>VDFB02168118.1:223689719-224289719 GCA_007258455.2 Sequoia sempervirens
TTCAACTCATTACATGTCTAGTTCATAACTTATTCAATTGATTTTGAAGCTATATTTCTGGTTCAAAACATGTCGGCTTAAATTTATGTAGTTCTGCCAATTCCAGATTTATATGTAAAGCCAGTGTCATTCCATTATGTAGTAAATCAAAAAATGAAGGGCTAAGTGTTGGGGCACAGAGTATCCGATGATGAATTAAAGAATTGACTTGGAAGATTATCTCACAAGGAAGATTATCACTCTCTAGAGCACTAATATTCAACACCATTTGTGGTAAGCATGAAAATGAATTGCCACATTATAAAGTATAATTCACTTTAATATTATTGAAACCAAGAATATGTTACTATTCAATTTCAAGCTTATAAGAACCACATATGTGAATTAAGTATAAGCTCCCTCATATGTGTAATAAAAGGTTCGTTCAACCTTGCAACAACAACAAAATCATTCTTCCTTGAAATTTTATTACCATGACAATATTGTGCATAAAAATTAGTATATAAAGAATATGTCATAGGCTATATGTTTGGACACTAGAGATAGATATACAGTGGATAAATCAGGTGAAACTATGCATTTTACATGGCTTATGTCACATCCTAACATTGGTTTTTTAACCACTAGGAGAGGAAAAATAAAATGATTAGGATAGAATCTCATAATACAAATGCATCTAACAAAGGGGGTACTACAATGTGGAAATTAAACATACCTGAAAGAAAATAACCTATCTCCCAATTTCATTCAAGATGTTTGTATGGTTCTAAATGATGTCTTGAAAATTAAACTCCAACTTATATTCCACCTAACTTTCAGTAACAAAAAATTTAACAATTTTTCTTTTAGTGCAAACTCAGAAACAACATCAATTGCAAACAACTTCATTCTACGAATTGAGTAAGTAGAACTGATAAATTTTCAAAGATTGAAGGGAAAGAAGAAAAAAAAAAAAATTGGCCAAATGTGTAAATAGTAAGCAGATGAAGCAATGCCAAAAACAAATTAGGAGGGGTCATGAAGGGTTCATGTTAGATCTTTTTGTACCATACCTATTTATCAGGCCTTTCTCTTAGGAAATTGAGATAAATTCTCAAAAGATCTAAATCTATGAGTGTCTCCAATATTAGGAAGCTACTGATGGTATCAAAATTTGTTGAATCCTTTTAATTTTTCATATTCTATAAGCATTGCTATTGTTTTTTGGAAACACCAAAGTTTTAATGAAAATTGGGTCAGTAAGTAGTACTTAAATCTATTTAAATATTTCATAATTTAAGGTCATTGTACTTGTAAATATAATTCACACTATAAGATCAAAACAAGAATTTCACATGGAAAACAATGATATTCCCATTTTTTTAAACAATTTGTAGTGGATAAGTGGAAATTTTTCTTCCTCTTAGATAGAACTTAATACACACCAAAATGTTGAAGAAATGTTCTCGTTTTGTGAAATATTTTATACTTAAATAAGTGGATTGTGTTCCTGCTATAAAATAGTTAGAACCTGTGTTACATGAGGATGTACATCCCTTGCCCTAAAACCCATTGTCCCTATCCCCAACCATCCTTGGGATGGGGTATGCAAAGGGGACATCCCCTAGCCATCCAAGAAATAGCCTAGTTAGTAGGAAATGGGAGGAAATGTCCCCTTCCCTTTGGGGACAGTTCCCCATCCCCAGTATAGATGGGAGATGTTGAAAACATCCCCCATTGTACCAAGGACAACTAGCCATCCCTCATAGATAGGGAGCCTCCTGGGTTATAAAATGTTTTAAAATTTTATTTTTTTATTATTTCATCCTCCTTTCTATGGTCGTGTGGGGCCCACTAACTCTCCCAAACCTAAAATGTTTGCATAAATGACAACAAAAAGTTTAAAAAAAAATATGATTCATTTTCAATATTTGTTTACATAGCTTAGTCACACAATAGTAGAAGAAAAATGTGTCTCTTAGATCTCTTTCTCTCAAGCAACTCAAACTATGATCAGGGGACTCAAACTATGTTCAAAGTCAAACATAAACCATTTTAATATTTTATTAAATATTTTTTACTAGATTTTTTGGGATACCATTGGATGACCCACTCTTGCCAAATGATGATAGTGACTTAGATAGTTTTGAGTCTTTGGATATTCATAGCCTAAATGAAAATTAATTTCAGAGACTATTGTATTTAATATTTTGAAGCCTTACATAAATGAGAACTTCTTGTATCTCTTAGAGGTAACAAAATTTGAATTACATTTTTGGTTTCTAAATGTATATGGTTCTACTTACACTATAGATAAGAAGACATATGGGATGAAATCACAAGGAAAATAGGTGTATTACGTAATGGGAAGGTTGTGCTAGCAGGGGATTTTAATGCAATAGCCTCTTAGCAAGAAAAGAGTGGTGGGATAAGTCCACCAATCAAAGTAATGAAAAATTTTAGTATGTTCATTATCACTAATGCATTAAAAGATAGTGTACTAGTTAAGGGTAAATTTACTTGGACAAACAAGAGGAAGGGTTTTCTTCAGATAGCTAAAAGATTGGATAGGTTCTTTGTCACATCTAATTGGTTTACATCACCTAATAAACTAGCTTCTACAATTTTTCAATATCCTAGTTTTGATCATTATGCAATATGTCTTAGTATCTCAAATATCATTTTTCCAAAAGGTAATTCCTCTTTTAAGTTTAAGATTATGTGGTTCAAACATCCATAGTTCATGGTCCTTCTAAAGTAGTGGTGGATAATTTCTCCATATGAACAAGGTACTATGATGTTTCAATTGTGTAGTGAGCTAAAGCATATGAAACAAAAAATAAGATGTTGGAATAAACAAGTTTTTTAGAATACCTTTCAACAAAAAGATTTAGTATTTAAAGAGCTAACATCAATTCATGAGAAAATAATCCAAATTGGGTTAAATGTAGCTCTTTATGATAAATAGAAAATGTTACAAGAAGAATGGGAGGAGTTATGTGCACGAGAAGAAGTTTATTGGAGGAAAAATTCTCATGAACTATGGTTAAGAGAAGGGGATCGTAAGAAAAAAAATTCCATGCCTCTGTACAGATAAAGAAGGCAGCAAAATCAATTCAACAAATTCAAGAATTGTCTACAGGAAATTGGCTCACAAGGGATGAAGATATTAACACTTGGAAGGTGTTAAGTTTTTCTCTAAGCTACTATCAGACCCCCAAAACAAAAGTGATAAAAGGTTCAATGATGAAAATGAATTGCTTGATGTAATTCCTAATCTTATCAGTGATGATGATAATGCTTGCATCTTGATACATTTCACTATAGAGGAGTTGAAGAGTGTAGTATTCTCTTTTTCCTCAGATAAATCCCTAGGGCCTAATGGATTCATGGTCTTATTTTTCCAAAAAAGTTGGTATTTTTTGTGTTACAAGCTTCTATGGGCATTGGAAGAGTCTAGGAGGACAGGGACAATTTTCAAGCAATTTAATGTAACCAATATTGCAATTTTAAAAAAGGTAAAAGAGCCTAAAACATTTGCATAATATAGGCCTATTTCATTATGTGACATAGTTTATAAGTTCTTTACCAAGGCAATTTATTTAAGATTGCAGCCTCTCATACCAAAGATTATCTCTCAGGAGCAAGGAGGTTTTGTTCTAGGAAGGGAGAATTTTGAGGGGGCAATAGTTGTGCATGAAGCTCTTCACATAATAACCACACTAAAGATTTCTTCTTTCATTTTTAAATTAGACATGTTGAAAGCTTACGACAAGGTAGATTGGAATTTCCTCAATAAAGTGCTTGCAAAGTTTGGTTTTTGCTCAAAGTGGCAGAGATGGATACTGTCTTGTTTATCTAGCCCAAAGTTCTCAGTCATTATCAATGGGAGTCTTACAGGTTTTTTTAGTGTAACATAGGGGGCTAGACAAGGGGATCCATTATCACCTTTTTTGTTCATCATTATGGTAGAGGCTTTATGTAGATTTATCCTTCTAAAGCACAATCATGGTTTATGGCATGGAGTTAAAATATAAAATTTTGATATCTCAATCACACACTCTCTCTTTGCATATGACACTCTTCTTTTTGGTAAGGCCACATTGGCTGAATTACCCTTCTTTGGATACATAGAGAAAGAACATCTTCAACACATGTTTAAGGTAAACTACCCACTAGTTTTCAATTATGTCAAAACTGTAATACCCCTCATACTGTTTAGACTTATTATTTTATATGCTTTGGTTTGATACTGTGATGATACTATTATTGTTTGGTTTGGTGGTTTGATTAGTAGACTATTGGTGATTATGCTTATACTGTAATGCCCGCCTTGCAAACCCCAGAGAACACACACACTGCAAATATATTTTTTTTTTTTAAATAATTAAATTAAACATGTAACAACACTTAACCATAATTCACATAGCACATTACATCACATTAACACACTAGGTTCTCTGGGGCACGCGAGGTTACATCGCAACAACAAAACATAAGAACAGATAAAGAATATAACATAACCATTTAATTTATGATAACCATATACAATGATACATCCGATAAGCATGATGCGAGTAAGATAGACATCGCATAATTACATCCCTAATAAATCTCTTAAAAGAGATACAAATGATCCTAACTATTACATCATCGTTTTACTGTTACATTACAATCTCTTGATAAATGAATTACAATGAGTTTCCCAACATGGGAATGATACAAGTACAATGAATTATGAAATACAAGTGATCACTGGTACAACTCCACTACGGAATGCTGAGAAGACAAGACGCTGATGGGGAACCCAATGGGTGCGGAGCACGTTCCACCCAACCATGTGAATTACAAGTAACTCACCCCCCGTGCTCAGAGGTGACGAGGAAGTGAACCCGACCATGAATGTCAGACCGACTCAACAACAACATGATACCAACAAGTACAACTCAAAGCATACAATGAACCACCATCAACGCTCACAAATCACATAACAAGTTAACACTAATAAACCCATCACAATGACACGAAGCATCACCAATTAGCAATCATGAGACAGATTCACAAGAATCAAAGACATCACAAGATACAATATCCAGAAGAACCGTAACAACATCCAAAATACGTTTCCAAATAAATCTGAAACAATTAAAAGTACATGATTCCATATAAATCAAAACAACCATTCAATACGCAAGTCCAGAGGCAACCAAAACCAAGGAAAACAAGTGTCAAGTGGAGAGGGTCATCGCATAGCTCTCATGGGATCTCCTGGCACTTCCTCCAACTGAGGTGCCGGCACCCATCTAGCCCTCAAAAATACATAAGATACAATATCCAGAAGCAACTACAAACAATGCACAAGGGTGTCAAGTGGAGAGTGTCATCGCATAGCTCTCATGGGATTTCCTGGCCCTTCCTCCAACTGAGGTACCGTCACCCATCTACGGATATCCTGGCCCTTCCTCCTAACTGAGGCGCCGGCACCATAGGGTAGCTAATGCAGAGCCAATAGTCTCTCGTGAAGACAAGACTATGACTATGCCGACCACGGCCTTCTCAGTCTATCACTAGTCTAAGGTAGCCCTAATGCATAGCCGAGGAATCCAATGTTTTATTATCTTGTGTTTTTAAACTATCCAACCCCCCTAAATCTATTGATTAGGTTATCACTTGTTTAGCTTACTCATTCGTGGGTTATCCTGAGCCCCTCCTCATCCTGAGGCGCCAGCACCCACGAAGAGCCACTCTCCCTCCTATGACCCCTAACATATATCAAAACAGGCAAGAGTTGGACTAACACATATAAGTCATAAAACCAAAATTCAATACATGAGGCATTAACCATCTTGCAACTGCACATAGGCAACAAACTTGCAAACCCGTCCAACCCTTCCTAGCATAACCCCAATAACGCTCAAAAGCATAAACAAGGTAACTACACTTTAAATCACAAGCCTTTGGAACAAGATTAAAATACGATAAGGTTCCCACATCGACAACAAAAGCAATAAAGCAAAATATAACATACAAGGAAACTCTCATCACATTTTGCAAAATTGCACATTTACGTTCGATCCCAATCCTAAGTAAGTAACTAAAATGATTGTCTCGATAAAATCCACAGATACAATTAAAAGCTAATTGTTGTCCAAAAATATAATTTAATCAACACTATCATTAAACTATTTCCTTTTTGAAATATAAAGATAGAATTTACCTAAATACGAACAAATTTGAAAGCTTAAAATCCAGGATAAATTACATCTGCATAATGTAATATATTAACATTTAAATTTAAATAATCTTAATTTTATTTAATATACATAATATTAAATAAAAAGATTATAATTATATTAAAATAATAATGTTAAATAAATATAATTTTATTTATTTTTATTTCATTTTATTTTTTTAAAACAAAATAAAATAAAATACATTATAATTATTTCCTAAAAGTATATTTAAAAAAATACATATTGAAATCAAAATATATATAAATATATATATATATATATATAAATATATATATATTAAAATAAATAAATAAATAAAATACAAACTAAAAAAATTTAAAACACCAAACACATTTAATAAGGGCCGTAGCCCTAACTGCCTGCGGCAGTCTTAGTGACTGTCGCGCACAACAGTCATTAAGACTGCTGCGCACGGCAGTCTAAGACTGCCGTGGGCGGTACTATCCGCAGGGGCGAGGCCAAGGGTACGGCTTCGGCCGTCCTTCGTCCTCCCCTCTGCAATCAAATTTCTTTATTTTAAATTTTGTTTTCCAACAAAATTTTGAGCAATGAAAATTAACAAAACAAAAACCCCTATAATAATAAATTTGATTTTTAACAATTACAAACGAAATTTTCGATTTCAAACAATAAAATTTTATTTAAAAGACCAGCGTACGGCCGACGGCCGACGCATATTTATAAGCAAAATAAAAATTATATATATATATATATATATATATATATATATATATATAACCAGAAGATAAAAATAATAACAGGATAAATACCCTGACTAAAATATAGAAAATAAAAGTAATTTACAGAGTAAAATATCTTGATTAAATTTACAGGAGATAAATGTAATATTTATACTAATAGATATATATATATATATATGCATGAAGGAATATATATATATATATATATATATTATGTGTATATATTCATTTACATTAAAACTTAGAGAGTGAATACAGAAAACAATTAAGTCCATTATGATTCTTAACATATTGAGAAAACCCCAAATTTTATTTTCTTCAATTTCTGAATCATTTTTCTTTTCCAAAAACCTACTTTGATAAATGGTATGTTTCAGAAGATCTGGTTCTTGATTTGACTAAATTTAAATAGTATAGTTTCTATGATTTTCTTTGTTTTCTAATCTAATAATTTGATCTAGTTTCAGTTTTCAACAGAAGTTCTCTATGTTCACAAAAATTATTTTAATAAGATCTATTTTTCTTTTCAGAAACAACAGAGAATAGAAAAGGTACGAGAAGAAAAACTACGAGAGGAACCTGGAGTCCAATGCAAATTTGAAGATGCCCTCGAATCCGATTCCAATCCGTAGTCCAGAACGAACTCAACAATCCCTGGAGCACTTCAGCTTTCTGTTCTTCTGTGTGTATGTGAGCTTCTCAAAAATTCATGATTAAATAAAAATATATTCCTCCTCTCTTCAAAGCTCTCCAAAAATCTTCGATTAAAAGAAAAATCAATTCTTTAAAACCAGCTTTTTTTTCAACTCTCAAACCCTATTGGCTCACACTGTCTTTTTAATTCTTTTATTTATTTTATTGCTTTAATTCCTGTTTTTCAACTTTTCTTGCACCTCACATTACATATTTATTTAAATAAATTATTCACATAATTATCCACCACCAATTTAATTAATTAAAATAATTAAGCATATTTAATATCTAATTAATAATTAAATTGCAATATCAGATTTTCAAAAATAATTAAAATAATTAAATATTTAATTACAATATAATCCAGCATTAAAATAAATAATCTATTTCAATCATTAAGATAAATCATAATTATCAATGCCCACATAAAATAAGACAAAACACAAACACAATAGACAAAGACGACAATACACAAAATCAACAACCATACCAAACAATGAGACGACCTGACATCATGGAACGGAAGGACTTCATCATCACCTTTGTATCAACATTTATCCGTTGGGTTATTTGGTGCTCGCCCTGTCCTGCTGAAGCAGGTGGAATCAAGACTTATACCTGCAATCCTGCATACAAACGAAGTTGTGTACATGTGCATATATACATATATATCAAAGCATTAAATCAAGATACTGCATTGTGAGAAGGAATCGCAACATAACAGGGCACTCGCGAATGAGTGATGCTATATTGTCCTTCGTTACACCTATTCTAACAATTATAACATAATCCATGAATTACATTTCTAACTAATAATCATCTCACAACATATTAAATTAAAACACTACATCATATCATAATTCAGAAAATCAACTGATATAATCAACCATCATGTCATATAAGGTAATCATGTTCAAAATGAAATAACAGCAACAACTAGCATCTAACTAACCATATCAACAATAACAGTATCATCATCGTCACAAGTAGCAAACAACCACATTGAAAAATACTAAATCCTACCAGTAAGAGGAGGGGTATTACATATACACTTGAGGATTTGATTATTTCATATGACATTGTGGTTGGTGATGTTAGTTGATTTTCAGAATTATATTATGATGCAGTGATTTAATAAACTATGATATGAGATGAATTGTTAGTTTAGAAATGTTATTTTATCAGTTGTATTATAATTGTTAGGATAGATGTGATGAAGGACAGTGTAGCATCACTCATTTGCGAGTGCTCTGTTATGCTACGATTCAATGTTTCTATTTAATCCTTTGATTTTATATATATATATATGTATGCACATGTACACAACTTCATTTGTATGCAGGTATTGCAGGTACAATCTCAATTCCACCTGCTTCGGCAGGACAAGGTGAGCACCAATAGCCCAATGGTTAAATGTTGAAACAGAGGTGATGATGAAGTCATCTCGTCCCATAATGTCAGACCGTCTTGTTTGATTGGCATTGTACATTTTTGTAGTTGTTGTTATTGTGGTTTGTGGTTGTGAATTATCGTGTTTTATTGATGTTGGTATTTACAAGTTATGATTTATTTTAATTTAAATGTTGGAAACGTTTGTTTATTTTAATGTTAGAATAAATTGTATTTAAATATTTAAATGTTTTAAAAGTCATGTGCTTATTTAATGATAATTTAAATATTAAATTGTGTTTAATTATTTTAATTAATTATCTGGTTGAGGATAATTATTCAATAAATTATTTAAATTAAATAGATAATGTGATGTGCAAGTAAAGTGGTAAAAATATAAATTAAAACAAAAAAACAAATAAAAGAATGAAAAAGTTGTGAGAACGAATAAGAATACAGATATGATTAAAAAGCTTGTTTTTAAAGAATTATTTTCTTTTATTTTTTATTTTTAGAGTTTTGGAAGAAATGGATGATATCTTTTATTTTAAGGAAGAATTTTGGAAGTTTTCCACACATAGAGGTTTGTGGAGACAAAAGTTGAAAAATAATGGTGATGCATTTTTGAATCTTCTGAAGCTTTCGAAAAGTATTTTTTTTCATTCTTTTGTTGTAATATTTTGAGGAGAGTTTTAGAAAGGGATTGTCAATCTTTTGCTGGCTATTCTGGAGATTCTTCTGATTAAATAATTGGATTCGAATTCGAGTATGAAATTCTGAAGAGGAGATTTCGAAGTAGGATCGAGGAGCTCTTCATAGAGGCTATCAGGATCAAGCGAGCTTCATCAGATTCACAGTAGCACAAGACTCCAGGTTCCAAATGTTTCATCTCCTTCTTCTTTCTATTTCAAAAGAAAATAAATAAATAAGTAACTCATCCTTAAAGTTATTCTTTTTAGAAAATAGTTTGAATTGCAAACAAAACAAAAAGTTATGCTGTGGAATCCTTGTTTGAAAGTACCCAATTTCTTTATTTATTTTTTTGTTATGGAAAAGATCTCTCTGCCTTTCTTATAAATGAATTAATTGTTTGTGAATATATATATATATATATATTCCATAAAATTGTGCCGAAATCTGTGTTCATCCCATAATATTCTGTTGATATATATATTTACATTTATTTATATATATATGGCTGAGTTCTTATAAACTTTGTTAATGATTTGTGTTTGTTTTTTAGCCTAAAATTGTAGTTCATCCCGTACTGGTTTATTAACGAAATTTCATTGGAAATAAATTTTTTGATTTTCGTGTTTATTTAGGAAAACAAATAATAGTAAAAAAATAAAGTTATGAATCGAATTAAAAAATTTATATATATGTTAAAAAGAAAATTTAAATTGTTTGGGGAGGGGAAAGGGTCATACCCTGTCCCCTGTCCCTTATTTTGGTAGTAGGGGCTTCCCACAAGAGTCTGCGGACTGCTGTGTGTGGCAGTTCTACGGACTGTCATGCACAGCAGTCACGAGGACTGCCGTAGGCAGTCCTCTACCCCTACACAGTTGTAAGGTTTGTACCTTACTCTTTATCCGCGTATTTCTAGTATTTTTTAATTGTTATTTAAAATTCATTTTTTTTAAAAAAATCTTAATTCGTTTTAAATATGTATATTTAAATCTTAATTCATTTTAAATATGAATATTTAAATCTAAATTCATTTTAAATATGTATATATATATATGTATGTGTGTACGTGCAGTTCAGACAGATAAGTACATTTATAGGCAATTATTTTATGATTATATTTATATATATGTAAAAATTTAATATATATACAGTAAGTTGTGTAAATTTGAATACAAAAAAAAAATATATTACTTTTATTGAATATGCTTTAGTTGAGTAAACATGAAATTTATTATCTTTGAGTAATTAAAGAAAGCAAATTAGATAAGTTGTCATTAAATTTATTGTTCTTTATTTTCAACTCTATGTTGAGTAAAATAGAGATATTATACGTAATTGGTCAAATCATCTTTTCGAGCTAGAAAATCGTGTGATCTTGTTATTGTCTTCTATTTATTATTATTGACCTTATCCTTGTGATGTGGGAACTTTGTTGTGTTTTGAACCTCATTTGGATTATTGTAAATCTTGGTCTTCTCCAGAGGCATGTTTTATATCCTTTGATGTTTATACTTGTATTTTTGTGATTAGAATATTACATGATTTTGAGATTTATTAGTTGGAATGGTTGTACGTGGCTGTAGTCATTGTGATTATGATTTATCGCGAGATGGATTTGCCTCGTATGTTCTTGTTTTGAGTTTTATGCTTTAAATGTTATCCTTGTTTTGGTTATACTTTCAGAGTTGAAACTTATTGGCATTCTGTTTGGAAGGGTTGAACGACTTTGTAAGACTTTTGGTTATGGGTGATTGCGAGAGGGTTAATGCCTCGCATGTTCTTATTTTGGTATTATGTTCTTTATGTTATAGTTCAACCCCTGCTTGGTTTTGATTTATGTTAGGGGTCATAGGGAGAGTGGCTCTTCATGGGCATCGGTGCCTCAGTTGGAGGAAGAGCTCACGGGAACCCACGTAAGAGTAGTTAAACAAGTGATAACCTAAAAATAGAATTTAGGGGGATGGGTAGTAAAACACACAAGATAATAAACATTAGATTCCTCATCTATGCATTAGGGCTATCATAGACTAATGATAGACTGAGTAGGCCGTGGTTGGAAAAGTCGTAATCTCGTCTTCATGAGAGGTTATTGACTCCGCATGAGCTACCCTATGGTGCCGTTGCCTCAAGTAGGAGGAAGGGCTAGGGGATCCATAGATGAGTGTCGGCACCTCAGTTGGAGGAAGGGCCAGGGGATCCCATGAGAGCTATGCGATGACACTCTCCACTTGACACCCGTTTGCCTTGTTTCTTGTTGCCTCTAGAATTGTGTACTGAATTGTTGATTCAGATTCTTGTGAAAATGATTTAGGAATGTTCCTTGGTGACTTGTTTCTATTGTTAATACCTTGTTTATTTATGATGATTTTCATAGCTTGTTCTTATTATGTGGATTCGTGAATGTGGTTGTTTATGTCATTGTATACCTTGAGTTGTATTTGTATTTGTACTATGTTGTTCATGGAGTCGGTTTGACAATCATGGTCGAGTTAACTTCCTTGTCACCTCTGAGCACGGGGGGTGAGTTATTCATAATTCACATGGTTGGGTGGAACGTGCTCCGCACCCGTTGGGTTCCCCATCACCATCTTGTCTTCTCATCATTTCCACAGTTGGAGTTGTACCAGTATTCACTTTGTATTCCAGATTTCATTGTTCTTGTATCAATCCCCATGTTGGGAAATTCAATGTAATTCATTTATCAGGAGTTTGTAATGTAACATTAAAATGATGATGTAATAGTTAGGATCATTTGTATCTTTATTAAGAGATTTATTATGGTTGTATTATGTGATGTTTATTATTCTCGCATCATGGTTATTGGATGTATCCTTATTCATGGTTATTATAAAATAAATGGTTATGTTGTAATCTTTATCTTTTATTTCCGTTTAGTTGTTGCGATGTAACCTCACGTTCCCCAGAGAACTAAGTGTGATATTGTGATGTAATATGTTATGTGATTATGGTTAATGTTATTATATGTTTAATTTAATTATTTTTTAAAAAAAAATTATTTGCATTGTGTGTGTTCTCTGGGGTTTGCACGACGAGCTTTACAACTTGGTATCAGAGCCAAGGTTGCAAATGCTAGGGTCTTTGGGTAGTGTAGTCCATTAGGTTACCCTGCGTGTGACTCTTGAGCTCATTTTGTACCTTTATCTTGTTGCGCAGAACTATACCTCGAGGTAGAGGATGTGGTCGTGCAAGAGGCCATGGTGCTGGTCATAGAGCAAACCGGTGAAGCCCCTCAGTTCCTAGTTCCCATGGTTTGGAGCATGAGGAACAATAGAGTCTTCACAGCATTCCATCAGGCGGCCAGAATCCAACACAACCTGGTTTAGACGGTCAGTTATAGCATATACTTGGAGAGATTCTTGATCTATTGGGACCCAAGCTAGATGAGGTGCACCAGGTTGAGAGAGAGAGAGAGGTCTCCGAGGCACAAGGATACATATGTGGTTCAGGATGTAGTCATAGCAGGCCATATGAGAGATCTGATGAGGGCACACCCTCCTACTTTTGATGGTTCTAGAGGAGGTCTAGAGGCTAAGACCTGGTTAATTAACTTAGATCGTTGCTTCGCTATGCACCCCTACGGTAGCAATACCAAGGGTCAGTGCGTAGTTATGCACTTGCGAGGCTCCGTGTCTACTTGGTGGCATCTTGAGGAACAAAAGTTGCATCTTGATCTTAGTATGGTTACATGGGAGTTGTTTCTAGACAGGTTCAAGGCTCGCTTCCTCTTAGATCACTGGAGGCAACACAGGGCTGATGAGTTTCATGATCTCAAGCAGTTGTCTATGTCAGTGGAGCAATATGAGAGGTGCTTCTATGAGTTGAAGTAGTATGCAGGGATTAGCCACAATGAAGGCATGTTGGTGCAACATTTTGTTTGGGGCTTAAATGCCCGCATCAGTGGTAGCGTACGAGTCTTTGAGCCAAAGACGATGGAAATGGTAGTTGAGAAGGCTCGCTTGGTGGAGGAAAATTTGGCCATGGCCTTGGGTGGTCACATTGTAGTGTAGATTGGTAGTGCGCCTACTCCGGGTGTTAGCACTCATGAAGGCCAGTCTCAGGGAGCAAGATCTTCCAGAAATAGGAATCCACCCTCTAAAAGGGGTCTACAACATCAGCGACAGTAGCATCAACAGCAACAGCAGCAGCAATCACAGCCGAAGCATGAAAACCTTCAATCTCAATAGGGTGGCAATTTCCAATTTTGTAAGGATCGGAACAGGATCAGGCACCAAGTTCGGCAAGAACATTTTACACAGCCTGCACCTAGTTTTTAGTCAGCGCCAAGTCAAGGAAGCTTTCAACAATCCAATGCTCTATTCGAGGGCAGAGGATTTGGCTAAGGTACTGGTTGCTTCTCATGTGGACAACAAGGACATATCGCTAGATTGTGTCCACAAAAGAGCACTTCTGGATTTAATTAGAGACCTACCGCTTCTGAGCTGACGGTAGGAGATGTGGGTAGGTCTCATCGACTATTTTCCTTTGTCGACAATCACCAGGCTGGGTACCAGGATGCAGGTGTAGAGGCTTCTAGTAGAGGACGAGCTACTAGCTTAGGAGCTCGTGAGTGAGCTTGAAAGGGTTCAACGCTGTCCTAAACATTGTGATCTTGGCATCATGGGAGGATGTCTCTCGTAATTGAGAATCATATTTTTTTTCTTTTTTATTTTTATTTAATGGCTTCTAGGAGTAAGCCATGTCCTAAGGGGGGAGGATGTAATACCCCTCATACTGTTTAGACTTATTATTTTCTATGCTTTGGTTTGATACTGTGATGATACTATTATTGTTTGGTTTGGTGGTTTGATTAGTAGACCTTTGGTGATTATGCTTATACACTTGAGGATTTGATTATTTCATATGAAATTGTGGTTGGTGATGTTAGTTGATTTTCATAATTATATTATGATGCAGTGATTTAATAAACTATGTTATGAGATGAATTGTTAGTTTAGAAATGTTATTTTATCAGTTGTATTATAATTGTTAGGATAGATGTGATGAAGGACAATGTAGCATCACTCATTTGTGAGTGCTCTGTTACACTGCGATTCCTTCTCACAATGCAATGTTTCAATTTAATGCTTTGATTTTATATATATATATATATATATGTATGCACATGTACACAACTTCGTTTGTATGCAGGTATTGCAGGTACAAGTCTCGATTCCACCTGCTTCGGCAGGACAGGGCGAGCACCAATAGCCCAACGGTTAAATATTGAAACAGAGGTGACGATGAAGTCATCTCGTCCCATGATGTCAGACCGTCTTGTTTGATTGGCATTGTACATTTTTGTAGTTGTCGTTATTGTGGTTTGTGGTTGTGTATTATCGTGTTTTATTGATGTTGGTATTTACAAGTTATGATTTATTTTAATTTAAATGTTGGAAACGTTTGTTTATTTTAATGTTAGAATAAATTGTATTTAAATATTTAAATGTTTTAAAATTCATGTACTTATTTAATGATAATTTAAATATTAAATTGTGTTTAATTATTTTAATTAATTATCTGGTTGAGGATAATTATTCAATAAATTATTTAAATTAAATAGATAATGTGATGTGCAAGTAAAGTGGTAAAAATATAAATTAAAACAATAAAACAAATAAAAGAATGAAAAAGTTGTGAGAACAAATAAGAATACAGATCTGATTAAAAAGCTTGCTTTTAAAGAATTATTTTCTTTTATTTTTTATTTTTAGAGTTATGCAAGAAATGGACAATATCTTTTATTTTAAGGAAGAATTTTGGAAGTTTTCCACACATAGAGGTTTGTGGAGACAGAAGTTGAAAAATAATGGTGATGCATTTTTTAATCTTCTGAAGCTTTCGAAAAGTTTTTTTTTCATTCTTTTGTTGTAATATTTTGAGGAGAGTTTTAGAAAGGGATTGTCAATCTTTTGTTGGCTATTCTAGAGAGTCTTCTGATTAAATAATTGGATTCAAATTTGAGTACAAAATTCTGAAGAGGAGATTTCAAAGTAGGATCGAGGAGCTCTTCATAGAGGCTATCAGGATCAAGCGAGCTTCATCAGATTCACAGTAGCACAGGACTCCAGGTTCTAGATGTTTCATCTCCTTCTTTCAGTTTCAAACAAAAATAAATAAATAACTCATCCTTAAATTTATTCTTTTTAGAAAATAGTTTGAATTGCAAACAAAACATAAAGTTATGTTGTGGAATACTTGTAAAGATCTCTCTGCCTTTCTTATAAATGAATTAATTGTTTGTGAATATTTATATATATATTCCATAAAATTGTGCCGAAATCTGTGTTCATCCCATAATATTCTATTGATATATATATATTTACATTTATTTATATATATATATGGCTGAGTTCTTATAAACTTTGTTAATGATTTGTGTATGTTTTTTAGCCTAAAATCGAGTTCGTCCCGTACTGGGTTTATTGACGAAATTTCATTGGAAATAAAATTTTTGATTTTCGTGTTTATTTAGGAAAACAAATAATAGTAAAAAAATAAAGTTATGAATCAAATTTAAAAATTTATATATATGTTAGAAAGAAAATTTAAATTGTTTGGGGAGGGCAAAGGGTCGTACCCTGTCCCCTATCCTTTATTTTGGCAGTAGGGACTGCCAACAACAGTCTGTGGACTACTGTGCATGGCAGTCCTACGGACTACCATGCGCAACAGTCACGAGGACTACTGTAGACAGTTCTCTACCCCTGCGCAGTTGTAAGGTTTGTACCTTACTCTTTATCCACGTATTTCTGGTTTTTTTTTAATTGTTATTTAAAATTCATTTTTAAAAAAAAAATCTTAATTCATTTTAAATATGTATATTTAAATCTTAATTCATTTTAAATATGAATATTTAAATCTAAATTCATTTTAAATATGTATATATATATATGTATGTTTGTACATGCAGTTCAGACAAAAAAGTACATTTATAGGCAATTATTTTATGATTATATTTATATATATATGTAAAAATTAAATATATATACAGTAAGTTGTGTAAATTTGAATACAAAAAAATATATATATTACTTTTATTGAATATGATTTAGTTGAGTAAACATGAAATTTATTATCTTTGAGTAATTAAAGAAAGCAAATTAGATAAGTTGTCATTAACTTTATTGTTCTTTATTTTCGACTCTATGTCGAGTAAAATAGAGATATTATATGTAATTGGTCAAATCATCTTTTCGAGCTAGAAAATCGTGTGATCTTGTTATTGTCTTCTATTTATTGTTATTGACCTTATCCTTGTGATGTGGGAACTCTGTTGTGTTTTGAACCTCATTTGGATTATTGTAAATCTTGGTCTTCTCCAGAGGCATGTTTTATATCCTTTGATGTTTATACTTGTATTTTTGTGATTAGAATATTACATGATTTTGGGATTTATTATTTGGAATGGTTGTACATGGTTGTAGTTGTTGTGATTACGATTTATCGCGAGATGGATTTGCCTCGTATGTTCTTGTTTTGAGTTTTATGCTTTAAATGTTATCCTTGTTTTGGTTATACTTTCAGAGTTGAAACTTATTGGCATTCTGTTTGGAAGGGTTGAACGGCTTTGTAAGACTTTTGGTTATGGGTGATTGTGAGAGGGTTAATGCCTCGCATGTTCTTGTTTTGGTATTATGTTCTTTATGTTATAGTTCAACCCTTGCCTGGTTTTGATTTATGTTAGGGGTCATAGAGAGAATGGATCTTCGTGGGCGTCGGCACCTCAGTTGGAGGAAGAGCTCAGGGGAACCCATGTAAGAGTAGTTAAACAAGTGATAAGCTAAAAATAGAATTTAGGGGGATGGGTAGTAAAACACACAAGATAATAAACATTGGATTCCTCGTCTATGCATTAGGGCTATCATAGACTAATGATAGACTGAGTAGGCTGTGGTTAGCAAAGTCGTAATCTCATCTTCATGAGAGGTTGTCGACTCCGCATGAGCTACCCTATGGTGCCGGTGCCTCAAGTAGGAGGAAGGGCTAGGGGATCCATAGATGGGTGTCGACGCTTTAGTTGGAGGAAGGGCTAGGGGATCCCATGAGAGCTATGCGATGACACTCTCCACTTGACACCCGTTTTCCTTGTTTCTTGTTGCCTCTGGAATTGTGTACTGAATTGTTGATTTAGATTCTTGTGAAAATGATTTAGGAATGTTCCTTGGTGACTTGTTTCTATTGTTAATACCTTGTTTAATTATGATTAGTTTCATAGCTTGTTCTTATTATGTGGATTCGTGAATGTGGTTGTTTATGTCATTGTCTACCTTGAGTTGTATTTGTATTTGTACTATGTTGTTCATGGAGTCAGTTTGACAATCATGGTCGAGTTAACTTCCTTGTCACCTCTAAGCACGGGGGGTGAGTTATTCATAATTCACATGGTTGGGTGAAACGTGCTCTGCACCCATTGGGTTCCCCATCAACATCTTGTCTTCTCAGCATTTCCACAGTTGGAGTTGTACCAGTATTCACTTTGTATTCTAGATTTCATTGTTCTTGTATCAATCCCCATGTTGGGAAATTCAATGTAATTCATTTATCAGGAGTTTGTAATGTAACATTAAAACGATGATGTAATAGTTAGGATCGTTTGTATCTTTATTAAGAGATTTATTATGGTTGTATTATGTGATGTTTATTATTCTCGCATCATGGTTATTGGATGTATCCTTATTCATGGTTATTATAAAATAAATGGTTATGTTGTAATCTTTATCTTTTATTTCCGTTTAGTTGTTGCGATGTAACCTTGCATGCCCCAAAGAACTAAGTGTGATATTGTGATGTAATATGTTATGTGATTATGGTTAATGTTATTATACATTTAATTTAATTGTTTTTAAAAAAATAATTATTTGCATTGTGTGTGTTCTCTGGGGTTTGCATGACGGGTGTTACAAAAACAATTATAGGAGAGGAGGTTTTGCATACTAGTTCACAATGTATAATCTTTCCAATGAATCTTCTTTCGATATTTCTTTCCAATTCAATGGATTTACTTCAAAATTACAACTCTCTCTAGTTTTTGGTTAGCAAAGTAGTGAAAGTAGAGTACTTGCAAGATGGAGCTTTACTGTAGAGCATTCAGTCTTATGATTTCACAAAGGGTGAAGGGTTTGTTGGGGGATTATTTCCTAGACATTACCTCCATCATAAGAAGAGATACGTGGACACCTATGAAGCAATGGAGCTTTCCCTACTCAAAGGTTCATCAATCTATCTATACATTGCTCTAAATAGGTATCATTTTGAATTTGACAGGGATGAAATTGATAACTTTAAAAGAAAGTTTCATGATCTTTCATTCCTTTTGTCTTATGAGTGCATCCAAGGTCTACAAGAGATTGTTCCTCCTCCTAATCGTTAGGTCAACATGGTTAATGTTCAAATTCTAGACATTAATATCAAATTCCACTCTTAGGCTCAAGCTGCAAGCCAAGTGAAGATGATAGCCCTTCAGGGTCAGGGAGAGAACTTGGTCAACTCAGAAAATAGGGGTGTTTAGTTTATTATTTTGAAAATATTTTTTTGATGAAACTATTTATATAAGTATGTGTGAAAATATTCAATTAGAATGGTAGGGTTTGATATGTGGGTATGTGCAGGATCATCATGGAAGAAACATGCCCTTAAGTGGTGAAAAAATTCAAAAAAATTAGAGTTAGGCAACTTGACATAAAAATTTGAATAAGTTATCTATATTCTTTCAAAAATATGTAAGAATAGAATTTGTAGAAAATTGAATGTAGTTTCTAAACTATTGGGTTTATTTAAAAAAAAAAAATCTATTTGGTGAAAATTTGAAATTTCAATGCAGTAGTACTTAAATTTTAGGGAAAAAATAAGAAGTAGGTGTCTATCTAACCACCCTGACCACAATAAAATGATAATATTTTTTTATAATATTTTACATATAAATAGAGGACTCATGTCCAGATGTGATGCAATTTTTTTTGTAATTTTATTTCATGTAAATAATTAATTATGAGATTTTTATTACAAATTTTAAAAAATATAAAAACTTGTATGTTTGACCACCTTAACTTGGTCAAAACTTCATGAAATTCAATTCTTTTTTTTTAATCCTATAGTATGCGAAGCATAGAATGTGATGCATGTTTTAGATTCAAAAAATGTGATACCATTTGAAAGCTATAGATGTTTTTCAATCATCCTATCAATCAAGATTTTAGTCATAATTTAAATATAAAATGAATAATAATTATTTATTAAATTCAAAGTAAAACATAATTTATATTGGTTGAAAGTTGAGAATCTTCTTTAAAAAGCCTTTTTGTTTCATCAATTTTTGGTAAAAAGAAAGTCATCAGCCACTTACCCTACACATACCCATCGTATGACCACTTTTTGGGCCATCATGATCCTGCACATACCCATGTAAAGGTTTGGGTAGTAGAATTTTGGATAAGGGACACAACAGTTATCAGGGTGGTAGGGTTTGCTATGTATAGTCCTTTGATATAAATTTTGTACAGGGGATGCAGTTGTTATTTGTGCTTTCAGATCAGCTAGGCTACTTATCTTTTTTGCAAGACCTTATTTTAGTCATAACTCTATATGTATTTATCTATGATAATCTATTAATATAATTACATACATCTTTCCTTTTGCAAAAAAAAAAAGGATTTTTATGTTTGAACTTTGAGACTTCTAGATACATGTTTTAGACATTTGGATATTTATAGACCATGGTTTTATTGATGTTTGATACTATTGTGATAAATTTCATAATGCTTTAATGACATTTCTTATGATTTTATAGTACTACTCTCATGAATTATTTACATATTGATATTGTTGTTATCAATTATTAATTTATTAACATATATCTCTCTCTTTCCTTCTCTCTCTCTCTATAATATATTAATAAATTATGAAAAATTCATATATATATAGTATGTCGTTGTCCACTACCATCCCCTAAAAATTCCCTCCTAAGAAATATCCTGGAAATGCATCCCCCATCATCTCACTGTCCCCATCCTTGAAACACCATGGAACATAGGTTAGAGCCTATATTTTCTTTGGGATTCCTTATTTAATTATATCTTTTGGATCATGTGGAATAACAACTGATATGTTTCTTTACTCGAATTGATTATTTTATAGGTGGTCAAGACACTAAGGTCATCATGAAGGTTCTCATATTGGTTAGTGGTTTTAGGACTCATTTGCGTCCCTTGACTTTGATCGTCCTTGTGGAATTTGCAAATAAACTAATGATCTTACATCGGGTTTGGTTCATATCTCTTTTTAGTCTAATTGGTTAAATATTTTTGCATTTCTTATGATAATACTAGTGAATTGAACTAAAATTTTTGATCAAATAAAATAACTCAAAGCTATTGGTGTTGATGAGGTTGTATCGGCCATCAATTATCAACCTGGCTAGAGTGTAGGTTTCCTTTTCTCATAACTAGATCTTCTCTTCTATAAAGATTTAAAAAAAAAAAAATAGGGGTAAAAACTTTATTGAATATGGAAGAAAATCAATACATAAGAATGAGGGAGCCAACTAGCTCCCACAAAAGAAAACCCAGAACATCAAGCCCCAACCAAACCACCAACCAAGCAACCATCAGCAACTTATCCCTCCATATCATCAGCGATAACCCTCTCAAGCTCAAGAGCATACTAAGGAGATAACTGTCTCCACCCCTCAATCCTCCAATTATCCTCATGCTCAAAAGCCCACTTGGCCAGGCAATCAGCTACCCTATTCCATTCATGTCAAATATGGACAAAAGACACTTCCTCCAAAGTAGATCACCTCTGCCAAATCTGTCTAACCACCACCACAATCTACCAATTAACATCAACCACCCTTCTCTCAAGCAACAAATTAACCAAATATGTGAATCAGATTCACAAATAACCTTATACCAACCCAAGGCACAAGCATGCTCAATAGCCCAAAGAATCGCCAATCCTTCCATAAGATTATTGGTATTCTGCTCCTTATGGATGGAGAAAAGAAAAATGACCGAACCTGTATAGTCTCTACCAATTCCACCAATGCTAGCAAGCCCAAGGTTTCCTCTAGAGGAACCGTCAGTATTAATCTTCAGAACCTCCCTCAAAGGAGGCATCCACCTTCCAACCCTTTGAACCTTCATTTTCACTCTCCTGCCTCTTTTGACACAGGCAGAGACATGAGACAACCCTTGCACCCCCAACCTCTTCATAATCTCATCATCACTTCTTTCCAATGGCAGGGCCACTTCACATTTAGCTTCCACTGTCTCCTAGATCATAACAATAATTCTGTGCCAAATCTATTGAGCCAACAACTTCTCTCCATGAAAAAATCCTATGATTCCTTTCCAACCAAATTTGCTAGAGGATGAAAGTAGGACCAATGCTCCACAAAATCTAGAGAAAGGAGGCCTAGGAGGGGGGCCTTCCAAGATTACTCCAGAACTCAATAAGAGAAGACGCATGAACACAGGGATGTTTCCAAACACCCCACCACCAATGCCAGACCAGCAGAGAATAAGAACATCAAAAAAATAAATGGGGAGAATCCTCCTCACTATAGCCACACAACACACACATAGAAGGGCCCTAGAATCCCCGCTTATGGAGATTCTCCCAGGTCAAACATCTATTCCAAGCAAGAGTCCAAGCAAAACAGTTGTACTTGGGCCAAGAAAACTTGTTCCACACCTGTTTCCACCAAGGGACCTCCCCCCCCCCAAACTGATGAGAAATCAACTCCTGATAACCACTAGCTATAGTAAAAACACCCTTGGGGTTCGGGTTCCAAGCTAGAATATCCTTATCCCTAAGGGAGTTACATTTTCTGCTAGCCAAGATACTCTAAAGCACAATACTATCCTCCTCCAACCCGAGAACGAGCCATTCACTAGGGTCCTTCCACCTAACCACCCCCACCTGTCCTCTAGGGTCAAAGTTCTTAAAATCACTCACTCTAGACCAATTGGCCTCCAAAAAGCGCTGAGATAGAGTCACCAAGTTAGGGTATTGTCGTAGAATGGGTTTGTAACCATCCCAAGCATCAAACTAGAACATAGACTTAGCTCCCTTATTACAAATCTAGAACAGGCCCTCCTTGATTAGTGCAGCCCCTTTCTTAAGCGTTCCCCAGATCACTGAGCCTTTCCCAGCCACAGGAAACCTGGGAAGCTCTTCCTTACAAATCCCTGGAAGATACTTGTGGGATAAGATCCTGGCCCAACTATGATCCTATTCCACACACCACCTCCAGTAAAGCTTTGTAGCTAATTCCAACCCAAACGAAGTCACCTTCCACAAACCAAGTCCCCTAACCTGCTGAGGGCTACAAACAACATCCCACTTAACTAGACTCCATTTGGATGAGGACAAGCTACCTGCCAATAAGAATTACCTAGCTAGTGAATCCAAGTCCTTCACAAACCCAGTAGGAACCACCTGAAGCATGCACTTATAAATAGGAAGAGTCTGCACCACAGACTTAAGCAACAGAACACGCCCAACAAAAGACAACCATCGATGAGTCCAATGACTAAATTTAGCATGAAACTTGTCCAAAATATTCTGCCAAGATTCTCTGGGGAGTCTACTGGCAGAGATGGGAATACCCAAATAGGTTAAAGGCAGAGACCCAATCTAGAACCTCAAGATATGAGAAATCCTTTGTTGAATAGGCCGCAGAGTATTAAAGAAGAAAATGGAGCATTTGTCTTCATTAATCCTTTGACCAGCAGCAACAAGATAGATATCCAAGGCCTTACGTAGATTCAAAGCTTCTCTGATTCTGGACAAACCCATTAGAGCCATATCATCCATAAATTGAAGGTGATATAGAGGAGGTAGGTCATTTCCCCATTTCCATCCCTGAATCAAACCCAACTCCACATTATGTTTCACAAGTCTACCCAGATCTTCCACCAAAAGAATAAATAAGTACAAAGAGATAGGATCCCCTTGACGAAGGCCCCTAGAAGCACTAAAAAGAGCGATAGGCTCCCCATTAATCAACACCAAGAAAGAAGTGGAGGTAACGCAACTCATCACCCATTGGATCCATCCCTTAGCAAAGCCAAAAGCACTAAGAATTTTCCTCAAAAAGGACAACCTCACTCTATCATAAGCCTTTTCCATGTCAAGCTTGATGAAAATAGCCTTTTCTTTTGAGGAGGCCATTGAATGAATGGTCTCCATAGCAATGACCACCCCATTCAATATTTTTCGGTCCTCCACAAAACCACTTTGTTCCTCAGAGATAAGCCCACTGAGCCACCGCTTCAACCTATCAACCATCAGCTTGGAGATAATTTTATACACCACATTACAAAGAGAAATGGGCTGAAACAGACTCAGACGATCTGCCCCTTCACATTTGGGAATGAGAGCAAGGAAAGTAGAGTTTAAAGCACAAAGTATCTACTTGTTTTTCTGAGACTCGCGCACCACCTCCAACAGGTCCAACATAATAATGTCCCAAAATTCTTGATAAAATTCAATAGGAAACCCATCAAGACTTGGGGCTTTCCCTTTCTTCATCTAAAACACAATACCCTCTAATTCCTCTAGCAAGACATCACTCAAAAGATGCTCATTCATCTCCCTAGTGACTAAAGAGAGAATACAAGACAACACATGGTTTTCCTCCTCCGTAACATCCTGAGAGTCCTCCCAAAACCACAAAGAATAGAACTCTGAGGCTTCTCTAGATATATCCTGCAAGGAAGATAGATGCTCACCCCTGTCATTGACTAGAATAGGCATAGAGTTACCATGTCTCCTAGCCTTCACCGAGTTGAAGAAAAAAGAAGTGTTTTTGTCACCCTCCTATAACCACTCAACTCTAGCCTTCTGCTTCCAAAAATTTCCTTGCACAACTCACACTCCTCCAACACTTTCTGAGCCCAAGCTTCCTCCGTGAGTAAATCCTCAGAAAGTCCAAACTCCCTTATCTCTTGGGTGATGAAATCCAAGCTAGCTTGAGCCTCAACCTTAGCATGGAAAATATTGCCAAAGTGCTGCCTATTCCACCTTTTGAGTTGATATTTTATAAACTACAGAATCTTAGAAAAAGAGTACATGGCAGTACCAAAAGCAGGTCTTCCCCTCTGCCACTACTCAACCATATGCACCTGCAAAGAAGAATCTCTTAACCACATAAGCTACAACTTGAAAGAAGGGGACCGAGCCACCTGAGCAGAAGAAGCAGAAAACTTAATAGGCCAGTGATTTGAACCCCTCTAGTCTAGAATCTCAGAGCTAGAAGACAACCCTCCACCAACCTAGAAACTGGACACTAAGAAATGATCAAGCCTCTCAGTAATATAGTTCTCCCCCAATCTCCTATTGTTCCAAGTAAACTTCCCATTTCGAGGCTTAATGTCAACCAAGTTCAAATCAGAGATACTATCATGAAAAAGGAAAGCTGAGGGTTCCAATCTCGCAACACCCCCTACTTATCATCAATCTCAATAATAGCATTGAAATCCCTAGCAACAATCCAAGGGAACAGAGGAGCTAGGCTCCGAAAATAAGAAATATGAGACCACAATAACTTCTTATCAGGAAAATTAGTAGGTGCGTAGATGTTTGAGAGAAGAATAGTTTCCCCCAACTCTAGATTTGACACAACCACTAAGATGGAAGACCTGGAGGACACCCACCAAAGAGGATGAACCTTCACTAGATTCCACAGACAAGCCACCCCACTAGCACTACCATGAGCCCCAATACACTAGCAATTTCCCCGCACCCACAACTTAGGCATCATACCCAACATACCATCAACCGATAACTTAGTCTCCTGAAGAAAAAGAATATCAGGAGAATGTGAACGCAACAAATCATGAACAACCTTTTGTCTAGGGCCATTGTTCAAGCCCCTCACATTTGAGGAGAGGACAATCATTTCAGAGGAATGGAAAAATGTGACTCTAGAGTCTTTATTTACGCAGCCTCCACCAAAGACTCCCCCATCAATTTCAATTTCTCCAAATCCTTCTTTCTCTCTACTTTAGAAGATTTCTCCACCATCCCTTTCTTTAGGTCCTTCTAGAGGATTCCCAATGAGGGAGAAGCCTTATTACCTTTTACCAAGCCCACTCCCACTTTCTCCAATGGGCTAGAGAGCCCCCCTTCACCCACCTTCATCTCCAATGTAGGTTCAGACTTCCCATGAACTATCATACTTCAGTTCGATTCCAATTGAATAACCTCCAATTCTTGAGAAGTTTGGATGCACTTCGGTAAAATTCCTTCTTGAACCCCTTCTGAAGCCCCCTGATCCAAATTCAACAAACCTGGATTTACCTCCTGATGACCAAGGTCATCAAGCACCTCAAATCTGTTACAGGAATCTCCATCTTGGCGATCCTTAAAAGTCCTCTTTGGCCCTTAGTTCCTATTATGAGCCTTGGCTGCAATAAAACCTTCGACATCCATAGCTTCACCCGACATAGGTTCCTTACCCTTATCGACCTTTGATGGATTGCGGAGAGGTTGGGATGCTAGATTCCCTAGAGTTTTAAATTTCGGGCATCTTCTTTGCAAATGCCCATACTCACAACAAAGATGACAACAAAATGGCAAAGTCTTGTAGTCAAGCTGCTACGCCCAAGAGCAAGAACCCACACAAATTTTTGAAGAATCTAGGATTGGGATATTTAAATCCATTTCAACACAAATACAAGAAAAAGTCATTACCTTTTTGTCCAGAGTTTGTTGAGAAGGACCCATTGGTTTTCCCAGTAATGAGGCAATGCGATGCAAAATGTCATTACGCCAAAATTCCACTGGAAATCTTAGGAGGCGAACCCAAACCGGCACCTAATTTGGAAGCTCCTCTTAAGGATCAAAACCCGCATGCCATGGCTTAATGAAGAGCCCAACCTGGTTGTGGAAATAAGGCCCACCTTCAAAAAACCTGTTACGATCCATCATGCAATTAAATGTCACCATGAAGTAGTTGTTAGCTAACAACATTATTTCCATCTCACCCTTCGGGGACCAAGAATGATGAGCCCATGATTCCAGAAATTGGAGTGAAACCCTCATTCCCAAAAATTTGTAGAGCAAAGCATTTTTTGAGAAATACTCAATGCCCTCTGCAATTGATTCAAGTTGAATAACTAGCACCAACCTTTCCTGAGAGCATTCAAGGCATCCATTTGTCTTCAGAATATGAGATCCACTAGCATGGACAAATCCATCATTACTTGGTGCATTTGTAAAAAAAACTATTTTTAATAATTGTCAGAGAATGATTTGGAGGTGAGGCCCCAAAAGCAGCACAAAAATCCAACAGGGATTTAACCCTGGATGACTCCCCATGAGCCATGAAAATTCGAATCCCTAGCTTTGTGAAAGAAAACAGAAAGCCACACCTCTGGAGCTTGTACAAGGAATGGAGCAGACCAAAGGAAAGGAACACCCTACTCAAAAGTAGCGGCCTGTAGAGAGAACATCTGCAGCAAGGAGACTCCACCAAGAAGAAGGCTTCTACCCCATCTGAAACCCCATGCTAGGAGAAGAAAGAGCCCCGAGAGAAATACCGCACCCCACCCACCCAAACAAATCCTACCCACATGAAAAATTAGCCCAGTCAAGAATGTAGGGCAAAGAAGGAGCATGCAGAGAGGGTTGAGCCCTCATGCAGGCCATGGCCTCACGCAGCACCATAAAAAAAAAAAAAAAAACTCTTCTATAAAGATTATACCATGATAAAAATGAAAGTTTTTTTGTTTGGATTAGTTCATGCTAAGCTTCTCGAATGAGTTCAAATCAAAAATTGGTATTTAAATTACATGTTCTCATGAAACTAAACCCATGGCTATTATAGGCTCTTTAGCTCTTGCAAAAGACAAACTAATAGATTGATTTAGAACACTATTTTTTATTGTGAACTATAATGTCATTAGTGAATAGCCATTAAAGTAAATGATTGAATTTCATACCAAAAATTGAGGGAAGCATCTATCATGGTGACCAAGGTAAAATGTGATCTTAGAAATTAAATCATGTATCTTTGAAACTGCCTAAAGTAAATTATTACATCCAAAATTTATCCTAATGATTGTAAAAACAAATATTGATTATCTTTTTGTGTTAGGTTGATGAACCATTCAAATATGGTGTTGTGGTCCTCGATGATGAGATAGGGAAGATAGAGAGGTTTGTTGAGAAGCCTAATTTTTTTTTTGGCAACAAGATTATTGAAAGAATATACCTTTTAAACCCCACTATTTTGGACCAAATCTCATTGCGACCTACATCCATATAAAAGGAAGTGTTCTTGAAAAAATTAGATGGGAAGAAGTTATTTTCCATGGATATTAGTCAAGCCAAAGACTATATTTCAGGCCTAAGGTTGTATCTAGATTATCTTTGAGAAAATTCTCTGAAAGGTTATATTTGTAAGTTCCTGTGTGCACTTTATTGAAGTGATTGGTGTTTTGGGGGATGTTTTTTCTTCATTCTTGAAAACTTGGTGCCATGAAGCTTTCTTTGGACAGACATGTGGGGATCTATTTGACACTCTAAAATTTTGATTGCATGCAAAACAGTAGTGGGAGAAGTCTCTGTGATTGGAATGTGTTAAATTCTCTCTCTGTGCATGGTGTAATTTGATTCAAAAAATTTGGAAGTATTGTTGTAGTCTCTGCTAATGTCAAATTTAAACATTATAGAATCAAAATTTTTTGCACACTTCCCTTCATACATGTATAGTTTAAAAGACTCACAATATAAAACAAAGAACTCCTTAATAAAGCACCTTCAAATTTCTAGGTAATTATATAATTATATCGGTGTATTCCTTGAACCTCCTCTGGGTGCAAGTGCTAGTATCTTATATTCTAGCCATACTCAATTCAAATACCTTGAGTGTTTCATGTTAAAACCTTTAATATCATGTTATGTGTTTATTAGATATAGCATTGGAATAGCTAAAAATATTATGGAGATTATATTAGATGCATAATGTCATCAATTTTGTTATATAATTTCACCATGGTATGGCTTAGTCTAAACCTACGTTCTAAACTTTTTTCTCAATAAATTTCCATATTTGATGTTGTCTCCAACAATTTTACTTTTAAATTCTTATGCATATATTTTCTATAACTATAGTATTTTTCCAATTTATTTGCTATATGAAAAGAGAAGTTGAAAGGGTGGAAATATTATAGTCGAAAATGTTTATTTTGAAAGAAAGATTATTATGGATCATAGAACTTGTTATCTTATGATTGATTTTTTTTTTTTTAATGATTTTAACAAGTATATTTTTTATGGAATTAATCTTAAAACCATGTCATTTATCATTATGTGCTAAGACACATATTCTTAATATCAAAATTATGACGTATGGCATTGGCCCCATAGTATTGACATGATAATGCTAATGGATTTTGCATTGATAAGATAATATCAAAGGTAACTATCATTCCAGTGATATAAATTTAATAGGTGACTTGACATGGTACGAACATGAATTTTTTTTATTTATTTTTTTATAAAATGAGATAAATTAAAGCTAATTTCATAAAATTAGAGTTCTTATTCTATTTATCATTCATAATTTGTTGCTATGGTAGAGTTTTGGGAAAAAAACTACAAAAATACTTTCAAAGTAGTTTTAGGTATGAAATATAAATTTGGTTAATAGTTTTATAGTTTTCATGTGAATGCTATTATCATAGGGTTTTTTGTGTTCATGTTTATTTATTTATTTAAAATCTCTTTGTACCACAGTGAATGCAAAGAAAGTTTAAGCACTTGAAATATCATTGTTTTCTATATAATTTGAAGAATCATTTTGTGTGCATCATTATTTTAAATATTAAAATTCATGTTTTGTATATTATTTGGTTTATACTGGAATTTGTTACATAAATGATTAAATATCTTTGTACATCAAATACTCACTTTGGGTTTATCTCCATGACCTAATGTTATTATAAAAAAATTAGTTAAGGTGTCGCTTATGGTTTAAATTCAAATTTTGTGCCACATACTTGTAAATGACCATTCTATGCCCCTGATCCTATAGTGTGAAGATGGATGAGTAATTTTACTATGGTTATTTTTTATATTCAAAATTTCACTTAGAAAGAAATTTGTACCATGGGAAATCTCATACACATATAACATCCATCATAAAACCTTTATATTTATGAAGCTAGATCTTCATAATTAATATCTTGTAACTTTTATTTATTTATTTTTATGTAATCTAAGAGGGAAAGTATAATTTAAAATCTAAATAGTAATAAGGAAATGTTCCAATTTTGAAAACCACATAATATTCAATAATAATGAAAGTCTATTGTTGCAGTGAAGGGAACTTAAGAACATGACCACTAAATAAAATATTACTTTGGAAAAATATTGCATAGAAAATTTTGGTAGAGAATGTTGATTTTCTCTTCATAATTGAATTACAAATAGATTAGTAAAATGATTAAAAGAACATGTTTCCAATATTCAATCAATAATGAGAAAATTTTATAAAGGCCTTGTCTATTAAAAGTTCCCCCCCTTTACAAACTAATTTTTCCATCCATTTATATTGTTAATGAATTTTCTACATGATTGAGAACTTAAGTTGATTCTATCAGTCAATGTGCTCTAATTGATAGCACTGAGTATTATGCAAAGATATTTGAATATCATCTTTCTTTGAGAAATGGAATAACATGGATATGCATTAGATATAATATTTATTTGGAGTAGTAGGCTTCCAAGATTCATTGGAGATATCCTTAATCAGTCTATATTATTGATCCCACTAGTTAGCTAGCCTACCCATACAATCCAATGGTCAAATTTATAACATTGTTAGAGTTTTTATTTTAAAACATTATGAGAAAATACCACTTTCTATTTATGATATTGTTTTAAATCTTATGATTAATATATTGAGAAGAGATGGGTCCCATAGTATAAGCTAGGTCATATGCAATAACGAATTTCACAATGTTATAAAATTATTAAATAGAAATATTTTATTTGTTGTGAGATCTTACCACATGTCTATTTGATAGGATACAACTACAATTCAAATATTCCTTCTAAAATAACCAAACCTTTCACAATGTTAAGTATCACTCCATGCTGACGTGGATCAAATATTCAGTGACCTAGAACATTTTAAACATTTTAAAATAACAATATGCAACATATTACAAGATATTTCCACATATCTTTCTTCTCATTTTATTAATGACCAAAAAGTACTAGAACTATATTAAAATGCAACCTATGAATGTAAAACTACCAATTATTTAAGTACTCTATGAAAATTAAATATTTTGAAAGAAGGAAGCAAAAAAATATATTAATGAAACACTGAAAAAGTAAGGACAACAAATATAACAATTAAGACATAATTATTCTAACAAAAAATTTATCAACTAAAAGGGTGAAAAAAATATTAAGGCTCATAGTTATTGGTGACCTCCTAAAGGATCTTTAGGAGTAAGGAAGGACATAGATCTTAATATACAAGGAATAAATTAATTGTATAATTTAAAATTTTGATAGAATTTATGCCTAGATAGCTTCTCATAGGTATTTTATAGTAACTCCCACTCATCATCTAAAGGATATTGTTTCCTCTTAAAATATTCAAAGGCCTCATTCAATTCCATGACATGTTTATGGGAAAAACTTTGGTCTTTCCGAATTATTATTCTCACTAGATATTTGAGTGAAGCCAATAAATAGAATACTGTTTCAACTTCTACAATGCTCAATAATTATTCACGACCATTGAATAATTTCTAGTATACTTTTTTCTTGCAAGAATTAATATTAATTTATCTTCTTGTATAACACTATTATTTCAAAATTGAGAGGCTAGATATTGTTGCACCAAATAAGTGATATGCTCTCTTATTTCTTTCATATCCCACTCCAAAATCGCTAAGAAAGTGCTACATTTTAGATGATATTTTCTTAATATCTACACCTTAGTGGTCTGTTTAGTTTCTCTATATCAAAGAAATACTTCTATTTCCATCTAATATTATTTGTTCATTGTGAATCTCCTATACTATAGAATGTCACATACTTTATGGTGATATGATCTCATTTTTGTATTCTTGGTGGTTTCATTTTCCTAACTAGTTCAATACCTAATTTTGAGTCTCTAAATATCTACAACCATTTAATCTTTAAATTTCAAAGTGAAATAATCCCATGTATTAGATAAATCCATATTATTCTTTATTATTAGTACAAATACATTAAAAAATAGTAAAAATATTTTATAACACTTTTTCCTTATAGAGAGATGAGGCATATTCCTAATCTTCACCTATTTTTGCAATTAGCACTATCAATATATAGTTTTCATAGAATTGAGACATTATCAACCTAACTATCTGATACTTCTAGAGATTTTTTTTTTTTTTGGGGGGGGGATAATTTGGTATTTTCCATAAATTGGACATATTCCTAAGCTACTTGAGTCAAATTTTCCATAAGCATAAGATTATAAACTCTCAAAGAATCATGTTTCTTCTTCATTAATCCTATTTCTAGATAGGTCTATTTTATAAGATCAAAATTTGACCCTTATTCCATGGTGATAAAACTATCTATGGGTTCTAAATTGATCATCAACTCATGAATTCTATATTTTTTATATTGATAGTATAATAGTAGATTCATTTTAAACCTATACATGGTGTTGAGGATTAGGTGGATCAAATCTAGCATGCCCAAAAAAATTTCCTTCTTAATCACAACCCAAACCATAATTTTTTTAATTTGGAACTCAAGAAAGATATATAATTAGGTAAAAAATATTGTCCATTCGATGACATCAAGTTTGTGATGCCATCTTTTACACAACACACATAGGGTTAAGAAGTGGCGGGTATGATATAATCTAATAAGAAACCTTCCTATAATTTCTAACCTTCAAAGAATATAATTGTTCCCAAATTTTTCTTTTCAGCCCAATTTGGTTAGGCTGAGACATCAATAATGCTTTACTTTGAAGAAAGAGAAAGGTATACAAAAAAAATCTACTACGGTTTTCATAATCATAGACAAGGATGCCATAAAATGCAATAATCTTCAGTTCATGTTATGCAATTGGTTTTCATGAATGAAATATTTTATGCAAGTCATTACATAAAATAACTATTTATATTCAAAAGAGAAGTGATTATATGATCCCACACAAGTCATGGGAATAACTAAAATGATGCAACATAAAAGAAAATTATATAAATGAAGAAAAAATAATGATGACCACATGAAAGGAAAAGGGATCCATCAGTGCCTGAATGACAAACCCCAGTGTTGATCTGCTGCATCTTTAGCTCCCTTCATTGGTAAGCTCTAGAAATGCATGCAAGAAATAGAGTAGATGATATTAGAGCTCGAGACTCCAATTCTCCTCATGTGTAATATCAACATATATACAACCTACTTTTAAGAAGCATTAAATTAGTTGAGCAATTATCACAAGTATCCAAGAAAAGAAAAGGATAATCAATCATCATAATACTTTGAGCTTCATTATTTTTAGTAACTTGTTTGTTCACTATGCAGGTATAGGTACATTTTCTATTGTAGGATTACTTTTTTAAACATTATAGTATGTGGAGAAAATGTGGATCCCACAAGGCTTGAGCCTAGCAACTATAAAAGAGTATCAAATGCTATTAACATAATAGCAATGACAGTCATAAAATATGACTATGAGCATATATGAACACATGAAATTGAATTCATGGTTGAGAGAAAGCTATAATGAGTACATAGGTAAGGATCCATACAAAATGAAAAAATGGGGCAGCCATCAAGAGGAGAGCAAGTGATGACAGTTAATTCAATGGATAGTAATAGTAGCAATAAATCATGACCATAAGACCAAGAGAAATCATAGGAAACATAGTCATCTTCATAAAGGAAATAATCACATCAATGAAAGACATTCATGATTAAAGGGACAACTCTAATGCATTAAGGACAACATTTTGAAAGCATGTCTTAGAGTTATTTTGAAAGACAATTAATAGAGGATCAAAGCACAGTCTTGATGCAAATACAATGACTTAGCATGCATGAAGAAAATCCTCTAAGGAAAGCCACCATGAAGGGTAATCAACAAGTGTCAAATGAAATCTCATGAGGTATGCAAAATATCATAGGATTATTGACTTGTGAATAGTCTTAGTAGTTAAGAATAATTTTGAAACAAGAGTTTATCAAAATGAAGTACCAAGGACAATGAAGATCATCAACTTGGCTACCATGACATAGAAGATAGACCTATTCAAAGGGCAAGGAGAAAAATGATAGTGAACATTTATATATGACTGCCATAAAAATAGATAGAGGAGGTAAATCAACTGAGAGCTTTAACTTGATTCTAGATGAATAGTGGGAAAAACCCCATCCATCAGAGCCACATGCAATCACATCTAATTATTTTACCATTCATCATATTAACTGATAAATGGGATAACATTTAATAGAGAACACCATATATAGAATTATAGTATTATCTTCTATGCTAGTCAATACAAGTGGAAAGAGTTAGGCACAAAGAGATACACAGAGCCACTAAAATCAAAAACCATGAATGCAAATAGGCAATACTTCTCATGGACCTCATAAAAAATACAACAAGAATCATCGAAGTTTGAAAATATAGCTGGTATTTATCTTGAAGTGACATACTCCTATGATTGATATGAGCAAAACAAGACAATTAAAGCTAGTAAATGCTTTCATGAAAAGGTTGCTTATTGTAATGTCTAGATAAAGATTCACACAACATTAGAATGCATTATTTCAATCAAGAAGGTTATTTCTCTTGATATCAATATTAATGTTACTCTAATATTCTCACTTCCATGATATCAAGCTATGATCTATGTATATTTAAAAGGTTATTTAAAGGTTTAGAGGCTTGTGAGATTGAGGATCTAGCAAATTTTTGTATTGTTTTTGTGATTCATGATTTGAAGTTTATATTGGTGCACTCTACATGAGACTATACGTAATATGAGTAGTGCCATGGGATGGAAATGGTGCATTTATTTACACAACCTTGAATAAATATTGTCTTTTAAATAGATCTAATGGTGTCATAATAACACTAGATGTCCTGATATACATAACCATAATGGGAGAGTAGATTTAAAAGGGCCATCTTCCTTGGTTGGGCACCATGGGTAGGTGACTGCTTGTTGCCTCAAACATATAACAAAATGGGCTCAGAGTTTAGAAGTATAGAAGAATTTCATGGTATTTGTTGACATAGGAAAGATAAGATTGAATGGTCTAAAGTGAGTATAGATAATCTGGGTTTTTTCTATCAAACCCTAGCAATATAGTGGAAAAGTTTCTTCAAAAAAGGTCACGATGTAGTAGAGATCTTGAAGTTACTTAGAAGCTTCAAACTCTATAAGCAAGTGGTGAAACCCCAGACCAAAAAAATACAGAGAATAGGGTTTTTTTAATCATTTTCTTTCTAGAAAAATCACTGAGAACACAATATATAGGAGATAGAAGATCTATGAATACATAGAAACCATGCAAAAAAATTCATTTCAATGATAATATGGAGAAAATCTCAGCATTTTGGTTTAAAAGAGCAACTTACCAAAGGAGAGTGACCCAGATTGTGGAAGAAAGTCTAGAACCTTCAAACCCTAGTGGTGCAGCAACATGAAGGCGCAAGAAAATGATGGAAAATAAAATGCAAATGAGCCCATGAGTTGAACTTACATCTTCATTTCTGAGTTTTCTATAAAACCCTAAAGTTTTGGCCAACCAAGAAGGGTTTTTTTATCACCTTTATTTTCATAAATACAACTATATGCTAATACCTTGGTCAAGACTTTGTCTTCACATTTGGCCCTGTATAGCAATAAATTTGAACCCATGTGCAAATCCCCTTTTTTACTTTATCCACCTTAAAAAACCAAGTTCTGAGGCTTAATTCCAACTAATCCCACTACTTTCATCACACTTGGCACTTGTTTTGTGCATTGGTGGAGGTGTTTATGTCGAGGACATCCGCGCTATGTGCAAACACCCATGCAACATTCTTACGTCCCTAGCAGATTCTTGTGGTTGAACCTATAGAGGTGTTACACTTCTCATTGGGATTCAAGTTGTAATGCCCCCTTCGCCTGACCGACCTGAATGTGGCCATTTTTCTTCATCTCTTCTTCAAATTCATCTTTTCAATGAGCATTCCATCCTCTAATAATTTAGTTGAACTTCTTCACCTGATTCACAAGCTCACTCTCAAGCTTCCAAGCACCATTCTTGCACTCCATTGCAGCAAATACATCACTACATCACTTCGGTAGAGCAAGTTGGGGACAAACACCATTACAACAGAGGCTCAAGTACACCTAGATCTCCCTCCACTAGCTTTGAGTGCTCTTGGTGGATGTGGTAAGCTTCCCTTTCCTCTCCTCTATCACTTGGTTGAGTTGGCACACTTACTATTTTGTATTTCTTTTGTGCTCTTTATTACATTGTTTTCTTTATCTCAATTTCTTAGCTATCCATGGAGGTGGAAACACCTAAATGGGGGTCTAACTGAGGCATGCCCCTTTACAACCACCCAAATTTTTCCTCTCCTTTATGTGTGTAGGTGAGCATGCTTTCGAGGAGCCAGTTGGCAAATGATTTTCTTTATGAGATCCTTCTTGCCAGCTTTACTCTTGCAGTTTATCTTTATAAAATTAGGGAGTACTTAGTTTATTTAGTTATGTTATTTTGGCGTGGTAGTTAGCTCAGTCGTTAGATGTTTTCTTTGGTTTGACCTTATCTTTGTTATTGTCTAGCCATATAGATGCCAACACACTTTAGAGATTCCAGTGTGTCGCACTATCATCCAAGGACCACACTTTCATCCTCAGGAAGAGATCTTCATGAGGCATAGTATTGAACCTGAAGACTAGCTCACATAGCCCCATTTTACATTTCAGGTCTATAGAGTGGTTGAAGAATCCCATAGTCCTCATCATTCTCATCCCACATATCCTAACACCCTATTAAGCTGAGGGAAGTTAGGGCAGCCTTCTGCATATTGGCCCTCTGTGACCTAGGGCCTTACACATGGTGGTCCCCCTCTCTTACATTTTTGGTGAAATTGATGTGAACCATTTTGGTTCTATTCTTGTGATCCTAAAAAATCATTTCCTCATACTCTAGGAGTGTTGTAGGTGTGAGTGTTGTGAGGCTATCACCTTACAACCCAATCTACGACCCCTAGTTGGCATAGTTGGAAGGTTCCTAAGGTATTACATAATGAAACCTTAATTTGGTCACTGTCTTACCCTTTAAACTTTAGGGACTCTATGGAAACATTCTCTATTGTGCACAATGGCCTCCTTCTTGTACCAACCTATCCCCTTTGTGTAGCTTGTGGATAGTGATACTAGTATAACTTTCACATCACAAGACTTGACAATGGGTTTTAACAAGGAACCATCTCCTCTTTACATCCCTGTGTGGATCAATGGAAACATCATATTGGGTGTTCTCATTGATCCAACATCACAAGTAAACATAATAATAGAGGAGATTATGTTGATCCACTTCCTACACAAGGATGGGTATGATGCACCTATGAGTACTATCTGCACACATGATGGGATTTTTGTGCCCCCTTTGGATAGTATTTTCCTCTCATTCTTGGTTGGACCTAAATATGTGAAATTCCTATTTAACATCATCCTTGGGTCTAAGCTCTTTAGGGTGAAGTTGGGTATCCCTTGGTTGGTGGCTATGAATGCGGTCCCCTCAGTCGTGCATAATTGTCTGATATTTATGCATGGGGTTTCATACATGTAATTTATGACACCGGTTATAGACCACCAGTTGCTCATGGTAGCTACTCCTTGGACCACTCTTGGCCTGCACCCATTGGTCCTCTGCTACTTAGGATGGACCTTTTGTAATGAACATATAAGAATTATAAGAAAGGGTGCTTTAGGGGGAAAGTGATATATCCTCCCTTGCCTTATGTTGTTTCACATAGGGCTTGCTTAAAAGATGACAACAATGTTGCTAAAGCACAAAAGAAGGAAGAGAAGAAGCGGTCCCACAAACCTCCTTATTCCTCTTTTTCTGGTCAGTTATGATGTGCTATGATTAGGTTTTTCTCCTCATTTGCAGGAGAATCCTATGGTTCCTACTTGGTGAAAGCCTAAGCATCCTGCTTTCAAACTTCCTATTCTACTGCTGGAGCCTCGAGCCATTTGGTATAATAGGAAGAAGGTCTCTCGAGGAGAGTCCTCTTTGTCTCTATCTCCATGGCCTATTACCACTCTTTCTCTTAAGGTATTAAGTGGGAAGAGGTCAGCTATCAAGGCTCTTGGGTCGACTCCTGCCACTCCTCAGCTCATTCCTCCTACTCCCCTATACGAATTTTTCCCTCCCCTAGAAGTGACTATGGTGGACATCCCCATGGTTGAATAGGAACCTTCTATTCCTTCACAACATCTAGCCTCTAGCTCCAAGAGTTATAGAAAATTCCTTGTGTGTGAGCACAAGTGCCAACAAAAATCTCTTCTGGCCAAGCAGGCTGCCTCACAAAGGAAGGAGGAAGAAATGATCGCCCCTACTTTAGGGCCTCCCGTAGTGTATTCTTGCCCCTTTCCTTACTTCTCTTTAGTTTGGTCCCGTACTGCTCCTAACTTTGGTAGCAAGTACAAATGCACGTAACCCCAAGTGGGTATAGGTGTTCATCACTCCTTCAGTGGAGTTGCCTTTGCTAATGGTAATTCTAGATATCTATCCTTTCTCAAAGCCTGTGGATATGATTAATACTTTGGTTTTATCCGTTGTGATTCTTTCCTCCTCTTCCTTCATGCCTCTAGCCTCATTTGTGGGGATTTCATCTCCTCTGATGAAACAAGGGGTGGAGTGTGGTCCTTCCAATAGTGAAGGATGAAAGAGGAGTCCTCCTTCTCCGTAAGGTAGCCTTGTGTTGACTTGTTTTGTCTTGGTGACGGAATCAACCCCAACTTCCGTTGAGTTTGTCACTACTCCTGAATCATTTAGTGAGCATAATGGTGGATCTTAGGCACAATGTTCCCTGTCCACTAAATTTAGACATAGCGCTCCTATGGGGTGCATTTTTAACTCCATGAAAAAATTTCTAACCTTGTTAGTGATCTTAGTGAAATCACCAACCTTAGCTCCACAAGAGCTCGATGAAGAAGACCTTTCAGGGGATTCTTCCATGGCCATTTTCGTAGGAGGGACGAACGCTCCTCCTCTTAACATACCACCATTAAAGGCTTGTCCTCCTTCCCCTTATGAGGATTTAGTTTGGGAAGCAAACAACCTCTTGGTCAATCAATGTTAAGAGGAGACCCCTTCTTGATCTTGTGTGTGTATGTGTGTTTTGTGATGTATTCCCCCATGCTCGTGCTATGTGTTCTTGGATGACCCTCCTCACCTCTGTTGGTGCTTGGATACAAGTGTTATTTTTATGTTGTAAACCTTCCTCTATTTGTATCATCATTCTTCCATTTTTGTGCTTGATTTTCAATAAATTGGGGATGATGCCAAGTGTTGCGAGTGTTTAGGCTTCCCTTCCATGTTCACCCAATTTTTTTATTTTTACTTTGTCTTCTCATGCATTCTTCCTAATCCAGTTCGGGATTGATGATATTTTTCCTTGCACCATAGTTACCTATTATTTATATGAGCTCAAATAGATTTGACCCCGCAAAACCAGATCCCCTTGTGTCCTTTATTTATGTTTTTCTCCCTTTTTCTTTACCTTTACCTTTTTCTATTCTTTTCTTGAGTTGTCCCTCTCATGTGTGACAACACTTTTCTTCAACATTTTTTATTTTTAGAAAATGTATTTGTTTCCAATGAATCTTTTCTAAAAAATCCTTGCAAACATTCCTTTCTCAAAAACATCATTCAGAATTAGGGATCCTTTTGAAAGAACTTGAGTTTTTTTCCCTGAGGTGGAATGGCTATGACCTTCCCCTCACATGGGGGAACTTCTCCTCCTTTATAAGGAGATCCCTTGATGACAGATCACTCTAGGAAGGAATGTCTACTTTCGAACTGTGTATCCCTTGAGTGGACCCCCCTTTTCTTCACGACAGGTTCCTAAGGGACTCCACTTCTCTTTACGGTAGGTCCCCGAGGAACCCCCCTTTTTTGAAAGTCCTTACCTCAAATGGATTCTTTCATGTCTAGCTTAGGAGTAGCTTGACTAGACCTATTCCCTTTTCTTTTGTGTCTATCTTGGGGACATCCCAACTAGATCTATTTCATTTTCTTCACATCTAGCTTGGGGGCAGCCTGACTAGACCTCACCTTTCAAACAATGTGTCCCTTGAGTGGACCCTTTCTCCTTTTGAAGGGTTCCCAAGGGACCCCTTTGAAAGACTTCCAAATCATTGATGATTTGCATGACTATCTGCTTACTTGCCTATGTGGCTGCTTCTTGATTTTGTGGAGTCTACTTCCTTTGGGTCTCCTCCATGCTAGAGTTTTTGGGGGATACCTTCCTTACAGGTCTATGGGCCTATGAGGAAGCTATTTCATGAGGCTTCCTTCATGAGATAGATATTGGGGGTCTCCTCCATGTAGGTCTACGGGCTTGTAAGATGCTTTATTTATTCCAATTTCATAGTTCATAGAAGTTATGGAGTCCTTCGCTTTCCCTACACCTTCAAGTTCGCTAGATCATGGTCTGCTTCCTCGACCATTTAGGTATACATTTCTAAATCTTCCCTCTTTCTTGATCTACTTTACCAAGCACTCATTAGTATTTATGCTTGCTAAAGTTGAGACAAAATGTATATGAGTAAATCTACACCCCATGTGCAAATCCCTTTTTTTTCCTTTATCCACCTTAGAAAACTAAGTTCAGAGACTTAATTCCAAATAAGCTCACTACTTTCATCACACTTGGCACCTGTTTTGAGCGTTGGTGGAGGCGTTTCTATCAAGGATTCCTGCATGGAACATAGACATTCGCATGACATGCTTACGTCCCTAGCATATTCCTATGGTTGAACCTATAGAGGTGTTACACTTCTTGTTGGGAGTCAAGTTGTAATTCCCCCTTCAGCCGATTGACTTGGATATGGCCATTTTTCTTCATCTTTTCTTCAAATTCATCTTTTCAACAAGAATTCCATCCTCTAAGCATTTAGTTGAACTTCTTCATCTCATTCACAAGCTCACTCTCAAGCTTCCAAGAAACATTCTTGCACTCCATTGTAGCACATACATCACTCCATCACTTTGGTAGAGCAAGTTGGGGAAAAACACGATTGCAACAAAGGCTCGAGTACTCTCAATTTCTCCCCCAAGTAGCCTTGATTGCTCTTGGTGTAGGTGGAAAGCTTCCCTTTCCTCTCCTCTATCACTTGGTTGAGTTGGCACACATATGGTTTTGTACTGCTTTTGCGCTCTTTATTACATTATTTTCTTTATCTCACTTTCTTGGTTGTCTGTGGAGGTGAAAACATGTAAATGGGGGTCTAACTGAGGTAGGCCCCTATACAACCACCCAACATTTTTCTCTCCATTTTGTGTGTAGCCAAATGTGCTTTTGAGGAGCTGGTTGGTGAACGAGTTTCTTTGCGAGATCCTTCTTGCCACCTTTACTCTTGTATTTTTTCTTTATCACATTAGGGAGTACTTAGTTTATTTAGTTACATTATTTTGGCCCCTTAATGGTAGTTAGTTGGGCTATTAGTCATTTTCTTTGGTTTGATGTCTTCTATGTTGTTGTCTAGTTGTACGAACGCCAATGCACTTTAGAGATGCCAACGTGTCATGCTGTCATCCAAGGACCGCACTTTCATCCTCAGGCAGAGAGATTCCTAAGGCATATTGTTGAACCTAAAGACCGGCTCACCTAGCCCCATTTTGCATTTTGGGTCTATAGAGTGGTTGAAGGACCTCATAGTCCTCATCATTCTCATCCCGCATATCCCAACACCCCGTTAAGCTAAGGTAAGTTAGTGCAGCCTTCTACATATTGGGCCTCTGTGACTTGCAGCCTTGCACATCATGGTCCCCTCTCTTATAGACCCTTTGATACTTTTCCACCAAATTCAGGTGCCCAAATTTTATCTTTTTCTTTGCATATTCGTAATGCATATATTAGACCATTTTAACAATTATTAGGGTAATAATCATCTAGTTGCCTTAATACTTGTTAATTTTATTGTAATATTTGTTTGTGTTAAAACTTATTAAGATGAATAACTATTTGAGTTACCTTTAATATTTGTTAAAATAAAATAATAAATTCCCTCAAATTATGAAAAGAAGGAGAGTTGATTTTTCAAGTCAAACAGGAGTGGAACTAAGGTGCCTTTGGAGTTCTATTTTTGACTTTTAGTCAAACTGGAGTGTGTTTGGAGTTCTCTTTGATCAAGTAGATTGAGAGGGAGATTTTTGAGCTATTTTATCTCAATTTTGATCAATTATGGGCCCTCATTTTTAGGCTTATCTCTTTTTCTCGTGAGGCATACTAAGATGGATATATTTCAGTGCAATTAACTACAAGTGTCACCTCTTGGCACTTTGAGACTATTTTTGTATTAAAGGAGAAAAGCTTAGGCATTTTCCTTAGTTCTTGATTTCTTCAATCTGCAAAGATGAGATTAATCTTGTAACTCAACATTTATTTCACATTTTATATATAGCAGCAACAGCTATTTTAGTTCATTTTTATCAGTTTTTGTAGAGATTCCTTCAATTTTCAATACAATCAAAGGTTCATCTATTCAGATTATGGTGTCTTGTTTCATGTTTAGTGATTTGATAAAGGGTTTTCTATTTTTTACTTTAAAACCTTCAAATTATTTTGTCTCAATTTTACTGAAAGCAAGTATACAAAGTATAAAATTCATCACAGGTTACGAATTATTCAAGTTTTTTCATGCTTTTCTATGAAACACTTTTGTGGTGAAATTTATCATTTTACATTGTATGAATAGGTTTCTTTGAAAAGTAGTTGTGAATCAAGATACAAATTATTTATTTTGGTGCATCACCTTGAAGAGTGAGCTTTTCATTTCATTAGTTATCTTTCTATCCTTTTTTCAATCAAAAAATCCATTAGTTTCTAGGAGATCTAAAGGGGAACTAGCCCATAATTTGGAGGTTCATTCTCATAGTAGGTCACCCAGAACCTAAGTTTAATCCCATGTTGCACAAGATTTCCAAGCTTCCAAATGCTTAGCATCAAGGATGCAATACTTCGTGTCAACAATACCCTTCAGAGGGAGCTAGTAGTAAGGGGAAGTCCTCAAACAATTGATCATTTGTTGTATATGTGTGAGAAAAGAAGTGTTGTTGGTCAAAGAAAGATCATTTGTTGCTACTTCAATTAAAGGTACGTTTTCCCTTTTCTCTTAAAAGACAAAAAAGTATTGTTGGCTTGTGCAAAAGTATTTGGCCCTTTGACCTTGACATCAAAGGGGGAGAGTGAGTAGTTTGTTGCCATCAATGCCAAAGGGGGAGATTCTCAATAGTGTTGTCATTGATGTCAAGAATAATGGTTGCATTGTTTTCATTGATAGAGACTGTTAGCATTTGAGTAATATGTTGTTAGTCCTTTGCATATTTAGTTTGGGCTAACATTTATTTGATGTCATGCCTTATCAAAGAAAAGAAAATTTGAAGTTCATGGTTTGATGTCATGCCTTATCAAAGAAGAGAAGAGTTGAAGAAATGCATGGTTGGATTTCATTCATTCTCAAAGAATAGAATAATTGAATAAGTTCATGGTTGTATTGTTGAAAGGCACAAGACAACTGAGAGGGGGAGGTGAATTAGTTGTCACCAAACTCAATCACAAATCTCAAACACTTATCAACTTCACAACCACTTTATTCTATTATTAAGTATGAACATAAAATGAAAATAACAAAAAGCAATATCAACACAAAAGGCACTAGATTTATGTGGAAAACCCCAAAAGGGAAAAACCATTCTAAGGATTAACTCACAATATAAAGTAATTCCAAAACCGAATATAAAGAGGGTCACTGCCAAGGGCTCACAACCCAAAATAAAAGGCTCACTGCCTACAAAAAGGACTCACTATCCAACAAGGAGGATCATTTCCTATAGATACAAAAGATAATAGAAAATATCCACAACAATAAGTTACACACATTCGTAGCCTTGATCAAAAGTTTGTAGACACCGTCAGCTCACTACTTTTAATAATCTAGCACAATAAAGTACTGCTGCCTCAACTCACTTTCATACACTCCACTTCTCAAACTCATAGAATACTTGATACATCAATTTATAACATCTTGAATTGTATTTATACCATCTTCAACCTTAGAAAATTTCTCCAAGGTTGGCTGCACATGCTTCAATTTACAAATTCAATTTAGGTCAAAAACTCAACATTCCCGCAATGGAAGAGAATGAGAGTGCACCAAACAAACACCTAACCAAGACCCAAAACAATGTCTTAGATCAATCACATGATTCCTCAATTGATACTTATCCTTTGTATGAAGTGTAAACACAAGGTCAACCAAATCTAATGAAAACACAAATGAACTTTGAAGTACATGCTTCTATAATAGGAAGATAACATACAAACCACACAACACGCTTCACCATACACTAGAACACATCTCAGATACCATCAGATTCATCCGCAAAAAAATAAACAAAATTCATACATAGAACACTTTCCACTAGTCCATCTAGACTGCATAGACACACATAGTAACTCTGAAACTCATCTTCTGGAGAACCAAACCATGAAAACTTTTTCCAAAACATAGATATGTTCACCATTACAAGCCATCGCCTAGATCTGCAAGACTTGAAACAAACGAGCAAAGGACTAGAGAGCAGAAAAATTTATTCCAATCAATAGACAAATAACTGTGCCAAACCAATTCACACACTAGTGAAAACAACTCATTCTCCATCAAGCCAAAAGCTACAATCTAGGAGATATCACCCAATAATGTCCTTGAGCAACACTTCAAATCCACACAAGCATATGATCAACATAGAAGAAATGTGAAGCAAAAACCAGAGCACATTCTGAACACATACTCAACTCTATGTGCACTATTTCTCAAAAATACTTGGCAACTCAACATATCAACACACCTGCAACACCATAAAGATAGCTCCATGTACTCACAACATGTCAACAACATGTCAACTATACATGCACAACCTACAACTTCCTATATTGTGTTGACATCAATAAAAACACTACCAAACTTAATCATAATTGCAACAATCTCCTTCTTTGTCATTCATGGAAACACACAATTTTAAAAATTGTCAAAGACAACAACCATTCAATTCCTACACTCTCCTTTATTTTCTAGATTAGACAACCTACACAACATTCCTACACTATCAATACTCTATCCTTTTCCTTCACTCTTTTTCACATGGATCTCTCTCCCTCTTTGACATCAATGGAAAAGACCAAAATTTATGATCACTCACCCTTAAGAATGTACCCATATAACTCATACTGCAATAATAAAACTTTCTACTTCCCCTGTGGAGTAGACCCATTCATCAGTCCAAACAAATGAAGAATCTATAGATCCACTGGACTAATGCACTTCCATGTGCACCTAGTTCAAAAAAGGAGGGCCAATGACCCCCAAATTCTTCCTGAGATACTCAAAAGTATCCTTTGGAAGAGCCTTAGTAAATATATCTACAATCTAATCCTTTCTAGGCACATACTCCAGTCTGACTTCATTCTTCAATACCTTCTCCCTCAAGAAATGATAAATGATAGATATATGCTTTGTTCTTAAATGCATTACCAGATTATTTGAAATGTTTATAGCACTTGTATTATCATAGAAGATAGGGATAGGCTAATCAAATATGACTCCTATATCCTTCAATTTTTTCTTCATCCACAAAACTTGTGTGCAACAAGATGTTGCAGCAATGTACTCAGATTCTGTAGTGGATAAAGACAGTAAATCCTATTTCTTACTTAGTCATGAAACCAATCTTCCTCCAAGAAATAAAGAACCACCACTTGTACTCTTCCAGTCATCTACACAACCAACCCAATCTACATTGGTAGAAACACTCAAAGTGAAATCAGTATCCTTAGGATACCACAAGCCATAATCTAGAGTGCCTTTAAGATATTTGAATATCCTCTCTACAACTGTAACATGTGCTTCTTTCAGTCCTACTTGAAATGTGGCAACCAAACATACTACATACATGATATCCAATCTAGTAGTAATAAGATACTGTAAGGAAATATTAGGTGCCGGACAAACTCTCCTAATGTCAAAACCTCAGGGAAGAATGTAGATATGACTTTAAATTTTACAATTACAGTTCATTAAGATACACTTGAAAGGAATAGAAAAACAAAGAAATGAGCATACACAATTGAACACCAGATTTATGTTGGAAAACCCTTACGGGAGAAAAACCCACCACACCAAGAAAATCCTCTTTGTATTATAGTAAACAAAATTACATACAGAGTACAAACTTCACTTTCTGATGTCAATTTACAACAACTTCATTCACTGATCAATCTTGTATAGAATAGCTCTTAGAAAAAATGCATTGAATTCACTTAGATCAATTCATGTTCAATCGAGAAACACTTCGTTATCTCACACTATTTATCATCATCTGCCATTGCAAGAGAGTAATCCATTCTCTCATAGTCTGTTCATCTCCCTCACAGGAATGGTCACAACAGTCCAACTGCTAACGGTTCACATTCTGCTTCTCTAATTGGTCAAAAAAAAACCATGTAGGATAGTCATTCAGTCAAGGTGTTCAAACTATGTCACATGTCGGTGAGACACTAGATCGTGTCTCCCCAATGCCAAAGTTCTTGATCACAGAACCATCAGCATGATCATCGCTATCGGCAAGAACTCATAGCGAACATAAATCCATCAGCGAGAGGAACGCTATCACCAAGAGGTCATATTGAATGCACCAACCGATCAGCGAGACCACATCAATCAACAAGAGTTCTTACCAAATGCAAACCTAACCAAATATCATCGACAAGAGTCACATCGATGTCATCGACACTTCATGTCACCTCGACCAGTCTATTGGCAAGAGAAACACCATCGGCAAGAGGTTACACTGAAGTTCATCAATGTGGAGATCCATCAGCAGGACCATCACTATTAGTGAGACATCATACTGAATGCACATTTTTCGGCGAGACTAACAGTTCATATCGAACATAGACAGTCGGTGAGAGAAATGCTATCACCAAGAGTTCATACCAAATACACAACTGTCAGCGAGAGAAACATCCATCGGTTAGACTCTTATTGAGCCTTCATGTCATCATGAAGACATTCTTGTGTAAGACCGTCGATGAGACATATTCTATCAGAATGAGTCACTCTGAAGGTTCATGCCTCTCCCTGATAACCACTAGGAACCATCCCATTGGCAAGAGGTTTGTCTAGGTAGAATGAGATGGAAAACTCACAGCAATAGGAATGTCTTGCTGATGACTCCCATCGACAAGAAAGAATCAAAGTCTCAGTGATCTGAGTGCTTCAGAAATTTAGAACACAACTTCTAGTTTGTAAGACATTTAGAGGGTCTCACCGACTTTTCCCTTTCAGAAGTTTAATGTTAGTAAGCTTGAGGCACATTTTCCAACAATCTCCCACTTGACGAAGATCTTATTGATACCTCTAGATCACAACATAACTACTAAAATTCATGGGCACTAAGGCCCATTGAACTCGCACACCACCTAAAATTTTCTATGCTCACTGGCTTCGTCAATGCATCTACAACATTTTCCAGAGTATCCACTTTTTCTAAAGAGACCTTTCTATCCTCCACCATATCTCATACAAAATGATACTGCACATCAATATGTTTCATCCTGGCATGGAAAGTAGGATTTTTCACCAAACAAATAGCACTCTGACTATCACAGTAAATTGTAATTATCCCTGCATCAAACCCAATGTTAGAACACAAATGTTTTAACCATATTGCTTCTTTATAGGAATGTGTTGCTGCCATGTATTCTACCTCTGTAGTGGACAAAGTAACTACAACCTACCGCTTGCTCATCCAACTAACTGCACCACCATTCATCATGAAAATATATCCACTGGTGGGTCTTCTGCTATTAATGTCCCCTACCCAATCAGAATCCACATAGCCTTGAATGCTAAGAGTTATCTGTGATTCAACCAAATTCCCATGATAACATAAAGCATATTATGAAGTGTCCTTCAGATATCTAAACACCCTTTTTACAACATCCCAATGTGTCCTTCCAGGATTTTCCATAAAGCGACTAAGTACTCCCATTGCTTGGGCAATGTTTGGCCTTGTATAGACCATTGCATACATTAAACTACCAGCTATACTAGCATAAGGCACTCTGGTCATGTCCTCTATCTCAGTAGGAGATTTTGGACAGTCTTCAACAGATAGCTTTGTTCCCTGCAAAACTGGAACAACTAGTTGCTTGCAATCAGTCATACAAAATCTCTCCAAAACAGTATTAATATACTTACTCTAATTGAGCCAAAGTTTTCTACTCTTCCTGTCCCTGGTTATTTCCATTCCCAGAATATAACTGGCTGCACCAAGATCTTTCATTTCAAACTTTACAGACAACTGAGATTTTAGATCATAAATCATTAACTTACTATTGCCTATGAACAACATATCATCAACATAGACAACAATAACAAGAACATGATCATTTTCAGCTTTGTAGTACACACAATGATCAAATTTAGATCTTACAAATCCCAATGACAAAAAAAATGTGTCAAACTTCTAGTACCACATTTTAAGAGATTGTTTTAATCCATACAAAGATTTTTTCAACTTGCAAACTAGTTTTTCTTTAACTTTTTCCACAAAGTGCTTAGGCTGGGACATATAAATTTCTTCTTCAAGGTCACCATGAAGAAATGTTGTCTTCACATCCATCTATTCAATCTCTAAGTCATATGCTGCTACAAGTGACAAAAGAAATCCGATAGACGTCGCTTAGCTACAAGATAATTTTTTTTCCATAATCAATTCCCTCTACCTAGGAATACCCCTTCGAAACCAACCTCACCTTATACTTTTCCACACTGCCATCTATACCTATTTTCTTTTTAAATACCCATTTGTAACCAACAACTTTTCTTCCTTCAAGCAAGGGCACCAAACTCCAAGTATCATTCTTTTCTAATGATGTCATTTCTTCATTCATGGCTTCCAACCAAGAGTTTTAATCAAACATTCTAAATACCTCTTTCATAGTCCTAGGCTCATCAGTGCTAGAAATTAAAGCATAGGCACAAGTAGAATCTAACAAAGAAAACCCATACCTATCAGGTTGTTTTCTTTCGCATATTGACCTCCTCACAGGCCGAGGCTAAGGTTGTTCTTCTTCATAACTCTTAGAACTACTTGAGCTCTCCTTAGTTTTAGGTACATTTTGAATTTTGAATTCCTTTTTATCTAGTGTCGGAGGAATTTCAACTACATCCTTTTTATTTTCTGATTTTGTCTCTAACTGCAGATCCAAAGTAGAAGGCTTCAGCTCACGAAAAATAACACTTCTATTGTATAGAACCTTCTCTGTATTAGGATTCCAAATCTTGTATCCTTTTATGCCAACACTATAACCAATAAAAATACATTTAATAGCCTTTTTTTTCCAATTTAGATCTTTTTTCATTCGGTACATATGCATATGCCTCACACCCAAAGACACAAATGTGTCTCAGAGAGGGATTCTTTCTAGACCATGCTTCCAAAGGTGTTTTCTCAACAACAACAAAATTTGGAGAATGGTTTATTAAATAACATATTGTTGCAACTGCATCAGCCCAAAACTTCTCCTCCAAGCCAACACTGCTTAGCATACTTCATGCTCTTTCCATCACTATCCTGTTGAACCTTTCAACAACTCCATTTTGTTGCGGAGTATAGGGTGTAGTTTTATGTCTTTTAATACCATAATCTTTATAGTACATTTCGAACTCATCAGAACAAAACTCACCACCATTGTCAGTCCTTAAACATTTTATTTTTCTTCTAGTCTAATTTTCCACAAGGTTTTTAAATTCCTTAAAACAACTGAATACTTATGATTTACTTTTCAAAAAATAAACAAATGCCCTTCTTGAATAATCATCAATGAACGATACATAATATCTTGATTTAGACAAAGAAGGAACATTTACTGGACCAAAAACATTAGAATGTATGTAATCAAGTAAACCAAAAGATTTGTGAGGACTGGAGTAAAATGAAACACGATGTTGTTTACCATATATACAATGTTCACAAAACTCAAATTCAAAGTTACAATCATCAAGTCGTTCAACCAGGTTTTTATTTTTCAAGTTTTTTAAACCTTTTTCACCAATGTGGCCAAGCCTATGATGCCAGAGCAGTCTTTTCTACTGGAAGTTTAACTTCCATAGAGTTTTCACTATCAGGAACTTTTTCCTCCTTCTCTCCATGAGTAGCCTTCTGTGACTTTATAGAGACATTATTGCATTGCACAACATGTGCATCCAGCTTATACAAGGTACCAATATGAGCACCCCTAGCTAGCACCATTGAGCCTCTAGTCATTTTATAGCCATTTCTAGAGAACGTGACTTGCACTCCAATATCATTCAAGCTTACTAATAGAAAGTAAATTTCAGCCAGACCTGGTATATGCATCACATCATTGATTCCCTTCACTCTTCCATCAGGGAATGAATTTAACTCTTCCATGACCAACTATTTCCAAAGATGAATCGCTTGCCAAATACACCCTTCCACCATCATATTTCTCATACTTAATGAACCAGCCTATGAGATGTCATTTGGAAATATGCTTTAAAATCAATCAGCCAGACATCATCTGATGCCTATGTAGCCAAGGTTGCAATGAAAGTGTTTGCATCACTCTAAGAAGAATCATTATCGAAGAATACTTCTTCTTCTTCTCCTCTTTAAATCCTTTCAGACATGACTAGGTTGCCCACAATTCTAGCACTTCACCTTGTACCTCTTACTTGGAGACTTTGATCTCCCTTCTGATTTCAATTTGGACGTCTTGTCCTTCTTTCCTTTTTCTTTCGATCTGCCTCTAACAACAAGAGCCTTCTTCGCCATCTTAGAATATTTTCTTCTCATCTCTTCTAATAACAAAGAAGCAACAACATCTTCCATCTTAAAAGTGGATGTCGTACTCCTAATAGCCATCACCAAGTGATCCCAAGAATCTGGCAAAGAACATAACAATAGCATACAATGATCTTCTTCATCAATCTTCACACCCACAATGCTAACTGAGCAATCAACATGTTGAAAGCATTCAAATGATTAGAAACATACGCTCCTTCCTGCATTTTCAAAGAGTACAACTTCTTCCTCAAGAACAACTTATTCACCAAGGGCTTTCCTTGATAAATAGCTCCCAGTCTTTTCCACAAAGAAGATGCAGTCTTTTCTTCATGAACATTTAGAAGAATAGAGTCTACTAAATAGAGCCTTATCAGTCCCTTTGATTTTCCATCTGCAAGGTCCCAATCCTCTTGCTTCATGCTTGTAGGTTTTGTTCCAGGCACAGTAAGCCAAAGATCATGATCAACCAACAGATCTTCCATTTTAAGTTTCCACAACTCAAAATTATTGCCATTGAATTTCTCAATTTCAATCTTTCCTGACGTGCTTGCCATCTTAACCTATAATTGGAATTACCAGACTTCTACAAGACTCCCACTGAATATAATTGACACAAAAAACCCAACATATCCACAAGGATAACACAACTAGCCAAGCTCTAATACCACTTGTAAGGAAAGCTTAGGTGTGGAACAAACTCTCCTAACGTCAAAACCTCAGGGAAGAATGCAGATATGACTTTAAATTTTACAATTACAGTTCATTAAGATACACTTGAAAGGAATAACATAACAAAGAAATGAACATACACAATTGGACACCAGATTTATGTGGGAAAACCCTTACGAGAGAAAAACCCACCACACCAAGAAAAGCCTCTTTCTATTACAGTAAACAAAATTACATACAAAGTATAGACTTCACTTTCTGATGTCAATTTATAGCAGCCTCATTCACCGATCAATCTTGTACAAAATAGCTCTTAGAAAACATACACTGAATTCACTCAGATCAATTCATGTTCAATCGAGCAACACTTCAATTTCTCACACTGTTTATTGTCATCCACCATTTCTAGAGAGTAATCCATTCTCTCACAATCTGTTCATCTCCCTCACAAGAATGGTCACAATAGTCCAACTACTAATGGTTCACATTCTAGTTCTCTAATTGGTCGAAAACAGACCACGTAGGATAGTCATTTGGTCAAGGCATTCAAACTATATTGCATGTCAGTGATACACTAGATCGTGTCTCCCTAATGCCAAAGTACCCGATCATAGAACCATCGGCATGATCATTGCTATCGGTGAGAGCTGATAGCGAACAAAAATCCATCGGTGAGAGGAACGCTATCACCAACAGGTCATATCAAATGCACTAGCCTATTGGCGAGACCACATCAATTGGCAAGAGTTCTTACCAAATGTAAACCTGACCAAGTATCATCGGCCAGAGTGACACCAATGTCATCGATATTTCATGTCACCCTGACTAGCCTATCGGCAAGAGAAACACCATTGGAAAGAGGTTACACCGAAGTTCATCAATGTGGAGATCCATCAGTAGGACCATCACTATCGGTGAGACATCATATCGAATGCACATTTCTCGACAAGACTAACAGTATCAGCTAGAGCTTATATCGAACACAGACAGTCAGCGAGAGAAATGCTATCGCCAAGAGTTCATACTGAATACACAACTGTCAGCAAGAGAAACATCCATCGGTTAGACTCTTATCAAGCCTTCATGTCATCCTGAAGACATTCTTGTGTAAGACTTTCAGCAAGAAATATTTCATCAGAATGAGTCACTCTGAAGGTTCATGCCTCTCCCCGATGTCACTCATCACCATGAGTCTCCCTAATAACCACTAGGAACCATCTTGTCGACAAGAGGTCTGTCTAGGTAGAATGAGATGTTAAAATCATAGAAATAGGCATGTCTTTCTGATGACTCCCATCAGAAAGAAAGAATCAAAGTCTCGGTGATCTGAGCACTTTAGAAGTTTAGAACATAGCTGCTAGTTGGTAAGACATTAAGAGGGTCTCACCAACTTTTCCCTTTCAAGAGTTTCATGTCAGTAAGCTTGAGGCACATTTTCCAATAGATACAATGTAGTCCACCAATCATAGATCTATACATGCTTTGATCAACTTTAGTAGATTCATCATTTTTACTCGACTTACATCAAGTCATGATAGGGGTACATACCAGTTTGGAGTCATCCATTCCAAATTTCTTCAACAACTCTTTGACATACTTGGATTGTGAAATGAATATACCCTTATCAATTTGATTTACTTGAAGTCCAAGGAAGATATTCAACTCACCAATCATAGACATTTCGAACTCCTTTTGCATCTCCTCTACAAATATATTGCACATACCTTTATTTCCTCCAAAAATGATATCATCAACATACACAACTACTATCAAAATTTTGTTTCCTACAACTTTGAAATAGAGATTACTTTCTGCGCAGCCCTTGCTGAAACTTTTTTTTGTCAAATACATGTTCAATCTTGTATACTATGCTCTGGGAGCCTGTAAGAGTCCTTACAATGCCTTTTTCAACTTGCAAACAATGTATATTTTAATTGGTAACTAAAATCCCTCTAGCTATTCCATGTACACCTCTTCCAATTCTCCATTTAGAAATGTAGATCTAACATCCATTTGATATACCTTGAAATATTTATGAGTAGAAAATACCAAAAACATCCTATTAGTCTCCATTCTTCCCAATAGGGAAAATTTATCCTCAATTAGTTCCTTCAACGTGTGAATAACCTTTGCATACAAGTCTTGCTTTTTTTCTCACAACTTCACCATTCTCATTTAGTTTATTCCTGAACACCCACTTTGAACCAATTACATTCTTGTTTACAGGTCTAGGAATCAATTCCCATGCCTAATTCTTTTCTATCTACTACAACTCTTCTTTCATTGCTCTAACCCAAATCTCATCTTTGCATTTTCCACACACAAACTTAGGTTCTCTCTTCAAAAGAAAAAATAGATTTACCTCAACTACTACCACTTTGCTTCTTGTCTTCACACCTTCACTATTATGTCCAATTATCTATTGTTCCAAATGATTCTTCTTTACATAATTAGGAGTCTTAGGAGCAAGTTGTCAAGTTTCTTCTTCTTCTTCCTTATTCTCTTTTGGTTCTAGTCCATAGATAGGCTTATTTAGTTTAACTTCACTTATCTCAATAGGTTTGTGCATATCTTCATCAACCTTCACATTTTCACTCTCAACAATCTTCCTTGATATTTTATTGAAGCATCTATATGCTTTGCTACTAGTTGAATATCCAAGGAAAATCCCTTCATCACATCTAGCATCAAACTTTCCAAGACTCTCATCATATCTTTTAATGTAACATTTGCTTCCAAAAACTTTAAAGTACTTCACAGGAGGAATCTTACCAGTCCATAACTCATAAGGATTCTTCATGTTGTTAACTATGATTTGAACTCTATTAAGAATATAAACAGTAGTGTGGATTGCCTCTCTTCAGTATACATCAGGTACATTTTCTTCTTTCATCATTGTTCTTGCAGCTTCTTTAACAGTTTGGTTCTTTCTCTCAACAACTCCATTCTGATGAGGGGTTCTAGGAGTAGAAAAATATCTCTTTATGCCACACTCTTCAAAAAATGTATTAAACTCACTAGAAGTGAATTCTCCACCTCTAGTAGACCTTAAACATTTTATTCTCAGGTTCACTTCATTCTCTACTCTTGCCTTGAACACTTTAAATCTATCTAAAGCTTGAGCTTTCTCCCTAAGAAATGTAACCCATGTCATTCTAGAATAATCATCAATCAAAAGAATGAAATACCTATCACCATTAATAATTCATGTTCTTGTAGGACCATAGAGGTTTGTATGAACCAATTATAACATTTCGGTAGATGGTTTCTCTTTTCCTTCAAAGCTACATCTTGTTTGCTTTCCTAATTGATGACTTCTACACAGTATTGGTAGGATTTTTAATTTTAGGCAGATCCTAGACAACCTCTCTTGAACTAAACCTGATCAGATTATCAAAGTTTGTATGTCCCATCTTATGTTTCCATAGCCAACATTCATTAACTTGTTATACAAGGCACTAACCGTCAACACCCTTAAGTTGATAAATGTTTCCATATGTTCTTCTTCCTGCAACAACCATAGTTCTGAACCCTTTTCTAATCTCACACCTATGTTATCCTAAAAAACAAGTTTGAATCCTTTGCTACACATTTTTCAAACACTCAAAAGATTATTCCTTAAGCCCTTAAAATAATAGACATCATTAGTACTATGTTTTCTATAAAAACTAATTGTTCCTTTTCCAAAAATCTTTGCTCCAGAATCATCTCCAAACATGAATAATCAACCATCATAATTTTCAAGCTTAGTGAACTTACTTTTATCTCTGGTCATGCAATTTTATCATTCACTATCAATCACCCAATAGTCTTCATCATGTCTAGCATGAAATGTAGTAACCAAAGTACCTTCCATCTAATCCTTGAACTTGTTCTCCAGACCACTTTCCCTTGCACATCTTCTAGAGTTAGGAGATACAAATTTATTCATTAAGGCTAGAAACAAACATTCATCATTATCATTCTCAAAATCAGATTCATCATCAAAAATCCCAACATCTTCTCTAGCATAATACAATCTCTTGAACTTCTTATCCTTTTTTTCTTTATTATCTCTATTCTTCTTGTGTACAACTCTATTTGGTCATCTTGAAGCACAGTGACCAATATTTCCACAACTGAAACATTTAAAAGGTAACATACCTTTGTACTTACTGGTACCTTTCTTCAACTTCCATGTAAAGTTTGCTTCTAACTCATCTAAACCATCACTATCCAAATCATCTTGTTTAGTATCTTTAAAGGTTGATTTTGTATTCTCCTTTTCTTTTCCAAACTTTCTCATCTCAAATGCAGTCAAGGTGCCAAATAGTTGTTCTTTAGTAAACTTCTTAGGATCATACACTTCTTCAATAGTTGAAACTTTATCACTGTAACTCTTTGATGGAGTCATCAAAATATTTTCCATCACATCTTCATCAGTCAGGGTACCACCTTGAATCTTCACTTCATTCACTGCAATATCAACCATCTAAAAATAACTTTTAATATATTCACCTTCTTCCATTTTCAAGTTCTCATATCTACGCTTAGCTATTAGCTTCTTTGACAATTTCACTCTATCATTTCCTTCATAGATATCTTCCAACTTTTTCCAAACTTCATAAGCAATTCCCAAAGAAATAACTTTTTTTCGATCCATCTTAGATAAGGAAATATAAATTTCATACCTTACTTTCTCATTTTCCTCATTGGAAGAAATCTCATCTGCAGTAGAAGGACCACTTGTTGGTGCAACATACTTTGTCTCAATAGCTTTCCAGGTCTTGTAACTAGGAGATATTATGTAACCTCTCATCTACACTTTACAGTCATTATAGTCAGATCCATCAATCATAGGGATCACAAATTTGTGTGACATTAGATCTACCTCAAGTTATTAAGCTCTTCTTCAAGGAACTTGGCTTTGATATCAATTGTTGAAAAGGCACAAGACAACTAAGATGGGAGGTGAATAAGTTGTCACCAAAATCAATCAAAAATCTCACAATTATCAACTTCGCAACCACTTTATTCTGTTATTAAGTATGAACATGAAATGCAAATAGCAGAAAGCAATATCAACACAAGAGACACTAGATTTACATGGAAAACCCAATAAGGGGAAAACCAAGGTGATGATTAACTCACAATATAGATTAATTCAAATACCAAATACAAAGAGGCTCACTTCCCAAAATACAAGGCTCACTGCCTACACAAAGGACTCACTATCCAATAGGGAGGCTAACTTCCTACAGATACAAAAGATAATAGAAAAGATCCACAACAACAAGTTACACACATCCACAACCTTGATCAGAAGATTGTAGACATCGTCAACTCACTGCTTTCAGGAATCTAACACATTAAAGTACTACTTCCTCAACTCACTTTCACACAATCTACTTCTCAAACTAATGGTATACTTGATACATCAATTCATAACATCTCGAAATGTATTTATACCATCTTCAACCTTACAATTTTTTTCCAAGTTCGGCTACACTCTTGTCAATTTACAAATTCAAGTTAAGTCAGCAATTCAACATTCCCATAGTGGAAGAGAATGAGAGTGGACCAAAAAAACACCTAACAAAGACCCAAAAAAACATCTTAGATCAATCATAGGTTTCCTCAATACTTATCCTCCATATGAAGTGTAAACACTAGGTCGGCCAAACCTAATGAAAACACAAATGAACTTTGAAGTACATGGTTCTGCAACAAGAAGATAATATGCAAATCACATAACATGCTTCACCATACACTGGAACACATCTCATATACCTCCATATTCATCCACAACAAATGAAACAAACTTCATACATAGAACACATTCCACTAGTCCATTCAAATTGCACAGACACACATAGTAACTATGAAAGTCATCTTCCAGAGCAACAAACTGCAAAGACCTTTTCCATAACATAGATAACATCATTACAAGCCATTTCCCAGATCCACAAGAGTTTAAACAAACCAGCATAGGATTATGGAGCAGAAATATTTCTCCTATTCCATAGACAAATAACTTTGCCAAACCAGTTCACACACTGGTGAACACAACTTTGAATCTCCATCAAGCCAGAAGCTACAATTCAAGATCTATCACCCAATAACATCCATGAGAAACACTTCAGATCCACACAAGCATAGGATCAACACAGAAGAAATGCATAGCACAAACTAGAGTACATTTTGAACACATACTCAACTTTGTCTACACTATTTCTCAAAAATACTTGGCACCTCAACATATCAGCACACCTTCAATACCATAAAGATAGCAACATGTACTCACAACATCTCAACAGAATCTAAATTATACATGCACAACGTACAACATCTTGTACTGTATTGACATCAATGACAACATCAATGACAACACCACCAAACATACTCATACTTGCAACATGTATGTCATGCCTTATCAAAGAAGAGAAGAGTTGAAGAATTTCATGGTTGGATGTTATTGTTGATGTTCATATAATGCATTATTACTAACAAAAAATTTCTTCTCAAGATAATATATTAAGATGAAGATTAGAAGCATGACTAATGTTGGAGATATGATCTATAGTTTATCTCATGTTCTCTCCTAATGTTCCTAATGATATATGTGTTGTTCAAAGGAACTTCTGGTCTACACAAGTTGCATAAATGTTTTTGGTTTATGAAGATGCATTGAAATTTGTCTAGGAGAATGCTCTGCATTCCTCAACTATTGTAGTTCTAGTATTGTGGTTTAGTATCTGATGTCAGTGCTCTATGTATGTTGAACTCCTATCCTTTTAGGTCACTTGTAATGCTAAGGAGGTTCTTCTGAATTGAAGTATGTTAGTAGTATGTTAATTGTTTGGATTGGTCTAGGAAATTCTCTTCATTCTTTTCATTGATGTCTCCTTTTGTAGCTTGGTAAATTTGTTCACAATGTCTGTGTAATTTCTTAGTTCAAATCCCATATCTTGAAGTGTTCTACCAATTGTTCTACAAATGTTACATCATCTAATTTGTATTTTGTGTTTCTTGAAAAAAATTATCTATACCCTTTTGGTATGTGGTGATTGTTGATGGCATGATAGTATGAAGCAAGTTTGTATAAGTGATGTTGGATGTTCAATGAACATCTCCATGCGATCCATACATTTCTAATTGGTCACTTTAGTGTCATATTGCGTCTTGAATGTGATTTCTTAATCTTTTGTGGATATCTAGTTGGCATAGATTTGGGTCATAATCTATCCTTTCTAGAACCACATAAAGTAAAATCAATTGAAAGAGTGTTTATGGGCTAACTAGTCATTTGCTTTAATATCACATCCATACATTTCCTTGACGTTGACTTAGGTTGATGTGCACCTACATGTAAATAATTTTGGATTACATTGAAAGAAGTGTTAAGACTTTTTTTTCCTCTCTATCATCAGGATAGGACCACATCTTTCTTTGGTGGCTGACTAGTTGAATTTATTATTTATTCTCTTTTTAGCTAACCCGATTGAAGAATCAAAGTGTTGTGACATATAAATGAAAGATCATTTTGGATGCAAGTGAAGGGAGAAGTGTACAAGTGTGAAAAAGTGTGTGAGTGAGATTTATTGAATATCCAATAGAGATAATGCTAAATATTATGAAAGGAAAGACAAATTATGCTTGAATTCTTCAGTCAGAGAGTTGTGTTGGAAATATTTGTAATTCTCTTATATATATCTTTTGTATCTTGCTCTAAGATAGTGAATCTCATCAGCTTCTCTATATCTTGCTCGTAGAATTTTTTGGTACTTCATTGTTGCAAGTCCTTTTGTATCTTGATCTAATATAGTGATCCTTATATTGTGAGTTAACTCTAACTGTGGTTTTCCATCATTAGGTTTTCCACATAAAATTGGTGTATCTTTGTGCATGTGTGTGTTCTCTATCTCTTTCTCTTAGTTTTTGATCTGATTATTGCTATATATTTCATTTGTAAATTTTTTTGAAGGTCTTAAAGATTCAAATTTCCATATTCTTCTTTGTTACTGCTATGCTTAATGCTCCATTATTGTCTACTAAGGGAGTTTGAGTTGTGTTGAAAGTTTCAAGTTCTAGAAGTGGTTAATTTTTGTGTAGACTAATTCACCCCACACCTCATAGTCTCTAGAAGTGTTTAGCATGATGTGTATTTTTGAAATGTTCTCTAGTTAGTTAGAAACCTACAATCTCACAAGTTTTTTCTATTATTAAAGTTTTCATATTGTTTTACTCATCATGGGGGTATGGACTAAAGTTCTGAACACTAAAGTAACAAATTCTAGTTGTAGATCAAACTATTACATAGATATTTATTTAGGGTGAATATCTCTTTTACGGATATTTTTTTGGGATAGGATGATAATTTTAAATATTAGATTGCAAGAGTGAAAGTTTATATCTTTAGAAAATACCCCACAAATTCACATTAATCTCATCTACTCCTATTTTTCAACTTTTGAGAGAATATCCAATGTTAGGGTAGTTTGTGAATATTGTGTTGCCACCTAAATATCATTAAGAAAATACTTACCTCAAACTAAGAAGGTATGTAAGGATATATGTGAAACTTTGAATAGGATATAAACATTGCACAGAAAAAAAATTCTTCCATAGATCCTTATTGAAATCTAACATGCAGTTTGATAAAACAAATAGTTTAGAACATTGAAGGACCTTGCATATATTCAAGGGATAATTAGACATGATATAATGGAGACCAATATATAGATACCCCTTGAGGTTTTGAAAAGTAAATTTAACAAGTGTTTTAACAATACACTAGATGTGGGAAAACTTTATGAGGAATGATGATAAATTTGAAGGTTTAGATGTTGAAATGGATATCTTCTAGCACATTTAATGTCTACAAAATCAAATTTAAGCATTTTAAGCATAAAGGGAAGGTTTGGAAAATATGAAGACCTCAAGATGTTGGGATATTAAGTATAGATTTTTGGGAACTATCACTCATAAGTTTGTGTTTATGCAAAGAGACTAGAATTTTAAATTTATCCAAGGAAATTTTATCAAACCAACCTACAAATAACCTAAAATTGAAGTACATGAAACATATCCATCACTTAACTTTCAAGAAAATTCACCATGACAAAGGGAAGAAAAAAAGGAAACTAGGGGAAGATGAGAATCAAAAGAAAATTTTGAAAAAAGGGGTTCCAAATTTTTAAAAAATAAAAATGGGACATGTGTGCAACATATAAGAAAGGGCATGATCTATTGGGGAAATTATCTACAAAATTTCAAAGATTGAAACAATTAAGAGTTGGAGTATGTAGTTTCACATACTTGGAAAATCATATAAGGCATGACTACAAGACAAGATAAATGTTAGTACAAAATTAAATTAATAATAAATCAAAGTGCATGCATATGAATTCATCCCCTTTTTTGGAGTATGTTTACACTTTCAACTTCAAACCAAGCATTGAACTATATAGAATTGTCTAAGCTTTTAACCTACCTATATAATACACCACTACTAGTTAACCTTAGAAATTGACTCATGATTTTTAATCATCCTTTATGAAGGAAATAATTTTGAACAACATTTACTCAAAAAAATCCACTACAAGTGGTTACAAACAACCATTTAATTTAATAATTTTGATAAAAGAAAACTCCAACATCTAAAAATGTAAAACGAGGGAAAAAGAAAAAGACAAAACCAAAATAATAAACCAACAAAGGAAAGAAATAAGAAAGATAAACACCTATGCTAGAAATATACAAGATAGACCTAATGATTGCATAAGGTTAGAAGTAGTTTTTTTAGAAACTACACATTTATGGGTAGAAAAAAATATTTCCTTGTCATGATTTGCAGCTTGTAGGTGTTATCTCAAAGGATTTGAATAATTTAGAAGGGGCCTAACCATAACCTACCAAAATTTTCATGTTTATCTTTCCTCTCATGGGATTTATCCTAGTACAATACCAAGTAAGATATTTGGAAGGATTTTTCTTTAACTATTTTGTTAGACCAACATTTGATTTTTCCTCAATCCTTTATAAATTGCTCAATATAAGTCTCTTTTTTTTTCTAAATGTAGTTTCTATAAAGTTATAGCTTCTAGACTATTATTTTTGTTAGTATAATTATAACGAAATTAGAGTAGGAATTTTTACATTTACTAGAAAGATAGGGTTGGGCCCATCGACCAAGTGGTAGGGTGAGGTACCTAAGGAATTTTTAACTCTTTTCCTATTAACTTATAAGGTGTATTTCAATTGAATATTCTATCCCATATGGTTCTTGATAAACATTATTTTGATACTATCCAAGACGTTTTTGATAGCTAACTAAGCCAGACCATTATCTTGTGATTAATAGTTAGAGGAAATTTTAAAATCACTCCATGTTCAAAAGCCTAGTTACAAAATTTCCTTGAAGAGAAGGTGGTTTGGTTGTTATATAGAAGGGAAAATGGAATCCCAAACCTAGTGATGATGTTCTCTTCATGAAATTTTACTACCACTTAGGTCATGCAATGCTTGCATGAATAAAATTAATCCCATTTGGTTGAGTATTTTGTGGTAATAAGGATGTGTCTATGTATAACTAAGGAAGGGGAATTGATTATGATTGAAAAGTCCAAGCCCCAATATATGAATGAGCATGACCAATTAGAACATGGTAGTTATGGATTTCTTTCCCTTACTATAGATGTTTGGTATACATGACATAAGCATACATTTTCATGGCACCCCTAAAGGTAATAGGTAGATAATATCTTTCTATTAGGATTTTGTGTGATGTAGCTACACCTAAATCATGTATAGTAACAATATTTTCATGAAAATATTTTAGAACTTTCCTAGCTTCTTTTTCCTTCAAGTCTTCTAGGGGAGAGGACCCAGTAGTTGAGCACCCTAACTTCACACTTCTCAAAATCTTACATAGAAATTTCAAATCACTCTCAATTTCTTACAACAACATACTTGGCAAGTCCCCTACTTATAACTAATGTTTCATGGCCACATCAACAAATATGGTACCACTTTCATATGCATTTTGTTGAGGTGTCCAAAAAGACCCCCAAAATAATTTAGTTTGATAGTTGTGTATTGTCATGCTTTATTAGTGCATTAATGTGTCATCACATGATTTGCTACTTTTTAGATCTAAGGAATACATTCCATTCAGTTATGGGTATTTATCATCAACACTAACAACTTTAAAGTCACTATTGGTGCAATATTGTTAAAAATATTGAACATTAAATCAACGAATGTTATAACAACTATTGAAACATGCTCAACTACTGAATTGTTTCTATAAATAAAACCCCAATTTATATCATAAAATTATTTCTCTTTGATGCAAGGATCCTTTGTTCTTTAGCAAATAAAATATCACATTGTCATACCAGGTCCTTTGAATCAACATCAACCACATACCGTCACATACCGTTGACATGTTATTTGGTGCGCACGCATGGCTACTCAATCTTCTGTACCCACTTGCCCGAAGCATGGAGGCGATATTTTTAATAACTAACTTATTTTTTGTGTTGCAAGTTTTATTAAGTGCTGTCATATGGTACGTTGACAATTAGAATTTACCACTAGCATATCTTCTGCATTTTTTTGGTTTGGTGGTTCATTAATGCGATTCTTTTCGAGTGTCATTTCAAGATGACTGAGATATTCATGATTCAGTTGGTATTTGTTTATGTCCTCGCTCTCAATGTGGAAAGTCTATTTCTTGATGTGGACTATAGAGAGATATTTCTTCTTTGGGCAGTTAGATGTATTTCTTACTGTCATAGCCGTCCAGTCTGGTAATAGAAGACTTCGCTTGTTCCCTTGCAAATGGGAAGCACTGGATATTGGGAGATAACGATTCGGGAAGGCTCATGAAGCTCTTGCTTCTTTTTTCAGCTCACCACATGTAGAAAATGCCATGGGACATTCTTTGGTTATTTCCACAAAAAAAGCTATCAGTTTTTCTTTTCAATCGCATGGGCATTCTTTGGGCCAAAGGAATCGTTAAAATGGTATAGAAATGAATGATATGGACAGCTCAAATGACAGTAACTAGCACCTAAATTCTCTTCGATGATGTGCTCGCAGTTACTTCGGTTACAGGTCCTTCAACTATTTTTCTTTGTGGTCTGATCTGTGGTGGGGTTGACGATTTTAATATCTCTGTTTAGGTTGTTGTGGGGGTGGCATTTTCTTGGTAGTGATAGTCTGGCAGTTAGGATTGAAGAATATGTGTATGTGTATTTCACTGCAATTTTGGTGTGTTTTCTCTCTTACTCTAGAATTTGGGTTTAGGGTTTGGGGTTTAGTATTTGGGTATTCACACCTGCAGCAATATCTTATGATGTGCATTCATATTTATGTTATGGGAATGGTAAATGAAAATCATAAGGATAAACATAATTTGATGAGAGAAGAAATATTTAAAAGTTGTGTAAGAAGAATATATATATAATTAAAATCATTTTAAAAAAAAATTTCACATAAACAAATATGCATGGAGTTAAGGCTTGTGAAATAAAACATATAATAAAATTTGAAAATTAAAAATATTTTATATCACTTTAAAATTATTGAAAATATTTTTCAATTAAAAGACAAATTAAAAATATCATAATTGTTTGCAATAATATTTATATATACTATTAAAAGATGTATCAAATGAATTCAATTACCTTTTTGGTATTATATTAGTTCTATCACCCATTGAGCCACCTTAGTGACACATTCTATGAGGTCTGAATATAATTAGTTGAAGCTTGATATTGTTGGTAGGGCATTTGACACATTCACCAAACCATATGAAATACTGGTATTTCACTTCTCTTGAAAGAAAATTAAATCTCAAGATGGAAGATGATTATCCCAAAGTCCTTGATGGCAAAGTTTGACTTGTGAGAACTCAATTATTAGTTATATTTTTGTAGTAACACAATAGAACTTATACAATTGTTTGCTTGAATATTATAATATAGGTTAGGTATTGAACCTAGAAAAATTTACACCATTCTCAACCCAGAAAATTCCTTATGAAAACAAGACTTATTCATAAAATGTTCAATATTGGGATGAGTGCAAGATCATAATGGACCACGGCAATAGGAAAAAAAATCATTTTCACATAGCTAAAATCCTTCAACGTATGCTTGACTTTTTACTTGGTTTAGGTAAAAAATGTATTTTTCCTTCATAAAAATCAAATAAAAACTATATTTAAAATAATAGATATATGATTTGTAAAATAAAAAATGGATATTATATGTAAAATAGAAAATACAAATCAAATAATGAGAGCATCATTTGACATTGAATCAATTATGATCTCACGAATGTGGTTGTCTTCCACGGTCAAATGGGTGGGGACTAGGATAGGATTAGTTTTTTAAAGTGTGGAAGAGAAGGCACTTGCATTCTTTACAAAAGGAGAAATGACATAATGTTGGGACTTAGCCCCATCCCACCATGAGCATTTTTTGTTAGGGACTGCATTGGAATTCACCCCAAATCGACATTTTCCACACTGTGCAATAACATGCTCTATAGCAAAGCGATTTCTACATTTGAATGTTATCTTTTCATAATCTATTAGCTGACACCAACGTCTATTTCCAACTTTCAGAAATATTTTTGTTGGAAGACCTTTGAGACATCCATTTCTATACACAAGTGGGCAAAGGTCGAATTTTCATAGTTGATTTTTTCTTTGGAGATATATTGTGGTATTTTCCCAAGCCATTGCCAATCACCTTCAGAAACTCAATTTCCTAGAACCCATAAGAATGTTGATGATAATGACTCTATTCACAAATCAAATGAGGGGGCCCATGGTTTCATACACAAAAAATCACCTTGAAACAACCCAAGGTCCAATTTTAAGCACCATTTATTTGAATTCTAGGATAAAAACCCTTTGGTGCACGAGTAAATATTGATTTCATCTTTTAGATAATCCTTCCAATTTAAATCAATCCATGAATGGAGATCACATAATGTAGGCCATAACTTAGTAAATCTATAGATCAAGGTGTGATCTTGCAAATATTCTTCCCTTTCACAAACAAAGCTATCAAGATTGATCTCAGGGGCAGATGATTGATGAATGAAAAAGGGATGACCTAGTGAGGCTACAAAATGAAGCATATGAGATTCAATTTTTTGCTTGCTAGGGTTTGGATAATGGATGAAGCATCCAAACATCAATCCCATGAAAACCATTAGCTCCATCCCTCGCCTTAAGTTGAAAGGGATCGGATCAAGGAAATTTGTGGAACCCGCAAGCCTTGGGAGAACACTAACCTGTGAAGACCAAAGCACAAAGAGGAGGGTTGAATAGCAAGGGCATCAACAAATATTTTGTGTTGAGCTGCAGTTGACACCATCATGGCTTAGACCCTTAGATTCAACCATCACATGAGCATCAAGACCTACATCACCATCTTTCAAACAAAATTTTTTTGCCAACGAAGCCATAGATTTTTGATCAGGAAAGTCATCCCCATCACACACCAGACCTCACACAATTTGTGAAATGATATTATTCATGGTAGAACTAGGCATGGAAAACACCTTTTCCATCACCCCCTTGGGGACACCATCTCCATGCCCATTCACATAGTACGGAATGCCAGAAGATAGAGAAAATGCAGAATGATGAAGGCGACAATGCCTAAAATCCACAACAATCACAATAATAGATACCAAAACAGAAGATGTGAGATAGAAAAATAATTCACTTTCAATTATTTTGAAAAAATGAAAATACAAATTCAAAACTTACATGCTATAGCCTCACAGGCCGATTCATTACAACAAAATCAACTCTGAAAACAAAATATATTATTTAGGTCCACAATATGCATTGATGGAGGCACCTTCTACAACCCCACTTAAGCCTTTTATTTTACCCAATAACTACCCTAGAATGTTGTAGAAAGTTCAACTTTCCATTTTGTTTTTGAGCCAAAAGTCCCACCATTTGATTTTTGGCCTAAGAAAGAATTTTAATGAAATTCAATTTTTAGAGAGGCAACTTTGTGGGGCCATAAATTTTGATCCAAGTGCTTAATTGGCTATTAGAACCTATTGTTGGAAAGCTCTCAAAGAGATCTACAACACTGAACCACCAAAGTTTGGTTCGTCAACTTTTCAAGTTGTTACAAGGCCTCTAAGTTTTTCATATCTAAATTTGAAGCTGTATTGGAGAAATTTCCCACCTGACAAAAACTTTAAAATATCTCAAACCATGTAGGTTATTGAGACAGTTCTTTCACAACCAGAAATGTTTTTCAGTTTTGCTCCTTGGGGTAAATTTCAAGGTCCATATGATCCTGTTAAGGCTGACTTACTAAAAATAGTAAGTGATCTTTTTTCACCTTTTTTGACTTATGAATATCTTACACACCTTAAGTACCATCATGGAACTCAAAACAACTAAATAAATTAAGGAAAAAAAAAATTGGTGATGCAAGATTGCCCTACACGGCTGGTTGCTCCTACATCAAACACCCAGGGTAATTTGAAAAGTGACCCTATAACTTCTCAGGATTTAGACGAAAACCAAGACAATTAACCTTAGCCTCAGATAACCATGATGAATCTTCAATAGGTCTTCCTCTCCACTTCACCAAGTACTCTACATATTACCTATTTCTTGTGCTTCTACCCACAAAATTATCTAGAATTTATTATATCTCCTCCTTTTTATAATGTAGGTTCTAGGATATTCCACTGTGCTTCTATTATTTTTACATCAATTCCTCAATGATATTCTATTAAATCTGAAATGTTAAGCACATGTTAAATATGAATTTCATTAGGCATTTCTACCTTATATGTATTTCCTAAATCATGCTTCTTCAAGATCTTGCATGGTCCAAACATCTTCATCTTTAACTTGTTGTATGTGCAAAACATAAACCTTTCCATTTGCAAATGAACCATGAATTCATCTCCTACCTGGAACTCCTTACACCTCCCTTTTTGATATGTCTTAGCCTTATATTGTGATTTCATCTTATTGATATGTTTCTTCACCTCTTTGTGTAAATTCTTTAAGTGCTTAGCAAAATATTCAGCCTCAACACTTCTCTTACCCCTCTTATCCATCTTTCTTAGTTTAGAAGTAGTTCTTGGACTACTCCCATACACAATCTAGAATGGTGATTTACCATTTCTCCTATTGAAAGAATTTTTGTAAGCAATTTTTTCCTATGGTATAATCAAATCCCATCCCTTGGGATTATCTCCTACTAAGCATCTTAGTAGGTTACCCAAACTCCAATTCACCACCTCAATTTTTTCATCTATCTATGGATGGTGTGCATAACTGAAATTCAAATCTATCTTCAACTTCTTCAATAATGTCCTCTATAAATAACCAACAAATTTGTTATCTCTGTTTGAAACTATACTCTTTGGCAGACCATGTAGTCTCACCACCTCTTTGAAAAACAACTCTGCAACATGAACAACATCACTGGTCTTATGACATGGAATGAAATGTTCCATCTTTGAAAATCTATCCACCACCACAAATATGGAATCATACCCTCTCTATGTCCTTGGCAAGCCAAGAATAAAATACATGCTAATATCCTCCCATGGCCTCTTAGGTACAGGTAATGGTTGATACAATCTAGTATTATAACTTGTTTATTTTTCCATTTGACATACTCTACAACTTTGCACAAAATTCTTCACATCTTGTTGTAACTGTGGCCAATAATAATTCTCACTAACAAGAGAAATGTTCTTATCTTGACCAAAATGTACAACCAATCCTCCACTATGCTTCTCCTTGATTGGATTCTCTCTCATAGAACTCCTTGGAATGCACAATTGGCTTCCTCTAAACAACATCCCATCTTGGATTAAGAAATTCAACCATCTCATCCTATCCAATGTAACATGTTCCAAACAAACATTCCAATCTTCTACAAAGTCGAGATCTTCAAGATACAAACTCTTGAGTTCATTGAACCCAACAACCTCTATATTCATTTCTATCAACAAATTTCTCCTTCTACTCAAGGCATCTACAACTCTATTTGAACTTCCACTCTTGTGCTTCAAAACAAAGGTATAACTCTGCAAAAACTCAACCCATTTTAAGTTCCTTTGATTTAACTTTCTTTGACTATTGAGATACTGTAAATCCTAGTGATCAGTATATAAACAAATTCTTTTGGCATCAAATAGTGTCTCTATTTCTTTAAAGCCTGGACTATAGCATAAAAATCCTTATCATAGACAAAATATTTCTTCTTAGCATCATTTAACTTCTCACTAAAATAGCCAATAGGCTTACCTTCTTGACTCAAAACATCTCCTATGGTAGTGTCACTAGCATCACAATCACCTGAAAAACCTTATTGAAATATGGAAGTTCCAAAACAGGTTGCTCTGTAACTTTCTTCTTTAAGATATCAAATTTTTTGTCTTCTCATATAGTCCACTTAAACTCTTTTGTATACCCTCTCATTACTTCAGTCAGAGGTGCACAAATAATACTAAAATTCTTAATATTTTTTTTGTAAAAACTTGCTAGACCATGAAATGATCTTAACTTCTTAATAATTTTTTTGTAAAAACTGGCTAGATCATGAAATTATCTTACCTTTGTAACATTCCTCATGTTAGGACATTCAATGAGAGCTCTCATCTTCTCTGGATCCATTTTAAGACCCTCTACTAAGACAAAAAATCCTAGATACACCAACTCTTTCTTCACAAAACTTCATTTCTTCAAATTAATCAACAACTTCTCCTCCTTTAGCTTCTCAAAAACTCTTCAATTATGCATCAAGTGCTCCTCCAATGTCTTATTGAAAATAAAAATATCATCCAAGTAAACAATATCAAATTTTCCTAAAATTTCTTTCAATACCTCATTCATAAGCTACATAAATGTGCTTGGTGCATTGGTTACCCCAAAAGACATGACTAACCACTTGTACAAGCCCTCCTTTGTTTTAAAGGTTGTCCTCCATTCATCTCCTCTAATCTAGATCTAGTGATATCCACTCTTCAAATCTATCTTCATGAAGTACTCAAATCCAATCAAACAATGCATAATATCATCCATTCTCGGCAAGGGAAATCTATACTTGATGGTGATCTTGTTGATGTCTCTAAAATCTATACACATCTATCATTCCCCATCTTTCTTTGGTGCTAGTATTGCAGGTACTACTCATGGACTCAAACTCTCTCTGATCAATCCCTTCCACAACAACTCTTGCACTTGTCTATTCAACTCTTCACTCTCTACTAGATTCATATGATGAGCTGCCCTTTTTGGAAAACTGGCACTAGGAATCAGGTCCATCCGATGACCAATCATTCTTACTAGAGGAAAACATTTAGGTACACTATCAAAAATAATACCTTCAAACTCATTTAACAAATTTCAAACCTCTACAAGTAGTTCAGTACTGTCTTCTTTATGAACTCTAAGGATCAATGCAAAACACATATGCTCATGCCTTATACCTTCTAGCAAATTTCTTCCATCAACCAAAGAAATTCTTTCATTACTACATACCTTTTCCTCTACCTCTTTTAAGGGCTTCAACTTATGATTAACCCCATCCTTTCTCAAAGAATAGGTGTTGCCATTTCCATCATGTACTGTTTGTTGATCAAGCTACGATAACCTACCTAACAACATATGAAAACCATCCATAGGAATAATTGTGATATAAGAGGGATTCATTGTACATGGGTCTCTCCTTTCTGAAGAGATCACTAGGGAAAGAACTACCATTATACACCTCAAGATATCAAATTTACAAAAGGATAAAGAACTAGGTCTCAGTTGTGTTTCAGGAAAATCCACCAGAGACCCTAAAAGAGCAAAGCCATGAGATTTCTATCTCAGAAGAGGGAGCTCTCAACCAAAGTATCTCAACATAGTTTTGGGACACCAACATGGTGCATTGTCGTCTAAAGGATGTGTTGGCATCCTAAGAAACAGAGAACTCAAACACTCAAAATAGGAAGAAACAAGCCTTTACTTCTTAGCTCAGGGGTGGGTCGTACCAAATTATGTGACTAGTCAGAGAGCTAGAAACTAAAATAAGTACAAGGATGCTTAGATAAATCTTACATTCATTTGGATGTTCCAATCTTCACTCCAAGCTCCTTTTCGTGGCCTACACACAAAAGAATGAAAGGAAAGTTGTTGGGTGGTTGTATAGGGGCCTACCTCAGTTAGACCCCACTTTGGTGTTCCCACCTCCATGGACAAACAATTTTGAACGGAGTGCTAAATATGTAAACAAAGCGTGTGGTGAAAGTAATACCTGCTCAAGAGTAGAACCCACACCATGAGAAGCATGTGGTGAAAGCAATACCTACTTAGCAGTAGAACCCACACCACAAGATAGTAAATAAGAAAATATGAAAGGAAAGTGAGTGAGAGAGAAAGCATTACCCATGGGCCTAGACCCTCTTTGGAGCACATAGATGCACCGTTGATTGCTCGCTTGAGAGTTTTTGCAGCTGTTGGGAGGACCTCAGTCTGACATGGCTTCAATTATGAGAGCACTACTATCAAAAGTGAAGAGATCTCAATGTTGGAGAAAAATAGCAAGAGAGTTTGAGTTATGTCTTCCAACCCCCAAATGAGAACCAAAAAGGGGTTTTAAATCCTTGCAAGGGCGACAAAGAGTTGTTACTTTTGGAATGTAACTACCAAGACATGTGTTTCATAGGTTAGTGTTCTAGATTCCACATTTTGAACTCAAGAAATCAACAGGACGCTAGCATGCCACACAGACATCTATGCATCGTGCATTCGTCCAGAGCCTATATTCTTGGAAAACACATCACTAGGCTTCTGTTGCTCAGCCACTTGTCCACATGGAACTAGAATCATGAAATTTTGACCCTTGGGATATTATCATTAATATCTCAAGGTGTTATAAATGCTAGGAAAAAATACCAAAATGTGGAAATTCCCCTTGGTGCAATTTTGTGACATTACATTTTCCCCCACTTTAATGGGCTTGATTTAAAAAAATTCAGCCTCACTAAAGTAGAAAAGAAAATTTTCATCCAAAATTTTGAATTTTTTGGATTTGTGTGCTAATAGAGAGAGACCATATTGTAGTGACCACCAAAGTCAAGATAACTGGTACTGAAGGTTCCCTAGCATCCGAGCTCAACAAACAACGTCAGAACAGTCGTGAAAATTTGTTCAAAGCATTAACCTACAAAACCCAAATTTTGGGTCAACTTCGAAAAATCATAAGAAAGCTACTATAGAGAGAGGAATGATCAAGAAAAAAGTCATCAATTCAAAAGAAAAATTGATCAAGAGACGACCTTATGCCCCCTCCTGAGTTTCACCCCAGCCTGGTGTGGCAAGTTAAGGAGAAACTAGGGAGCCACAAACTCTAGGAAAAATAGGCCTTGGGGGGCCTATATATACCTAGGTGGGCCCCTAGAAGGGTCATTTTCACTATTCATTGCAACCAAATTATTGACTTTTGTGAGAGAAAATTCAACAAAATGAAAAGTAGGAGAGAGTATGAGGCACCAAGATTTGAGAAACTGTGTTAAGACATTTCCGAGGATCACGAGGTGGACTAGGTAGGCCACAAAACCTCTATTTTCATGATTTTTAGCTCATTTTTTAGATTTTTCCTGTCGGTGAGGTGCGTAAGCATCTTTTTTCTGCACCCTCATTTGAAATATGTATTGTCCTCTACAATCAACACTAGAGTCCTCACTCTGTGCTGGCCTCTCGAAGATGCACTGTCATCTTCGAGACAGCCATGGTGGTCAGGGATGTATGCATGATGTGTAGACATTTGCGCATCACACATAATTCTTCTATCTTTTTCCTTGCTTTTATGTAAAATTTCAATGTTCTAACTCAATTTTTTTGTTACTTTTTGTAATAGTACTCAAAGATTCGAGATCATCTGGGAGGTGAGCATTCTGACTTGTGCATGAGTAGAGGAATTGCTTATCTAAGGATGAGGTCACACTTTTGGAGCAAGTTAGTTTATGTCACGTATTCACCATTTCAGAGATGAGATATCACAAGTAGATGTTGATGGACATTATGGAGTGGTGGGACACCAACACGTCATCTTTCTAGATACCATGTGGAGAGATGACTATCACACTTGAGGATGTCTATCGGATCCTCAGGCTACCCATCTATTGATCATAGGTGGCTCTCGACGATATGCAATCAATGTTGGAGTGAGGGGAGGGTGTCCTCTACTCAAAGGGAGGATGGATGGTGGTGACAACATGGGTCATATCTATACACATTGGTATGACCATGCTAGGACCACCGCATCATTGATCCACCAAGTTATGGTCATGACTATTTCCTTTCGGATCACAATTGATGGGAAAGGCTTGCACTTGCACTGGGGCCTCGTCCATACTATCAGAGGGATGGTGGAGCATAGGACCATTTTTTCCTAGGGGTGTAGCATGTTGGCACAACTCTACTAGGAGCTAGGTTGGTATGTACACTATGAGTATCATAGCCTTACAACATGCACACTTTTACAAGTGTAGATCTTCGCCCACATCATGTGCACTTAGCCAGTCATTTTTCCCTAGCATCGAGTGTATTGGGTTCCTATGGCCCACTAGTACACTATGATGGGCCAGTGGAGATTTGGAGATCTACAATTCTGGCAATTATAGTTTGACACTCTCATTGTGGATGGGGTTTGATGGAGATCCTACTAATTTTTTAGGTGGGTAGATGATAGCAGGTATCTGATGAACCTACAACGTGACCATTTTTTGATCAAGTGGAGGGATTTTGTCATAGTTCCCTACTACTAGAGTCAGGTCATGCGGCAGCATGGCTGACCACAGACCATACCAATGGATGTGCCCATCTACACTAGGGCCCATAGGAGTGTGGCTAGGGTTGGGGACTGCCCTCACCCCACTATTATAGATATTGTCCCCTCAGATGATGATCAGCTCGACAATGATCTACCACCCATATCAATGGTAGATAATGTTAGGGTAGCAGTGGATTTTACACGGTGGTGTGAGGGGCATCATTTGATTCTTGTATTCGATGAGGTTGCTCTGAGAGGGGACCTTGGTTCATAAGAGGATTTACCAGCCCTATTGTTGTAAGATAGGACGAGAGGTTGGTAGCAAGCCAATGAGGAGGTGGAGGCACCCTAGGAGGAGGAGGTCGGATCCTCCACTATCTACCCCTGTCTCTTCAACACCATCACCTTCTTGTGCAGTTGCGGTGGTACTTGTACCAGGAGCTGTCACTGAGGTAGGCGATGTAGGTCCTGGTACCGATCCTCACCCCGGCCTGATAGGGAAACTATGGGATCTAGGTATATGAGATATATTGTTCACATTTTTGTACTTTCAATTTTTTTCTTATGATATATCTATATACATGCCCTGTGATACTAATACCTCCTTTCTTTGTGGTTGTAGAGGATGCATAGGGATGGGATGGGCTCATAGCTCAGTTTATTTTGGAGGTTGCCCCTATTGTTTTGATCCAAGGATCGGTCCTCAATGCTTACTAGCTGACATCTATGGGATGTCATGTCCCTAGCTTTGAGATAGTTGCATTCCCGAGGACCACTTACGAGGAGTGAAGTGTGGAGATCATCTAGCTTATTTTAGAGTTGATGACCATGTGATGGCAGCGCAATGAGATGTTGGGGGAGCTATGGACGGTGCTCATCGAGCAAGACATAGTAGTGAGGAGGTTTGATGCTACTCAGCAAGCATGTGACGTCGTTCAGAGTCATCTTGATGACCTCGATAAGAAGTTGGCAGCTATGATCCCTATAGAGGTTTAGTGACTATGGGACCAGTTGAGGCAGGCGGAGCTGACCATATCCTCTCTAAAGGGGAAGATCAGGGGGATACAGGCATCTTTTTTTGTATCATGCTCCCCTCGTTCACACTCCATGATCACCATTCAGCACCTCCCTAGGATTTTAGAGCATCCAATTCCACCAGAGCCAAAGGGCTCCAGGAGCCATGCACTGTAGTGACCAGGGACATCATCATCAGTTTTGTATATCATTTTTTTAGCGATATACATATATATAAATACATACTTGTAGATATTTTGTATAGACAGATATTCAACAGCCACTCATTTTGGTAGCAGTGGCCTGATATATGTATATGACATTGGATACATACATTTCTTATATATATATAGATAGATAGATAGATATGGATACATTGATTTTGATCTCATGTCATTGTTTCATTCAGATGTGTATGCTCTTTATCTTTTATGCATGTTTATGTTATGGGTGTTATACTAGATCATTAGATGCTAATATGATTTAATAAACACACATGATTGTATGTTAATCAAATACAATGATGATCTATTTTTTTAATAAATGCAATGTGATGCATGGTCATATGCACACACATGCGCGTGGTCATTCACAACACAAAAATTATCTTAATGTGTTAATGAATAATGTCAACTAATGTAGTGCTACTACCCCTCTATAGAGAGAACACCATAAAGATGACACATAGAACATTACACGCAGTGCCGTCAAAGATGCATTTCATTAATAGGCTCTTTTAAAGGCGTTCCATCCATAGATGACAATCCATAGGCACCTGAACCATATATTGAGATTACAATGTAAGGGCCTAACCAATTGGGACTGAATTTTCCTCTCTGATCAGGTAGCACATTCACATTCCTCTAGTTTTCATAGAGAACCAAATCTCCTATTTTAAAGGTCCTAGGAAGCACACTTTGATTATATTGCATAGAAAACCACCGGTGATAAGCTTTAAGATGTTCAAGGGCCCTTAGATGGTGCTCATCGAGCATCTCAAGTTGATGCAAATGGTTAACTTGGTAAGTTTCATCATGAATTAACCCCTTAAGGGAAACTTGCAAAGATGGAATTTCCATAATAGCTTCGGCACCATACACGAGGTTGGAAGGTGTTGTTCCTGTAGTTGTGTGAACACTTGGGTGATAGGCCCACAAACTATATGTCAATTGAATATGCCAATCTTTACCATGCTTATTAACTATCTTGTGGAGAATGAGCTCAAGAGTTTTGTTAGACGCTTCCACTTGACCATTAAACTATGGATAATATGGTGTGGAAAACCTATGTTGCATATGAAATCTCTCTAGGAACTACTTCACTTCCTTGTTCTTGAAAGGCGTACCATTGTGAGAAACAAGTGTAGCGGGAAAACCAAATCAAGAAATGATGTTATTCATGAGGAAACTACAAATAGCTTCAACATTCGTGGATCAAAGTGTAATGGCTTTGACCCATTTCGTGAAGTAATCTCTATCAGTGATAATGAAGATATGTCCCTTGGAAGAAGGAAATGATATTTTTCCAATGATATCTAACCCCCATTTTGCAAACGACCAAGGAGAAGTTTGATTTTGTAACTCTTGGGCAGGTGCACGAATAAGATGACTATGTTGTTGACATTGAGGGCACTTCTTGACAAAATTGAAGGAATATTGTTCCATCATTTTTCAATAATACCCCATGTGTATCAATCTTCTTTCCAAGGATCTACCACCAAAATGTCCACCCCCGAAACCTGCGTGGGCTTCCTTAAGGGCGAGGGGTATTTCTACTTTAGTGAGACACCTGAGAAGTAAGCCATTATAGGCTTTCCTATAAAGGATATCAGACAGAATAACATAACAGACCGAAAGCTTTCTTAAACGAGTGCGATCATTCTCTGTTGCATCATTGGGAAAGTTTCTAGTCTTTAGGTAGTTATAGATGTTAAAAAACCATTCTTTAGAGTCCACATGGGAACATACAAGGGACTCGGCTTCGGGTTGGTTGGGAACCGCAAGGGCTCATAGGACCTAGACCACGAAGTGGTATTCTGTCATATCTTCTTTTGAAGGTACCAAGGAAGTAGCACTTGCCATTGCATTAACATGTATATTTTATCTCGTAGGGACACTGTCTATCATGAAAGAAGAGAATCCTTTAAGAAAGGATAAGGCAAGATCTCGATATCGGGACAACTTACTTTGCTTGGCTTGATAGGTTCCCATTATCTGGTTCACTATAAGTTCAAAGTCACCTAAAATATAGAGATGCTTGAATTTTAGTGCAATTGTGGCACATAAGCCAACAACAAGGGCTTCATACTCAGTGATGTTATTGGTACAAGGAAAGTCTAGTCAAAAGGATAGAGGAATTAGTTTACCTATAGTGGATATTAGAATCACATCGGCTCTGGAACTAGTTTGACACCTCGATCCATTGAAATACACTTTCATTCGAGGTCATGATTAATCACAAAGATATTTTCATCAAGAAACAAATCTAATCCTAGAAAGGAGCGAGATGAGGGAACATTTTCCAATTGATCTACAACCACTTGACCCTTTGTCGATTTCTGAGTAACAAACTTTATGTTGAATTCAAAAAGCAACATAACCCATTTCGCTAATCTCCCAGCCAGGTCAGTGCTAGAGAATATATGCTTTAAAAAATCTATTTTTACTATGACATGCATTTTAGAATGGAGGAGGTAGTGTCTCAACTTTTGTGTAGCAAATACGAGAGAAAGGAATTGCTTCTACATGGAGGAATAATGGGTTTCATATTCAACTAGGACACGACTAATGTAATAGACCACTCTTTCCTTTCTAGCGTCATCATATTGAGCTAAGAGAGCTGCCAAAGCATATGGTAACACGGCAAGGTAATGTAGAAAGGTTTTTTCCTGCATAGCCAATGTGAATATGGAAGGACTGGCCAAATAGGCTTTGATGGATTCAAAAGCTTCCTAACACTCTTCATCCCATATGAAGTGAACATCCTTTTTCAATAAATGAGTGAAAGGAAGGGTACGATCAACCAACTAAGATATAAATCTATGAATCACCTAAATCTTCCCTTGTAGACTTTGAAATTTAGTGATATTCTTAGGTGGAGGCATGTTAACAATGGCATCAATCTTGTTAGTTTCAACTTCGATCCCATGATGAGAAACTATAAACCCCAGAACCTTGTCGACATCTGAAGACACACTTATGGGGGTTTAGTCTCATCTTATAGATTTGAAGCCTTTCAAAGATAGGATGAAGGTTCTTCACGTGATCTTGACGAGTTATCGACTTTGCTAATATGTCATCAACTTAATCTTCTAAGATCTTGTGGATTAAATCATGAAATATTAGGGTCATCACCCATTGGTAAGTAGCTCCTACATTATTTAATCCAAAGGGAATGACCACGTAACATAAAGTACCCCATAGGGTGGTGAAGGTTGTCTTGTATTGATCATTCAAGATAATATGAATCTGATTGTAACCCAATAAGTCATCCATGAAAGATAGTAATGCATGGCCTGTAGTCAAGTCGACAATCATATCTATATTAGGTAGCAAAAAATCATCTTTAAGAGAAGCCTTATTAAGGTCATGAAAGTCGATACATATGTGAATACAGCCATCAGGTTTACTAATGAAAACTATATTTAAAATTAAGGAGGAATAGTCGATAGGATGGATAAAGCCTACTTTCAACAGTTTCTCTATCTTGGTTTTGACCATCAATGCCACCCTAGGATTGATCTTTCAAATTTTTTGTGTAACCATCTTGGCATCAAGACATAGGATGATATTATGAACCACTATAAATTCATCAATACTAGGCATGTCCTCATATGTCCAAGCAAAGATGTCAGGATGGGAATGTAAGAGATCAAAGTGCTCATTTTCTTCTCCTGAAGAGAGACATTTTCCAATCTTGATCACCTTTTCCGAGCACTTAGGATTCATAGGAATTTCAATAGTATCTCCTTTACAAAGGGCACTGTGGTCTCCAAGATGAGATAGTGTAACATCATCACCAATGTTAGATAGAGGTTTTTCCTCATCAACACTCAAAACAAACTCTCCAAAATATGCTTGAATATGCAAACTATACGGGAATCATTTCTTGTGATGATAAAGAGGTAGTGGGGAATAAGCACATAGGAATTCCTCTAGTGCTTCATTTGAAGAGAAGACATCAAGAGGCGCCTTCTCAATTTTCTCCCCTTCCTCTATTAACTCAAGGTGAACAAGGTTTAGTGGCTCGGCTGAGATCACATTAGCACTCCACCAAGCCTTTTGTTTAGACTATTCAAGAGAGCATCCTAAACCCATATAGCATTGTCGTGGTTTGAACTAGATAGGGACTTGAATTCCTTGCTCAATATGCCCTAGGCCCTTTTTCCCATAGCCATACCAAGAAGAAAGCTCATATCCAAACCCATAACGAGTTTGAAAAACCTTAGGAGGTGGCAGGTCCATGTAGAGCATTTCATTCCACCAATAGATGTCAAACGTTTCCATGGGAGTACTCCTACCTTCCTTACTGGGCTCACAAATGTTAATCTCCTTTGTAAGAGTGGGATTATTTTCCTTAGTGCAGGAAGGAGTGATCTCCTAAATAGGATCACACTTCTCTTCTGTGGGAGTATCATCCACATTAGTGTCAAGGGTACCTATAAGGTCTATGCAAGAGGGATTCACCTTGTATTTTGCAATGAAAATTTTGGAGAAATTCAAAGACCTCCAATCATCTCCAAGGAAAGTGTTCATTTGAGAAGTAGATGAGGGAGACTCAAGGTCTTCTGCTTTAGGTGGTTCTTCATTTCTAATACTCACTCTGGGAACAACTTCCACAAAGGTATCGATGCAGAACATGTCATAGCATCGGTGGTGAAAGATGGAATACAATTCTTGAGAGTAGATACAATTGAAGCATAGCTAGTAGTGGCTAGTTCACAAACGTGAATACCTTCTAGATCTTCTTTAACTGTAACTACTCAATTATTTGCAACGAACTTCAAAGAACAATGTAAAGTAGAAGTTATCACACCCATAGCATGGATCCAAGGTCTTCCTAAGAGAAGGTTATATGGTAAGGGGCTAGGAATAACATAAACTAATATGGGTAAGGTAACGGGGCCCAAAAACAAAGGTAGTATTATCATAAATAGAGTTTGCTGGTCAATGTTATCAAATCCACGAATGTACAAGGAGGAAGCTAATAAATAAGATGAATCAAGCTTAATTTTAGGCAATAGTTGTGGACCATAAACATTGAGAGTTGATCCAGTATTAATGAGGGTGTGCCTAATATTGATGTTTTAACATTGACTATAATCATCAACGGCTCTACTTGCTTCCGCACATCCAAAGGCGGGAGTTCTTGTGGGTGGAACATGAGCCAACAGTGCATTGACACTCATAGACCTAGTGGAGGTAGGAAAGAAAATATTTTTTAAGGCTTCCTGGAGCATCTCCTAATAAACTAAAGTGGTCTAAAGCATGTCCCAAAGTGAGATCTTAGTTGGACTAATGCAAGGCTATTTGACAAGATCATAATCACTTGGTGCTTTGATTGCAGGTTTAGGTGTTGAAGGAAGGCTTGATTGAGAAGGTGGTAAGGAGGTAGGGATAGACGGTTGTGTTGTAGGGACAATAGGTTGTTGATTCATATTTTTTCTATTACTCCTTGTAGGATATGTGTGTCCAATGGCATTATAAGACATAGAGTCTGTAGCTTTCACAAACCTTGAGTATAGATAGAAGATTCGGTCAAGGTCACATAAATGATAGGTTTCTTAGGGCTTGGAGGAGCCATAGATACCACTACCACATTATTGATCCCTCACCCTATCGAGATGAGAATTTTTTGGGAGATTTGTGGATAGGGGAGAGCACTTCAAAGAAATCATCTAGAGTGTCTTCCAACATACCAAAATCTTCCTCAAAAAAGTCATGAATGTGTGACATCGTGAAGAAAGATTCGACATTCACATTAGGTTCACAAAAATGTGATATAAGAGGGATTTGTTGCACATGGGTCTCTCCTTTCTAGAGAGATCACCAGGGAACGAACTACCCTTATAAACCTCAAGATATTGAATTTACAGAAAGATAAAGAACTAGGACTCAGTTGTGTCTCAAAAAAATCCACTAGAGACCTTGAAAGAGAAAAGCTAGGAGTTTTTTGTCTCAGAAGAGGGGAGCTCTCGGCCAAAAGACATCAGCATAGTTCTAGGATGCTAGCACAACGCACTATTATCTAAAGGACACACTAGCATCCTAAACAACAAAGAACTCACACACTCAAAATGGGTAGAAACAAGCCTTTGCTTCTTAGCTCAGGGGTGAGTCATACCAAACTATGTGACTAGTCAGAGACATAGTAAATAAAATAAGTACAAGGATTCTTGGAGAAATCTTACCATCCTTTGGACATGCAAATATTCACTCCAAGCTCCTTTTCATGGCCTACAAAGAAAAGAACAAGAGAAAAGTTGTTGGGTGGCTATATAGGGACCTGCCTCAGTCAAATTGTGCTTTGGTGTTCCCACCTCCATGGACAACCAAGTTTGAAGGGAGTGCTAAAGATGTAAACAAAGTGTGTGGTGAAAGCAATACCCACTCACGAGTAGAACCCATGCCATGAGAAGCATGTGGTGAAAGGAATACTCACTCAGGAGTAGAACCCAAACCACAAGATTATAAATGATAAAATATGAAAGGAAAGTGAGAGAGAGAGAGCATTACCCACAGGCCTAGACCCTCTCTAGAGCATACATACACACCATTGAGTGCTTTCTTGAGAGTTGTTGTAGCTGATGGGAGGACCTCAGTCCGGCATGGCTTCGCTTATGAGAGCACTACTATCAAAAGTTAAGATATCTCAATGTTGGAGCAAAATAGAAAGAGATCTTGCATAATGTCTTCCAACCCCCAAATGAGAGCCAAAAAGGGGTTTTTAATGCTTGCAAGGGTGGAAAAGAGTTGTTACTTTTGGAATGTAACCACCAGGACACGTGTCTCATAGGTTAGCATTCCAGATCCCATGTTTTGAACTTGGGAAACCAATAGGATGCTAGCATGCCGCATAGACGTCTGTGTGTCATGCATTCATCTAGAACCTATATTCTCAAAAAAAATGTCACTAGGCTTCTGTTGCTCATCCACTTGTCCACATGGAGCTAGAATCATGAAATTTTGACCCCTATAATATTGTCATTAATAACTCAAGGTGTCATAAATGCTAGGAAAAAATGCCAAAATGTGGAATTTCCCCTAGATGCAATTCTGTGACATTACAATAATATCACACAATACCTCATCATGGTAATTTCCATTCTTGAACTTTACTAGACATTGTTCATTTTCTAATGCATTATGGTCCTTCTACAATCAAACAATCTGGTGTGTATTCAGATCCTTCCTCTCTCCAACCACAACTTACTAACCATCTCTTCTGAAATAAGGTTATCAGTACTACCTCCATCAATAATAACATTGAAAACTTTACCTTCACACTTACAATTAGTGCAAACAAAATTATTCCTTTAGGTTGGTTCCTTTAGTTCATTCAGCAAGGCACTTCTAGTGACAAGAACCTCTCCTCTTTCTACATCCTTAGAATATGAAGACTCAACATATTCATCTACATGTGCAACTCATGCATTACCCTCAGTTTTTCTATTTGTCCTTCCTTGATGTTGAGGACACTCATACACTCTATGTCCTTCTCCACACTGGAAATAGTTTCCATGGAAGCCTCCTATTCCAGATCCTCATCCAAATCTTCCTCTTCCTCTTTGGTCTCCATTATTATGATCATGAGGATTGTAGACCTATTATCTCCTTTCTAGTTCTAGCTGCTACTAGAGCCTTTGCCCTTCTTTTGATTTTCATTTCAACCTTCCTATGACCGTCTACTGGTATTTCCTCCATGGCCTCCACCTTGTTTTTTATTCTCAAACTTGTTGTTCAATCATTCTTCAACCTTTAGAGAAAATTTATAAGTGTCCTTAATGGTGTTCATTCTTACCAGTTTCAATTCTTCATGTACGCTTGGCTTCAACCCGTTAATATAATGAGAAAATTTCTCTTTATTTGCCTTAGAATGTCTTGTTTGAATCAAGATCTTTTGAAATTCCTTTGTGTATTCTTTCACCATCTTTGTTCCTTGCCTCAAGCTCTACATCTTCTTGAGTTGTTCCAATTTGTAATCAACTAGAATAAATTGTTTCTTCAATTTTGACACCATTATTTCCCATCTAGAAATTTTATCTTTCCCTTGTCTTTCTCTTTCTAACTAGACTTCTTTCCACCATATATTGGCATGACCTTTCAAATTTTTCTTTGCAAACCTCACTCTGTGAGGATATTCAATCTACTCAAACTGAAAAAATTCCTCCATGTCATTGATCTAATTGATCAATTCTTCAGGATTCAAACTTCCACTAAAATTTGAAACCTGCATTTTGGGTCTCTTCTCAATGCTTGAGATTGCTCGCATCAATCTTCTTTCTCTAGGACACATTGGATCTTGCTCTTCCTCTTTCATTTCCTCTTATGTTTCATCTTCATTTTCATCTCTTTCTTGATGCACATCTCTTCTTTGAACCTCTTGTTGCAAGGTTTCTAATTTCCTTCTAAGGGTTCGGATTTCACCTCTAGTGGATCTCTTCCTCCACCACCTCAGATTCTACCTCTTCCATGCTAGGTAAGTCTTGGAGGCGTATTGAACTAAACCCACACTCACAGGTCCTGTTGTAACTGCCTCACATTTGACGCTTTGTTATAGACTAAAGAACTATTGCTCTGATGCCACTTGATGAGGGCCATAGCACTTGAAACCCACACCAATCACAACAATAGATACCAACATAGATGATGTGAGATAAAAAATAACTCAATTTCAATAATTAAAAAAATAAAATTACATATTCAAAACTTACATGCTACAACCTCATGGGCTTGATTCATTATAACAAAATCAACTCTAAAAAAAAATGTATTATTTGGAGCTACAATTTGAACTAATGGAGCCACCTTCTACAACCCAAACTTAACCCTTTTATTTTACTCAATCACCACCCTAGAATGTTCTAGAAAGTTTAACTTTCCCTTTTTTTTTGGTGCCAAAAGTCTCACAGTTTGATTTCTGACCTAGAAAGGAATTTTAATGAAATTCACTTTTTAGAGGGGCAACTTCATAGGGCCATAACTTTTGATTCGCTATTATAACATATCATTTGAAAGCTCTCAAAGAGATCTATAATGTGAAACCACAAGAGGTTGTTTGTCAAATTTTTGAGTTGTTTTAGGGCCTCTAAGATTTTCATATCTGAATTTGAAGCCTCATTGGAGAAATTTCTCAGGATGGAAACTTTATTATCTCCCAAACCATGTAGGGTATTGAGACGATTCTTTCATGACCAAAATTCTTTTTAGTTCTACTCCTTGGTGTAAATTTTTAGGTCCATATGAGCATGTTTAGGCTAACTTACTAGAAAGAGTAAGTGAATTTTTTCACCTTATCTGACTCCTAACTATCTTACACCCCTTAAGTGCCATCATGGAACTCAAAAAGACTAAATAAATTAAGGAAAAACATTTTTTTTTGGGTGATGCAAGATTGCCCTACACCGTTGGTTGCTCCTACATCACAGAAGCTTCCATAGTAGATGCCATACAAAAATCTTTCTATAGAAGATGTATCATTACTATGATATGTATTATTATTTTTTATTTTTTATTTCTTACTATTATATATTATTATAGACTATTAGAATATGTTATTTATATAAATCATAATAGAAAAACTGAACGGATATCTATTTTCTTTTATTATAAATGAAATAAAATCAAAATGACTGTCATTTGTCAAAAAAAAAAATCATAAGGTGATGATAGAGGGGGCCATTGTGCAAACAAAAATGGATAACTCAACCTTAAAATCATATATTTCATTTGTAACCTTCTATTTTGGTGCTTGAATAGGCGACATAATTTCATTTTATAAATTTTAGTAAATAGATTTTTTTTGTTAATTTATAAGTTTTGAATATCCCATAGCTTTAAATGACAGAAGAATTTGGAAACCCAAACCCTCCCGTAGAAATCCCTCCTCCACCAAACCCTCCGTCAATTGAGGACCTAATTGAGATAAATATCATTGAATCGAGGAACCTTGTGGAAATATATAGTAGACACTCTCATTTTTCTTCAATGATAACCACTTTAGAGGAATTTTTGTGATGACACCTTCAAATTTGCAAATTTGAAGTGCCTATATCTCTTCAATGCATCGATAGAGCCTAAGCTTGTATCTTGTCAAATCTACCCTAGAGGCCCTCTTTGTCGATTAATATTTTTTAACTTGGAGGAAATATTGCAAATCCCTTTGGGGGAATATTTTTTGGTACATATGATCAAATTCCTGCTTAGTTTTAGACCCCCTAGATGAGTTTTCATGGGTCAATATTTAATTATTATCTAACTGTGACTGGGTCAAAATTGGTGTTTTGGAAAGTTACAAAATTTTCAATTCTAAAGACAACCCATTTCTCATTTTGGTATAAAACATCTGCAACTCCATTTCATAAAAAATGGAGGCCATATGAATCATTATTCTAATGCTTTCCAGTTGTGGAAAACATGTCCAACAAGTCAATTTACAAAGGAGGTACCAAAATTCTAATGGTTGGGAAAATTTTGATTTAAAACCGATGTTTTAAATAATTGATTGTGATCACACACAAAAATTCTCCACCCCAAGTGTTCCAGTTTGCATGGAATGAATTTTTATTATTTGAACTGTAGCCAAAATTAAATTTTCACTTACTTCCTAAAGTTTAAAGTATAAATATTTAAAACATTTTCATTCTTTTAAATAATTTACAAGCAAAAATTGCACGTGGAGAAGAAGGAATTAGGGAAAATTTTAATTTTTATAATCTTTATAAATTTCAACCTTCAAGTTTTGCTTTCCTCACTAGCCTGCAATAGTGAAATCTCATGATAGAGGACGCTCATGGGGAAGTGAGGGAGTGAGCTAAGAGGTAGTATTTGGGGGAGAATTTTGTCGAGAACACCTTTGTTGTTGTTTCCATGTGTTTTAAATGCCTTTTATCAATGCGGGGAGTTTTTTTTATTGTGGAAGAAGTAGATTACAAAGTGCAATCATGTTTTTTGGTTTAGGGTAGATTTTTAATGCTATTTTTGAGTGAACTAATATTTTAGGGTGTATGGATGTTGTCTCATTTGAACAATTAGGGTCTTTCACCTAATGGAAAGAGATAGATCCCACACCAAAAAATCTAATTGGTTCACTAAAATAAAGGAATGTATGATTGAATTATGACTAAATGCAATGGTATAGATGTAGCTAATTGATAAACTTAATTGCTTAGGAATGTAAAAGTATTGACATGCAACTTATTTGAAAACACATTGTGTAATGCAAAAATACCTAGAAATGTGAACAAAATGGAACAAAAATGGATGAAACTAAAAGTATGCACCTAAGATATGGATGGATACTAGAAATGACTTTTGGAATCTTGTTGATGCTGATTTTTAGGCCTGGTGGGACTCATTTACCATTTTGGGTGAATTAGTCTTAGTTCTGTAATACTGTTCTGAAGCCCGTTTCAGACAAATGGGTGTCTGAAAATGCAGAAAACTAAAAACAAGACTAAGAAGTGGGACTCATTTTCCACCCATGGAAAATTAGTCCACTTTTTAATTTCTAAATATTCAAAGGTGGAAATAGGAGCCTTTGATCTGCACTTTCTGCTTCTCTAGGTGTTTGATTCTGAAACTGTCGAATTCAGGCCTGAAAGTGACTTTTGGTGGGTATTTTGACCTATCCAATAAAGTGATGACTTGAAAAACTTTGAAATGAAAACTTCAATGATTTCTAAGTCTCCAAGATTCCTAAATCTACAAACATACAAGAAGAGAAAGAGAAATGTTGGATGTTAGGGTATGGGGGTTTTCCTTGGTCAAACCCCTTTATAGGTAATTAAACCAAAATGATGAAGGAAGGTAATAAATAATGAAACAATGAAGTCAATACCTTTCCATGATGTTTGATCTTGAATTTTTGCAGCAAAACATGAAGAATCTTCCCTTGAATGTCTTACGAAGCAATCTTAATGACTTGTAATGATAAAACCCTGACCTGTTTGACTTAAAAGAGAAGATGGATGATGAATGAACTATGAAATGAGTTAATAAAAAATTGAATTAGGGTTTAGAGACTTTATTTTATAGGAAATTCTCCTAATTGACCCATAAATTAGATCCCTAAGGCTGATATGAAAGAATATTAAACTTAATTTCTAGTTTTTCTTGCTCAAAACTAAAATTTGACCCAAATGGGACTCATTCACCACCTTGGGTGAATCAGTACCACCTAGAAAGGACTCATTCACCACAGGTGGAAAATTAGTCCTAGTGGGGCCTATTTCTATGTTGGTTATTTCATCAAATATTGCCTTAGGATGCACAATATGGGACGATAGGAGCCTATTAGTGATGATGTAGAGGTCAATTAGGGCTTGGGACACAAAATTCAATGTGAAAGTGTGATTAAATACACTTTACAACACTAAAATGAGGTCCACATAGCCTAGGAAGGCACAAGAACCAATGTGAATGTGCAAGACACATTACAACACTAGAATAACATTAAGTTTATTTTACAAGACTTCTAGATTAGTGTGATAATGCAATTAAATACATTTTATAATGTTGAATTAAGGGGGTAATGGGTTTATTAAATCTAGAAAAGCATGAAATTCTTTTACAACACTTTACAACACCTTTACAAGACATTGATAAATTCATTTGAAAGGGTCGAAGACCTAGTGTGGATGTGAAAAACACCTCACAACACTAAATAAAGGCCTCATTAAGTCCAATCTATCATCAATTATTTCCATGTCAAGCAAGAAACATCCATTTTTCTATAGTACATTGAGTTGCAAATCATGGTTTTCAATTCCAGAAAGTTACCCCAACCATTCCTCTTGCTTGGGAAGTGATTTCAATAATGTTTTATGCATTTTGGATACTTGCAAGCTCAATAAACCCTACAAGTTTTAAAAATTATTAGAAAAATTGAAAATGACAAAGTAATGTGGGAAGCATAATGAGTAGCATGGTTACTACTGTAAACATTTTCTTGTGCTGCTAGGTTTCAAAGAGAAGTAGCAAAAATGAGAAGCAAGTTTTCCTTGCTTCCTTGTGGGGGAAATTACTAATGACAACATAGGATGGTGGGGGTAGGGAGGATTACATGGTGGTTTTAAAATTTAATATTTTATGAAACCATGTACTAATGCTTTATTTAAAGATTTAATAATGTGTTTACCTGCCAGCCCGTGTGAGTTTATGATGTTGTGAGAGGAGAGAAGCGGGGGAGCAGGGAAGGCTCCAGGTGTTGAAGGTGGGCCTGTGCAAAATATATTAAATGTTGTGTTTAAAGTTTTTGACGATGAGTAAAAAGTGTGAAGGGTTTTAATAGCCGATGAAACAAAAATTAAATGCCTTCACCATTTAAAAGCAAGGACTTTAAATATAAAATGTAAAATAAAAAGGAATGGGTGAAATATTTTTATTAGCTCAAGGAAAGATTTAAATGCTTTCACATTTAAAAGCAAAGATTTTAAATGTAAAATGCAAAGTAAAAGTGCAGCCTAAGAAAATGATTTTAAGACTTCACGAGTAAAAGCTATAAACTTTCAAGTGAAAATAAGTAAAATAATCAAAAAGATGCATGGGTAATAAACAAAATTAAAAGCCTCCACTATTAAAATAAGATATTATTCTTTGCTAGGAAATAGAAAAGTAGATGCACAGGTGAATGGATTTTTATAGTTGCAGATAAACAAAGGAAATAAAAGGGCTTTCACAAGTAAAATAGAAGCAAGAAAAATAAAGGGAGATTAAAAGCATTCAAAGGTGAAGAAAATATTTTTAGCTGGAGGGTAAAATGTAAGAAGTGAAGCCTTTCCCAATAAAAAATAGATTTTTTGTTGCAACATGTGTAAGAAAATGCAAAAGGTGAGAAAACAAAGTGTAGAGGGGTTTTCTTGTAGTGCAAAGATGATTACTGATCAGTAGAGCTAAGAGATGTCGGATGTCTATTGGGGATTTCCATTTCGGGTTTTTTTATTTCCTTAAATGTAATTTTCCGCTTCATTCTAAGAAGTTGTTCACTATTTTGGTCTCACGAGAATACTCTTTTGTAACAAGGTCTAAAAGTAAATAAGTGTTGATTTCAGCTTTTGGGGTTTTCTAAATCTTATAATTGGGAATTCATTTAGGGCATAGTCATATTTGAATGTAAATAATGAGATATTTTGATTTGGTTTTCTCCACAATATTTATTACATAGATTATGAATATAAGAAAAGAAAGATTCCTGGTATTTGGGTATGTGTATGATCATGATGGGCTAAAAAGTGGCAATATGATGGGTATGTGGCTGACAACTTTTTTTGTACCCAAAAAATATGAAATGAAAAGGGTTTTTAAAGGATATTCTCAGCTTTCCAACAATATAAATTATGCTTTACTTTGAATTTAATAAGTAATTATTATTCATTTTCTATTTGAATTACGACTAAATTCCTAATTGATAGGCTGATTGAAAAAAATCTATAGGTTTCAAATGGTATCATATTTTTTGAATCCAAAACATGTGTCACATTTTATGCTTTGTATACTATAGGATTAAAAAAAGAAAAAATGAATTTCATAAAGTTTTGACCATGTTAAGGTGGTCAGACATACGAATTTTTTATATTTTTTAAAAGTTGTAATAAAAAATTCATAATTAATTATTTACTTGGAAAAAAATTATAAAAAAAATATGCATCACATTGGGACATGAGTCATCTACTTATATCTAAAATCTTATAAAAAAATATTATCATTTTATTGTGGTTAGGGTGGTCGATAGACACCTACTTATTTTTCCCTGAAATTTAAGTACTATTGCATTGAAATTTCAATTTTTCACCAAATAGTTTTTTTTGTTAAACAAAACTAGTAGTTTAGAAAAACTACATTCAATTTTCTACAGATTCTATTCTTACATATTTTGGAAATAATATAGATAACTTATTCGAATTTTTGCATCAAGTTGCCTAACTCTGATTTTTCTAAAAATTTTGCCACTTAAGGGCCTGATTTTTCCATGATGATCCTACACATACCCATTTGTCTTCTTATTTTTCCTTGAATGCCTATTTGGTGTTATTACCTTCACTCAAAGAATGAATAAAATTGTATTAACATAGATAAAGGTTTATGCAACTGTGTGTTTAGATTATTAAGTATGGCTAGTTGAGTTTCTAGTATCAGTGATGTAATGCATTGTCTAGTAGGCATAGTTATGATAGATTGAATGCTCTAATGAGTTTTAGATTACATGGTTCAGGTGAATCCACCCTAGAATATGGCACTCATCTTTTAATGTTGTAATTTCCTAAGATTTTTTGTGAGAAGCTACACATTAAAATCAAATTTACTTATCTATCTCAATGTAATTGTGTGTAAAATTTAATGTTTTATATAGCTCATTTTAAATTAGCCATTACCATGAAGGTTAGCCAAACCTTTAGGGTATTATGTCCATTAAAAATTTAAAAGAGAATTATCTTTTTACAATGTTTTGGATGTTTTGGAACACAAGTATTTGCAAGCACATTTTTGGGATCACCCACTTGGGTCTCACAAAGCCCGAAGTGTAGGAGAGAGGTTTTTAATTCAATCTCTCATTTGCTAGCCAAATCTCTCCTTGAATCTGACCATTAGGCCTGGTAGCCCCTTAGGATTCAAGTGGATTGCGGAATTGGGAACCAACATGTTGTTCATATCAAAACCTCCACAAGCCAACACAAGTCATTTGAAGAGTCATGAGAATCCAAGAGGTGAGAATACTCAAATTTCTTGTCACACCATCAAATTAAAGAATTGGAGATATCCAAAGCTCAATTATCAAAAAAAAAAATCAATCCTAGAACTAGATTACCCATTGATGTACGTAAGTCAAAATTTTCCATTAAATGATGCACACATAAGGGTATCAGAAGGATTTTTTTGGATCATTGGTGGATGATTTTTGATAAACCACCCAACAACAATCTTGATGTCCCTTTATATTTCCTTTGTAAACTATATATATTTTTTCTTTTAGGAAGGCATGCTAACTATTTTGACTTTAAAAATTTCCAAGGAGTAGGTAGAGGAATGCCTCAAGATATAGTTGGGGCAATAAGAAAAATGAAAGGTCCATATATTCCCCCTCATATTACTTCTCCTCCTCTAATAGAAAACTGATACATTGTTGTAGATGCAATGATACAGAGCCTCAATACCATACTCTCTCTAACTAGCTATTTGATTGGACAAACTTCTCAATTTTCCTAGTCATATCAAATTGATTCTCTTGCTCAATTGGTTGATGTTGATGGGATTTCCTCATCTACACATATTTGTGTTCCTCATCATTCCATTATGTGCAATTATTTATGTTTAGGCCCTCTCAGGGAGACTAGTGAGGAATCCCTAAAATCATCTAAATATTATATCCATGGTATGATATCTACATGATATGTGCCAAAAATAAAGGCACACACACTTGTAGAGGCATTAGGAGGAAGGTAAATCTTTTGTACATGTTATACTTAAATTTATTTCATAGTGTATTTTATTTAAAATTAATATAAAAAATATAAGTAATAATGTTTATTTAAGTGGGATAATAGTTGATGACAAAGGAGGAACTTGGAGAAGTTCATCATGGTACTCTTTTATCCATTGATTTAGGCCTGACTTGATAATATAGTTTTTGCACATGTTTAGCTTTTTCTATTGTATGTATACCACTTAAATTATGATTAATTAAATATATTTATTTATATCATAATCTTATTTTACTTTTGTAGGGTTTCCCAAAAGTGGATGAGGTGGAAACTTTGCCAATATGTTATAGTAGAACACTTGATCATCCCAAGGGACTATCATTCACAAAACAATTTTAAAAGCAATTAGAAAGATTCGAGGTGATTGAATTAAATTTTAATAAAATTAATAGTTTAAATAACTTGTATAATTTTTTGTACTGGTTTACATGTTTTTTTTTTAAGCAAAAGGCATGGGATCCCATATATATATATATATATATAATAAAATATGCTTTTTACATAGTTTTAGAAAGTTCCAATTTAGAAAATATATGAAAATAAGTTGATAATAAATCAAAATTCAGCTTCAAATATTCAAATCTACTAATTTGGCCAACACCCTTATACCTACTACTGCTAATATCTAGACATACATTTTGATCAACAAATTCATAAACCCTCAAGGAGCCAGAAAACCAAAAACCCCTAGAAACTGCACAAACTACTCTTCCATAAAATCTCCACGAATTGAATTTTCATCCTAAATTTCCAACCTCTTAGTCAACTAAAGTCCTCTCTCAAATATGCTTCTTCAACCAACAGAAAAATTAAGGAACTGCATTGGATGAACCAACCTCGCATTGGCAAAGCTAAAATTCACTGGAACACTGCTTGGTGGCCAAACATTATGAACAGGATGAGCTTGTTGAAAATCATGAGCCAACAAAGGAACCCTAAGTTGCAAGTCCAAATGCAAACTAGACGCTAACACTGGCAGGACATGCACTCTTAAGAAAGTTAGGGCATAGTATTTTTCTCTTATGTCTGCCTCCATCACTGTGCATATGCATCAACAATGCTTCCATAGTGCCCTTAGCATAATATTATCATTCTAATATTGTAGAGCCAGTTTGATAGCATCATAGTCTTCCTCAAACCCTTATTGTCGCTGCACAAAATCCCTAGGAAATATACCACCAATGTACCCATCTCCACTAAAGATATTCTATGCTTCCACTACTTTAAGAATAGAATTATCCAACACATATTGAAAATTTACATATTGCTTGGCCAATTCCTCAATTTCGCTCAAAGACTAGACCAAATCCATTGTATTAGAGAGGAAAATTGAAATCACCTGGGATGGGAAAAGAAAACATCGAGCCCTTGGACTGGTAACATCCACCCCCAACACCATGTGAATGTAATCTTCAACTCTGTCACAATTAATCTTGAACATAAGCTTCAAAGAATCTTGAGACAGATAGTTTTCAAAGGGCCTCTCCCATGGCTTGACTGGTAAACACACTCTAAGATTCCACAGGTAGAAGGCCATTTCACTCAACTAGAAACAACCTAGTTTCAAATACTGCACATAGAGAAGCCTATCAATATCCTCAACTTTGCAAAATCTAAATGTTAGAGAACCTATTGTTTAGCTTGTTTTAAAGCCCGAGTACACTAATGAACTCATGAGTTGTCATGATCACTCAATTTAAAATATATTATTATTATATTTACATACAATTAGTTATGGCATTAAAAACAATCATGTTGAAGGTAATTCTTTGTTGATTATCAATGCTTTTAAGCTACACTCTACTCCTAATTGGCAACTCAATTATATTCTTCAAAAGTGTTGGTGGCTATTCTCTTTGATTCAGTTATCATATCTCATTTCTACTAGGAAGGAAACCAATTGGCTGATTCCTTAGCCAATTTTAGGTGTGAGGGGAAGGAAATTTAATTATCTAAGGATGTTAATATCCATGCCTTCCCAACTATTGAGGCCATAGTTAAAAAGGAATATTCCATTTGATCATATTAAGTAGTCAAGGGAAACTTGGCAGATGGTTGAAATCACATTATTCTTATACAGGACATTAGTGTTTTTTTGAAGGATGGTTGGATTGTTATCTTTTGTGTTCAGAATATCTATCGAGAAACTTCAGGGTTTTCTTGCATGTGAGTGATTAGGAGTATCCCTTATCTAAATTTGTTGATTATCAGTTGTTTTTTGTGGTATTTAAGGTCCATTGCAGGAAGTTTCTTAAGTGCATCAAGCATGTATCAATTCCTTCATTGGAAGTGATTGTTAGCAAGACTGTCAAGGAGGATTTTCTTCATGGTAATTCTTTGCTAAGGGCGGTGTAGTAGTATGACCTTTGGAGAGGTCAAGGATACGCTGGAGGGATTTTCCCTCATCATTATCTTCTTTTTCATTAGGTTTTTAATGTGGTATTTCATGCTATAAAATTCTCAATCCATGTGACATATGAATCAAGCTTTGGAAAGTTTTGTTGTAGAGGTGGATGAAGAATTTTCTGCCAAAATTGTTCAAAGGGCCTTGGCAATTCTTCAACTTCTTTCTCATGATCATCAAGATTTTCCTTCTAGGGTTGTTGTCCATGATTCTACAGGCTCCAACTTCCTTCATCAATCCCAAATTCTACCAAATTTAAATGTTGTTCCTCCTTTGTACTTTGAGGTTAGGGTTATGCATTACCGCTAAGGTGAAAATAATCTAGCAGTTCAAATTGAAAAATAGAAATGCCAATAGTATTGGCTTTTTGGGCTCTCTATGATGTAATTAGCAAAAGTTTCTTAAGTTTGGTATAGTTTATATATATGGGTTGGTGTTTAGTTTTAGTCTATTTGGCTTTGGGTTTTCTATCTATCTAGAGCCTTTGTATCAGTTTTTTGTCCAAATTGTATGGCTAGAGTATCTTATTTGGCTACTAAAGAGCCTTCAAAGCTGACTTTGCTACTATGATCAAGGTAAATCATTTATATATATATATATATATATATATATATATATATATATATATATATATATATATATATATATATATATATATGGCTTAGAGTGTCTTATTCCTACTAAAGAGCTTCAAAGCTGATTTTGTACTATAATCAAGGTAATTTTATATATATTAATATATGGTTTGTATACTCTTTACCTATATATATATATATATACACATACAATAGTCTTACATTCTTATCATTTTTCATACAAGAATTTATAGTTGGTTCATCCATGATGAGTCCTTAGACAATATAGAAGCCTCATCGGTGTTTTTTTTTGTAGTAGATATAAGTTAATATTAGTAATCTAGATTTTTAATTTACACATCAAACCTCTTTTTTATTTCACACGTTTGATTCTTTGTAAATAATTATATATTAATTCATGTCAATTTTATTTTACTTGTTATAGTCTATTCCACAATCCATCTATGACACTCCTCAACCATTACAATATGCTAGGATGCTTGATCATTTTAAGGGACCCTCATTTGTTGAATGTTTGCTGAGAAATAAATAAAGAGTTGAGGTATTCAAGAATTTAATTTTACTTTAATTGATAGATTAGAGAAATTTCAGTTTAGTATATTTATTTAGATGTTAATTTAAAATTTATAAATTATAGTAGATAAGTTTCTATTGAGTAGTTAGCTTATTTACCATTGAGATAATAGATATAAGTTGTGGTTTGAATTGTTATTGTGTAATCTACTTTGCATCCACCAAGTGGCATGAAGAGGTTAGATTTTGATGATCCACCACAACTATAGGGTCAATAGGACAATTATGATTTGAGACATAGATAGTCGACATGTACATTATATATAGACGTTGAGATGGTGTACACCACATTTTATAAAAAAATAATCTGAGTTGACATATATGCCAATTTTTTTGTGTTCATAATATACATACACACACATACACATATATAATATAATTTGTTCCTTGTGTGCATTTTTCCTATATTTAAACTTCCAAGTAAAATGTATAATCTCTTTGGAATGGTTGAGTTATGAACAATAACATGTTATAGATTGATTTCTTTATATATTTCACTTGAATAGTTTATGACTTACATATCATTTTTAAGCATAAATTATCATTATTCATTTACAATTGTCTCATCTATATTAGTGTTAAATTTGGTTTCCTTGGTAAACTTCACCAAACTTGATTCCTTTATAGTTAGTCTCTATAGTTGCAATATCCTTTAACCTATTTCCCTAATATTTAACACATCAAGGTATGAGATATGGATAAATATGTATGGTCCATCATCATGGAAGCTATCATTATGTGAAAGACTACCTTGAATACCGTAGGGTTCGTATTGAATTGGAAATATCGATGATCAAGAAATATATCATATTGGATAAAAGATGCTACTACATCACTAAAATATGAATTTATAAGAATATAATCATCACAAATATTAATATTTGTAGGAGAAGACAAAATAATATAATTACTTGATTAGTAGTTTTATTATACTTTCGGTTTCAATTCATATTTTGTTATGTACTAATGTTACCTTCAAAAATTTAAGGGAAGGGACCAAGGAAATATGTGTTGAATCATATAAAACTACAAAAATTACTTGTATTCCACCAAAACACTATTCAAATTCTTGTATAAAATCCTCTAGCTTTCTCATGAATTTATCAATCCTGAGCTAATGGATCCAATGAGAAAACTTGATAGATTTGATGAGTGGCCATTGGCCATGAAATAGTGAAAAATATTATGTAATTTTTATTTATCCTTAGCTTAATTTTTATATTCATAACATGGATGCTTATTAATTATGGATAACTTCACCGAAAGAAGAGTTTTCACAATTTTAAGGTTGTCATATAATCCACAAAAAAATCCATTGTCATGTTGGGACAATCATAATAGCCCACAATATCATCAAATTCCATGAATACATTCATGAAGAATGAAATATTTGCTTGGACTATGGGTAGTACACACCAATATCTAGCTATGGGGTGTCATTATATATACAAAATGGGAAAAATAGGACAACCTTAGGTTGCCCATGGGAAAATAATTGTTCAAAGAAAAGATGCTAAATTACAAAATTAAAAAGTTGTTTATAGATTTGATAAATGGGATGCACCAACATATCAAGGTGGGTGGTTAAATGGTAGGTAATTCCTCGTTTAATTCCCCAACTCACCCCATCATTCTCAGTTTTTTTATTCCAATATAGTCTCTTAAGATCCTTATGAGAAAAAAATGTCAAACTATGATAGAGTAGTTATCAAAGCTCATGGAATTTAGGAACATTTTTTCTCAACTTAAAATTGGATATGGAATCCTTCCACATTAAACTCTCTTGATTTTTTTCAACTCAACGTAGTTTTACCATAACAAAAAATGTATTATGTTAGAGTAAAAGGTTTATTTCACTTAATTAGTTTAATTAAGTCACCTTTTATTCCTTTCTTAAGATTCACTTAGTTATGCATTGTATGTATTTAATAATTATTTTAATTATTAAATACATTTTCCCTTTAGGGTTTCTTTAGAGTTGCACAATCTCTTTTTACAAGGATTGTTCTTTGTAATTATTAACTTTCTCTCTAAATAATATACTCTCAATTTTCAGAGTCATTCTTGCTTTGCTTCAAATACTTCTTCTATGATAGGGTATTTGCATGCAGGTGTTCTTCGAGATCTGTGAGCTTGGCTTTCTCAAATTTAACATGGTATCAGAGCTCTAGATCTATAGCTACCTTTTTTTTTTTTTAAGATATTAGCTTACAAAGTTTTCTTCTATGCAAGGGTTTCATTCCAGGTTTTTTTTTGCCATATCAGAGGGGTTTTCCATCATTTTTTAAATCTTTTGACCTCAATCTCTCAAATAGTGCATGCTAGTGCAAAAAAGACCTCATGGGTGCATTGAGAAGGCCCAAAAACCCCTATTTTCATATAAAATATGATAGGGTTTGTTGAAAATTGATTTTTTGTGTTTTTGGGGAATCTAAAAAAGTTCAAAAATCTGTACAATTGTATGGATTCATACATACGCCTTGATTTTTGTGCCATATTTTTTGGTCTACATCAATTTTGAGCCATTTTGCGTCGATTTTCATTCCCTTTTGATTTCTGTGCTACCTACATTTTCGTGCCATGAAGGTACAACTAAATATTTTATTAATTTATTAATCTTTAAATTAATAAAAATTTTGGTTTAAACCCTAAATGAGCATATTTAGTAAAATGGTCATATTTTGAGCATACAGTCTCTATTTTTTGAAAATGAGATACCATTGGAAAGCTAATTCTGACGCGGATCTGATGGAGTAGGTGTGGTTTCTGGATTTTTTGCACTCTCGATTAACATGTTTTTTGCACTCCCGAGGATGTAACTTTTGCATACAAACTCCTTTTTTTGTAAACGAATAGGCGTTGGAAAGGTGTTTATGTGCTCTTTCTAGATCTATAAATTTTTTTTCTAGAATCTATTCCAGGTACATTTTATTTAGTATTTTTTGTTGACACAATTCTATCAATTACTTGGACATTTTGGCACCTAGAAAGGATTTGTTTGCATGAAATGTCATTATTTGATCTGTTTTATCAATACTGAGCATTTTAGTCTCTAAATTTTTCATTTGAGTGAGTATCATGGGTTTTTATATTCATCCTTATGTGATCAACCTGGACAAGGACAATTATGAGTCTTGGTGTCATGGCATCCTGACACATCTCAGGTGGCTTGGTCTTTTGCCTCATTTGTATGGAATCATACCTACACTAGACACATCAAGGAGTTTATCAGCATGGGTTATTATTCGAGATAATATTGTAGGGGTTATTGGTTGTAGTGTTGATTTTGACACTTTGTGTGTTTTATCTGACATTAGTTGTCCTCACACACTTTGGCAATGTCTTTGGGAGATTTTTGGAGACTCTCATATCTCTCCATTCCTAGAGGATCCCATTGTAGATTGTCGTATCCCTCTTGTAGATGTAGATTCCATACCCTATAATAACCGTACTTTAGAGGAGCTTGAGTATATTACAGGTCTTGCATGTGACGATGGTTTAGAGACTTGTATTCATGTTCCCACTCTTGAGATCAAAACTACATCATCATCTCTTATTGTTCCTAATTAGTTTGACATCACCACATCTTTGGCCCCTATTGATTTAGTACAACAGGACATCATCCATCTTCCAGACATAGCTACTTGGGATTCGTATTTCATAGATATATCATCCTTGTTTGTAGAGTCCTATATTGCAGATCTAGAGGATTACTTTGAGGATTTTCATCTTCTCTTTGTTGATAGTCAGGTTATCACTATCCACCCACCATTATCAATGCATTCAGAGGTTGCATTTCAGGAGTCTTCACATCAGTTTTGTTTTTTTTGTTTCAGTTCAGACACGGAGATTCTTCAGCATCCTATCATGGCACACATCTTGAGACATATTGGTTCCTCACTCTTCACAGGGTTTCTTCGACATTTTCCTTCGGATCCATTTCTTCCCAAGGGGAGGAATGTTATTTGTCGCTTTAGGATCTCTTTCTAGATTCTACATCAGGCATCCACCATTGCGATAGGAGTTTCTTCATTGTGGGGGGGCCTTCTAGTCTCTTTCTATTTCTCCTATGGACACCATTGTATTTTGTATTTGTGTGATAGAAGTAGTTCTTGGGGGGTCATGTTGAGTCCTTCTATCTCTCTTCTTTCACTCTTGTATTTCCATCTCTTTTTGGAGAGGAGTTTTTCCCACTGGGTTTTCTCCTTTACTCCACTTTATAGAGAATTGGTTGTAATTGGGTACCTTATCTAGCCTTGTTGTCGGGACCCAAGTTTTCTTTCTAGCTTGTAGTTGCATTGCTTTCATGCATTTAGTTTGTAGCTACTCCCTAAGCTCATCTTAAGGGGGGTTGTTAGAGTAAAAGGTTTATTTCACTTAATTAGTTTAATTAAGTCACATTTTATTCCTTTATTAAGATTCACTTGGTTATGCATTGTATGTATTTAATAATTATTTTAATTATTAAATACATTTTCCCTTTAGGGTTTCTTTAGGGTTGCACAATCTCTTTTTATAAGGATTGTTCTTTGTAATTATTAACTTTCTCTCTGAATGATATACTCTCAATTTTCATAGCCATTCTTTCCTTGCTTAGAATATCTTCTTCTATGATAGGTTATTTGCATGTAGGTGTTCTTCAGGATCTGTGAGGTTGGCTTTCTCAACTTTAACATATTCTTGTAAAAAGTGCCAATGAAGAGCAGTACAAATATAGAAATAAAATATTTTTTGTTTCATGTGTCATGGAGCAAAAAAGACTTCTCCAACATGTCAAGACAAGTGGATAAATTTTAGAGAAGGTCTACATCCATTCTGCAAGTCACCCAGTCATTCTAGGGTGTTGTATTTTGATGTAGTCTCTTAAGAATCTTATGAGAAAATATTGTAAACTATGATGGAGTAGCTCTTGGATATCATCACTGAGGAATGATTTTTCTCAACCTAAAATTGGATATTAAATCCTTCCACATTAACCTCTCTCAATTTTTTGCAACTCAACATCATTTGACCATGCCAACAATGAATGTATTCTTGTAAAAAGTGTTGGTGGAGAAACGAAAATATGGAAATAAGAATCTTTTTTATTTCATGCATAATGGAACAAAAATTATTTCACCATCAAATCAATATGGGTGGATAAATACTAAGGAAATCCCCCATTCATTCCCCAATTCACCTAATCATTTTAGGGTGTTGTATTCCAACATAGTCTCTTAAGAGTCATATGAGGCAAAAAATTCCAAACTATGACAAAGTAGTTCACAGAGCTCATGACACTTAGGAATATTTTATCTAGACTTGAAAGTGGATATGGAATCCCTCCACATTAACCTCTCTTATTTTTTGTCAACTCAAGACCATTTGACAATGCCAATAATAAATGCATTCTTGCAATATTGTTTGGGGAGTATTGCAAATATTGAAATAAGCATATTTTTTGCTTCATGTTTCATGGACCAGAATTAAATTTTCCAACATATCTAGGTGGGTGGGAAAATATCAGGGAAGGCCTCTGATCATTCCTTAAGTCACCCAATCATTTTGGGTTTTTGTATTCTAGCATAGTCTCTTAAGAGCAATACTAGAAAAAAAAATTACCAAATGATGACATACTAGTTCTCAGAGCTTGTTGAACTTAGTGATGTTTCTTCTAGACCTAAAATTGGATATGGCATCCCTCCATATTAATCTTTATCATTTTTTTCAACTCAACATCATTTGACCATGCCAACAATGAATGCATTCTTGTAAAAATTATTAGTGGAGAGTAATGCAAATATGGAAAGAAGACATTTTTTGTTTCATGTCTCATTAATAAAAATTATCTCCATCGACACATCAAGGTTGTGGGTAAATTCTATGGAAGGCCCCTATTCATTCCCCAAGTCACTACACACGTGAAAATACATACATAAACACACATATGGGTATGTGCAGGATCATCATGGAAAAAATAGGCCCTTAAGTGACAAAAAATTCAGAAAATTTAGAGTTAGGAAACTTGATGTAAAAATTTGAATAAGTTATCTATATTATTTAAAAAATATGTAAGAATGGAATCTGTAGAAGATTGAATTTAGTTTCTAAACTACTAGGTTTATTTTATTCTAAAAAATATATATTTGGTGAAAATTTGAATTTTCAATGTAGTAGTACTAAAATTTCAGGGAAAAAATAAGAAGTAGGTGTCTGTTTGACCACTCTAACTACATTAAAATGATAATATTTTTTTTTATAATATTTTAGATATAATTAGAGGACTCATGTCCAGATTTGATGCATTTTTTTTGTAATTTTTTTCTAAGTAAATAATTAATTATGATTTTCTTATTACAATTTTTAAAAAATATAAAAACTCGTATGTCTAACCACCTTAACTTGGTCAAAACTTCATGAATTTCATTTTTTTTAATCCTATAGTATGCAAAGTGTAGAATGTCACACATGTTTTGGATTCAAAAAATGTGATACTATTTGAAAGCTATAGATGTTTTTCAATCAGTCTATCAATTAGGACTTTAGTCATAATTCAAATAGAAAATGAATAATAATTATTTATTTAATTCAAAGTAAAACATAATTTATATTGGTGGAAAGTTGAGAATCTCCTTAAAAAACCCTTTTTGTTTCATCAATTTTGGGTTAAAAAAAATTCATTAGCCACATTCCCATCATATCGCCACTTTTTGGCCCATCATGATCCTCCACATACCCATATGAGCATAGACACACATGAGATTCATGAACATACATGCACATACATAGAAACATAAAAAAAATATTTATACATACACATGAGATTTATGAACATAGATATCATTATATTCATTAGCATACATACATGTGGTATTCATGAACATGTATACCTATATTCATCTAAATCTAACAAATCTAGCTACATACCATATGCATTGTTACAATACACATGAATATGATATTCATGAACATACATACATACACATGAGATTCATGAAAACACACACATGAACATATATACACATGAGATTAATCAACATAAATACATACACATACACATGAGATTCATGAACATACATACATACATACATATACACATGAGATTTATCAACATACATACATGCACATGAGTTTCATGAACATATGTATGCAAAGGAGATTTATTAACATACATAAATATGAAATTCATGAATCATCCAAATTTAATAAATATAGCTACATACCATGTGCATTGTTAGCACACATAAAGTATAACATCCATCATAAATATAACTAATAATTTATATATTTTATTTTCCATCTCCTCATGTATAAATACATCAATCTAGTCTTTAGTAAATCAGCTCTATAAAGCATACCCATATATCCAAAAATGTGCCCCTATGGCATCTATCTCCTATAGCTATCATCTGAGCCTATCCCTCTTTGTGGTTATTTTCCATTCTCATCTATACCACCCTAAGGTGATCCTTGTCCTTGTCCTTGTTCAAGTCACTCCTCATCTCTATGTATATCCTCACTCAATGAGGTAGATCTTGAATCATTGCTAATATAAAAAGCAGTTGCATTTAAATATTAAAAAATCATTAATCCCATATTATAATAATCATCAATACACCATAAAATTGTTAATCCCATACCATAAATTTTTTAAGATCATTTATTTTCATCGTAACCTCCTTGTGCTTCACACTTTTGTGAATTACACCTACATATAAATATTGATTTTTTTTTATCATAATACACATGAACTACAAAGTTAACTCAACATTATCTCAAAAAAAAAATTATGCAAGATTATGAACCACTACTTAGAATTCTATGGTATCTTTATTCTCCAAAACACATTCATTCATAAATGTATATGAGTGAATTTGCACCACTTATGAAAATTCCCCTTTTACACATCCTCACCTTAGAAAACCAAATTTGAAGTCAAAATTCAACATCAACAAGTTTCCTTCCTTCCACTTGGCATCCATCCTTTGTGTCGATAGAATAATATTTGTCGGGGAGGTGCATGTGGTGCATAGACATCTGCATGATGTGCTTATGTCCCTGATGGATTCCTGCATTTGAAGTTGGTAGAGACATTACACTTTCGATTGGAGTTGATTTCTAACATCCCTCTTCGACCAACCGACCCCGAAACAACAATTTTTTTCCTTCTTCTCCTTCAATATCATCTATTCTTCTTTCAACTCATCTCTCTTTGCAATCTCTAAACATCCAATCCATCCTTCTTTCACATTCTCAAGCACTTCTAGCATTTTCGGCACTGCATTACAACAATAGCACTCTGTCAACTTCGCAAAGCATGTGTGAAGCAAATCATTGCATCATGGACTTGAGGTTTTGCAAGACCTCCCTTCATCATAGTTGAGGTTACGGTGATTGTTCAAGCCTTCTTTCTCCTCCATTGGCTAGTGAGCTCTTAGTGGAGGTGGTAATGTTTCGCTCCTCTCCTTTGTGATTTAGCTTAGTATCTATTTACTATTTTGTAGTGTTATTTGCATTCCTTCTTTCTTTGCTTCTTTATTGTATATTTCTCTCTCATTGCTATCTAGCTATCTGTGGCAGTTGACACACCAAAATGAGGGTCTGACTGAGGTAGATCCCTGTATAGCCCCAATAATTTTCCCCTTCTTCCTTGTGTACAAGTGGAAGAGCTTGTGGAGCTAGTTGGCGAATGTGCTTTTTGTGAGATTATCTTTATTACTTTAGCCTTTATCTATGTGCTTTATCATCTTCATTTATATCATTCCTACTTTATTATTTAGTTTTCCCATCCAAACCAACCAACTAGGTTGATTAGTTAGTTTTTGAGTAGTTCATACTACGTTCACTATTTTTTGACCATACGAATGCCAGTACGCCATGCTAACATCCTCAAACTGAATTGATTTCCTCAGATGGGGAGTTTTTTGAGGCAAAATACCGAATCCAAAAACTAGCTCACTTAGCCCAAAATAAAGTTCAAATCTATAGAGTGATTGAAGTACTTTATAGTCCTCATTATTCTCGATCCTTATTCTCAAAACATCCCTTTAGAGTGAGGTAATTTAGTGCAACCTTCCGTTGTTGGCTCTCCATGACCTAGGGCCTTGAAATGGTTGGTCCCCCTCTCTTACATTTTTTGTGAACCTTACATGAACCAATGTCTACTCATTCATTGGTGTTAAGGCTTTTCCCTTGTACCTTGTGATGATTGTTCCCCTGATTGTTGTGAAGGTTTATGAGAATCACAACCCAGTCCACAACATTTGAGTATATTGTTAGGAGAAGTTTACGAAACATTTTGATGGAGAGGATGAAGGTCAATATTGGTTTCTCTATAGGCATTTTTACTAGATCCATTGTTGTTGTTTCTAGTCAGGAGCATTTGTCAAGGGCCAAAGTAGGTGTAATACCCCTATGTTGTTGATACTCTTTGATACTCTTTGATACTCTTATGTCTTGGTTTGATACTTGGTTTGTGAGGGTGATTAGTTCATTGACTTGGTTGTGTGTGGATTCATAGTTTGGTTGGTTTGTTGTACTTGACATTATTATGATGATTTATGATACATTATGTGGTGGTTAGATTATTTGCTTATGCTACGGTTTTCCTTAGTAATATATGTGACGATGTTGTGATTCTATGTTGTTATGTTTTTGATGTGTTGCTAGTGAGTCTTGGTGAAAGGATGGAGTGGCATCACTCGCTTGCGAGTGCCCTTCTACCCTGCGATTTCCTTTCACGGTGTGTCTGCAATGTAGATTTACATGTTACTTGACGTTTGTTTGTATGCAGGAAATGCAGGAATAAAGTCTCGATTCCACCTGCTTTGGAAGGATAGGGAAAACATTAAATTAACCCAATGGGTATGATGTTGAAAAAATGGAGTTGATTAAGAAGTGTCCCTGTCCCAAGTCCATCATCCCATTGTGAGTCTTTTTGTGTCATGGTTTTGGCTTCGTCCTTGTCTTTGTATTGTGGTTGTTTATTTATTTTATTATGGTTAGTTGTCCTTTAATTTATCTTTATTTTATATGGGATAAATTAATGATATTTTGTGGATATGATTAATTGAGTGTAATTGTAATTTGGAATTTAAATATTGTAAATTAAAAGTTATTTAATTAATTAAAAGGTGTAAGTAATTAATTTAAATAAATAATGTGGGCGATAATTATATATTATCTTTTTCAAGATATTAAAATTAGAAAATCATAAGAGAATATCTTGTGAGGATAATATCATGTGAAAATATTGAATTTTTAAATAAAATCTGTGAGATAAGTGTGTGCTTTTAAAAGCAAGAAAAGAACCAATGAATGTTGAGGATTTTTGAGCAAAAAAAAGAACTATATTTATTTTATTTTATTTATTTTATTGTGAGGAAGTTTTACAGACACAAAGGTTTTTCTGGTTTTTGTCTCAAAAAGAAAAAAAAAAGATAGGTTTTTGTGCTTCTTGGTAAAAATTGTTTTGTAAGGAAAGAAGAAAGGATTGATTCATAAGTTAGCTGAAGGAAGGAAATTGAGAAGAAGCTGCAGAGGGGATTGTACTTTCAAAAAGGAAGAAGGCTATTGTGTTGGATTCATCTTCAAACGAAGGACTCCATGTTCTTTTAAATTTATTACTTCTTTTGATTTATTGTTCTGTAAACAAAATCTTGTCTGCCAAGTTTAAAAATCAATTTCTCTATGTTTGAAAGGGGGTTTTATTTTAGAAAATCTATTTGTAAACCTTTGAATCTTTTGTTGAAAATTGTAGGGAAACCTTCAAAATTTCGTTAATAAAACTTAGTTGTGAAATTTGTGATTTGGAAGGAAAATCAATTTATTTAGGTATTAGAAATTGTATCCCTATTTGTTTTGTGTCTAGTGCAAAAATCAACAGATTGTTCATATTAATTATTTTAAATCTTGGGAACATATATATATATATACATATACATTTAGGTTTTGTCCTTTAAAATATATATATATACTCTTATTTCATACAAAACAAATGTTGTACTGTGTTCTTGGGAAATGAATTTAAAAAAAAATTATATTTATCTCTTTTTTTGAGATTCTTGTAAACAGATCAAGATATAAAAATAAAATTTATTAATGTGCATTTTTTTGCATGCCTCGTTTTGAATGTCGAAATTAAATTAATTAATTAATTAATTAAAAAAAGAAAAATAAAAAGAAATAAAAAATAAAAGTATTTTTTGTTATTGGGAAGGGAGTGGTCGGTCGAAGCTGTACCACCCCCGACCCTGTGGCGGTTGTACGCAACCACCACAGGTTGTACACAGTAGCTGATGGCTACTATATTCAACCCTGTGGGGGCTGTGGCCTCCCCATAGTGGGGACCGCAGTACCTATGGGTTGCGGCCTGTCTTTTGTGGCTTAAAAAATTTAAATAATATTAAATTCCTTTGAATATTTCAATGCGGATTTTTGTATTGCATTTTTTATTATATATATATTTATATATATATTTTTTAATATATATATATGTATATATATTAATATATATATTAAAATATATACATATATATATGGTTGTGGGTAAATTCACAGTGTAACATATGGGTAATTTTTATTATGGGATTTGAATATATGATTTTAATATATAAATGTATTATATATATATATATGTATATATGTATATACACATAAAAAGTGTATATATATGTATGCATGTGTATATATATATAGATGGTTCTATTTATGTTGTGATTATAAGGTGATTGATAATTTTACAAGTTGCAATGTTAGAATGTAATCGAGAAAATTAGAGATAAGTTATGTGTTTTAAATTAAATGGAGTTTTCTCAAGTAATTGATTTATTTATTTGTTGAAATTATTATGTATTGGAAATGTTTTTATATGGTGTTGTTTAAACGTAATTGTTATTCTTGAGAGTATTTGTTTCATGTATTGTGGTTTTCTCTTATTTGGGTCTATGTCTTGCGAGAAAACCCTAGAGTTACTTTACCCTGTTATAGGAACTTAAGTTGTTGATTAGAAACTTCCAGAGGTGGGGATACTGATGTTATATTTGATCTTGCAATTTGATATTTGGCCTATATTTTGACTATGGTTGTGATTTGAGTTACACATGGACTGTACCATTTTATGGATGTGTTTCATATGATTTTGGTGAGATGGTTTACCTCGTAGATGTTTCATTTTTTGGTTCAGTTTCTGGTTGGTACAATTCCTTGGTGTTAGATTTTATGTTTTGGGTGTCTAGAGAGAGTGGCTCTAAGTGGGGGTCAACGCACAAAGGGGTTGTCAGGGTAACCCACGTAGAGTTAAAGTAATAAGTGATAACCTAAGTAATTAATTATGGGTGGGTGGATTAAACATTAATAAGATAATTATGGATGTCTCGTCCCTTGTTAGTGCTATCATAGACTAAAGGTGGGCCGAGAAGGCCGTGGTTGGCAAGATTGTTTCCTTGTCTTCACGAGAGGTTAACAATTCCGCATGAGTAACCCTATGGAGCGGTGCCTTGAGATAGGCTTTCAGGAGAGCCATAGATGGGGGCGACACCTTAAACTAGGTTGTTTGGATAATCCATGTATAGAGGGAAGCGGAACCTTGTGATAGGTTGTTTGGATAATCCATGTAAATCCATGCGATGACACTCTCCTCTAGCATTCCATTTGTGTTGTTTTATTGAAGTCCTTTGGAAGTGGTCTATTGTTATGTTTTTAGTGATTTGTCAATGCTTCATTTTGTGAGTATTCTTTTGATATTATGTTATCTTTGTCTTGAGTTTAGTCTTGTCTTACTGTTAGATGTGCTTGTCGAGGATCCTTCCTTGTTTACTCCCAACACGGGGGTGGTTATGTGGAACGTGCTACACACCCTATTGGGTCCCCTTTGGATGTAGTTGTACCATTCAGTGCAAGGTTTTGTAGATATTGTTGATCTAGGATTCATATGTTATCAGATGTGTATTTGTATTACAGATGTATTTCATTTATTGATGTATCACTTCCACGTTTGTTGGGAAGACTTTGATGTAATTTTGTATATGTTTTCATTATGATGTACTATCAGACTGATGCAATGTATATTCTTACCATGTAATCATTCATGATCTACCATTTGTAAATAATGATCATGTTATGTTGTATCTATGGAAATATATATACTTAATATCTTCATGATTAATTTATTTATGATTTGCATTTATGATTTTATATGGATTACTCTTATTAATGTGGTTATCATTAATGGATGTTTTAAATGGTGATATGTGAATGAATGGATACGTAATTGAATATTTAATGTTTAATATATTATCTTTGTTATGGGTTAGTTTAGTAATGTCACCTTGTGTACCCCAAGGGATTTGGTTGTGCAACGTAGAACACTATTATGTTGGAATAATTAAGTACATTCTTTATGTTCTTTAAAAAAAAAATTGTTGCATTTTTTACTTGTTCCTTTGGGGTTTGGGCGATGAGGCATTACAATAGGGATCACTAATGAGATTGAGCATGTCCCCAGTCCTCTCACATCTCCTACACCATCGTCGATAGATGAGCATGAGGTCATTCACATTCCTTTATAATATATCTCTATCCTTAGCAAAGGACTAGGTGACTTGGAGAATCACTTGGAAAAGGACCCAAAGATGGCTAGGGCCGCTTGTGTTATTAGTGAAATAAAGTATATGGTGGGAAAAGACCAAACAAGCATAAAACTCCTAGCTAGTCTCTCTAGTCTGACTGAAGCATGTTTCCCTCCAAATAATCCTAACATTATAAAAGGGGCCACTTTTGAGGAACATGAGAGACAGTTAGGAATTTTGATGCCTCCCACATCTATGTACATGGTTGACATGGTCCCATTGATCAACATCCCTTCTACCCCCGAGGGAACTAAAACTATCAAAGTGAATAGAATACCCTTTGGTTTTAGTTTCACTGAGCTCCTATCACATCTAGTGGTGGAGGTTTTGGTGGGTTGAGTGATGGAGGCTTGGTAGTGGTAGTGGCTCTGGTAGTGGAAGTGGTGCTAGCAAAGGTGGTTTTGGTGGAGGCCATTGTGGTGGCTTTGGAAGAAGAGGAAGCTTTGACAAAGGCCCTACTAGTGACAGTGGCTCTGGCAGTGGTTCTGGTAGTGGTCATGCTAGTGGTTCTGGAGGTGGCTCCGATGGTGGTTATAGAGGAGGTTCCACTGGAACTTTGTATTCCCAAGACCCTTTTCTGAATAATCTTCTTCAAAACATGGGTAAGATGCAAATCCAATTGGAAAGTCTCTCCCAAGCCTCTTCCTAGCCTATCTTTCAACCCTTTTCTAACATAGCCCATTGTCGATTTCAATTTTAAACACTACCTTCCCACAAGGAATGGAGATTCCCAAATTTTAAAAATATGGTGGCAAAAGAGACCTACAAATGCATGTTTTTACCTTTAATGCCTTGTGTACAAATTTCTTCCATCACGATGCGTTGATGGAAAAACTATTTCCTTGATCTCTTAAGGATACGACGCTCAAGTGGTACTATTCCTTACCCAAAAATTCCATCTTCTCATTCAATCAACCTGTAAATTAGTTTCTTTAATAGTTCCAAGCCAACATCAGACTGAAGATGACCTTTTCAGTTCTTGTCTAATGCAAAAAAGGTGATAACAAAAAGATTACTAACTTTATAGCATGATACCAAGTGCTCTTTTCACAAATATTGTATATGTTACACGATTCTGACATGTAGAAAGTATTCATAGGTAACTTGCAAAGAACTTCATAGGAGAAGTTTTCCCTTATGAAATAACCTTCTTTCATGCATTTTTGTGTTGCATTATGAGAGTATCAACAAATGGTAGTTGAATTCAGAGGATCATCCTCATGCTCTCATTTAGATGGGAAGTCCATTATATCAATCTCTAGGAAAGGTAAGGCTATTGTGAATGTAGTAACCGGTACGAATGACAATGACCTCAAATGTAATTCAAAGTTCACAAAGTTAGGAAAACCTTATTCTTCCATCTTGCAGAAGTTGCTAAAGGAGAAGATCATAACCTTAGAGAAGCCCAAACCTCTCAAGGAACCTTTCCCTAGTTGGTATGATCTAAATACCTTCTATGAGTACCATCAAGTTAACAGACATGATACCAAATGTTGTATGCACCTGCATCATGAGATACAGGACCACATCGAGGATGATACTATTCATCTTGATGGAAGTAAAAAGAATGTGAACAAATCATTCACGAAAGTGAATAGTGAATTACAAATATACACGGACCCATTTCTGTCACATTCTACTAACATTATTATCGATCCCTCTAATTCTACCACTTAGCCTAAGGCTTATGTTAACATGGTCCCGTTTACCCTTACCACATGACTTGTAACTGGTTCACTAGATGTGATATTCAATTTACAAGATCTACCCTTAAATAACAAGATCTCTACCCTCTACATTCCTACTTTCCTCAATGGAAACATTGTGATAGGGGTCTTAGTTGATCTCCTAAGTTGAGTGAATTCCATTATAGAAGAGACGTGGCTTAATTCACTACATAGAAAGGATTATGAAAAAAAAAATCTACCATTTGTATGCATGATGGTCTTTGTCTAAAACTATATGGATCGATAACTCTTTCCATCCTAGTAGGACCTAGGCCTATAGACACAATATTTGATGTTATTCTAGAGTCAGATCTATTCATGATGAAGCTAAGCATACCTTGGCTAGCTTCCATGAATGGAATCACCTTTTCCATTCACAAAAGTTTAAAGTTCTCCCATGAAGGTGTTGTGCACATAGTGCATGACACTAAGTACTAGCCTCTGGTATCTAGTGGAGGATATTCATTAGATCACTTTTTGGCCTACCCCAATTGGTCCACTTCCTCCAAGAATAGACCTAGTTTAAAAGAATTATGTAAAGTATAAGACTGGGGACAAGGAATAGTTGAAATTGACCTTCCCAATACCATAATAGTATGTTGCCTCCTCTTCTTGAAAGGGAAAAGAGAAGCTCCCCTATCCTTGAGATTTCTCTCCTCCTCCTCTTTCTAGAGAAGAGTTTTCGATGAATATGCCTAGCTATTATCTACTAAGTTTGATGATACCTACTTGGCATAAGCCTTTGATCAGGATATCAGACCTCCCTACTAATCCATCCAGACCTTGGTACAACTTGTATTGCAAGGGAAAAGATCTGCATGGGGAATCCTCTATGTCCTGACCTTTGTAGCCTCCCACTGCTTCTACTTCCAAAGTAGTAAATGGGAAGAGACCCACTATTGAGGCATTAGAGCTGACTCCCCCTGCTATTTCTCAATCCCTTCCTCCTAATCCCATCTAGGATCGTATCCCATAGCTATGAACAACTAAAGTGGACAGCCCCATGGTTGAGCAGGAGCCTTCCATTCCCTCGCAGCCTCTGATCTTTGGTTGAAAGAGTTGAATAAACCACCTTGCACATGAACACAAGCATCAGCAAAAGGCTCTCATGGCTAAGCAAGAAACTTTGCAAAAGAAGGAAGAGGAGTTGACCTCCCCTACTTCAATGTCTCATGATGCATCCTCCTCCCTCCTCCCCTCTACTTCTATTCAATCTAGTTCAGTCTTGCTTTCTGCTCCCGTTGTGAGTGAGCTTGACCCTATGAAGGTGAAACTGTCCATCACTCCTTTAGTGAAGCCACCCTTGTTGATGTCTCTTCTGGATGTCCCTCCTTTCCCTAAGCTTGTGTATATACCATATACTTTGGTGGTATTTGTTGTAGTTTTCTCCACCTCCTCCTCATCCACACCTCTTACCTCATCTATGGGGATTTCACATCCCCTAACAAAGAAGAAGATGGAGGATGGCCCTTCCAATAATGGAGGGCATAAGAGGATCCCACCTTCTCTAAAAGGTGGTCTTGCACTGGCTTGTTACATCCTAGTAATGGAACCAGCTCCAGCTTCCCCTAAGTTTGACACTACTCCTGAGTCACTCAATGAGCCTAGAGATGAATCTCGGGTGCAACCTTCTCCATCCATTGAGGTACAACATGACACTCTGGTGAAGTGCATGTTTAACTCTCTAGATGATGTTTTAACACTATTAGTGATCTTCATGAAATCACTGACCATAGCTCCACAAGAGCCGAGTTGAGGAGACCTTGCAGGAAATTCTTCCTTATGCCTTGTTGCAGGAGGGTCAAAAGCTCCTCCCCTTTATATTCCACCACTATAGGCTCACCCTCCTTCCCCCTATGATGATCTAGAGTGGGAAGCAGATGACCTCTTGGTTGATGACTATTAGGGGGAGACCTCTTCTTTATCTTTAAATTAGATGTGTGTGTGTGTGTGTTGTAATTTGTCCCCGCTTGATCATGCAATGTGTTCCTCGATGACCCTTTTCACCCTTGTTGGTGTTTGGATACATGCATGGTTTTTGTGTTGTAAACCTTCTTCCATTTGTATCATCATTCTTCCATGTTTTTGATTGATTTTCAGTGAATTGGGGAGGATGCAAAGTGTTGGGGGAATTTATGCTTCCCTTCCATGTTGACCCAATTTTTTTATTTTTCCTTTATCTTTTGTGCATTCTTCTTGATCTAGTGGGGATTGATGATCTTTCACCTTGCACCATAGTTACCTATTATTTATATAAGCATGAGTAGATCTGACTCCATGAAACTAGATCCCCTTGTTCCCTTTCTTTGTGATCATCTCTTTTTTCCTCTTCTCTTATCTTTCTTTCTTATTTTCTTGAGTTGTCCCTCACATATGTGACAATGCCATTTCTATGATACTTTAATTTAAAAAAAATGCATTTGTGGCCAATGAATATTTTTTTGAAAATTTTTGAAAACTTTTTCAAGAATCACATTCTTGACTTGTACCCCTAATGAAATGTTTTTCCTTCATCATGGGTTCGCAAAGAAAGAAATTGAGAGCTTTCCTTTGAGGTGGGAGCAACTTTGACCTTCCCCTCATAAGGGAGCATTTTCTTCCTTTCAAATTCCTTGATGAAGTGAACATATTTCAAAAGGATTCCTTGGTATTGAATCGAATTAAGAAAAAAATGTCTCTTCCACACTTTCAAATAATACGTCCCTTGAGTGGACCCCTTTCTTCATGCCAGGTTCCCAACATATCCCTTTGAAGGTTTTCCAACTTGTAGATGATCTACATGATTTTTTGTTGTCTTACTTGCATGGCCGCTTTCTGATATGTTCTATTTGCATGTAAACATGTCACTTTGCAAGTGCACCTATAAAGCCACTTTCCAACTCTATGGAATCTCCTTCCTTTGGGTTTGCTTCATTTGAGAGATCTTGGAGGAAACCTTCCTTGTAGTTGTGTGGGTTTGGGAGGTGCTTTTCTAAGTTTCCTTCATGTGAGAGATCTTGGAGGATACCTTTGTATGTATGTTGGCCTCTGAGACGCTTGCTTCACGGAGCCTCCTTCATGTGATATATCTTGGGGGTTGCCTCCTTGCAGGTCTATGGGCCTGTAAGATGCTTTCATTCTATAGCTTCATAGTTTTGTGGGGCTATGGAGTCCTTTTCCTACCCTGTGCTCTCAAACTCACTAGATTGTGGTCTACTTCCTTGATGGTTCAAGTATATATTTCAAACCCTACTAACTCTTCAATCTAATTTATTGAAGCACTCATTAGTATTTGTGCTTTTCAGAGTGGGGGAAAAATGTATAGGAGCGAATTTTCACCCCTTACACAAATTACCCTTTTACACATCCTCACCTCAAAAAATGAAATCCGAAGTTGAAATTCCACATCACCACTTGTTGTCATCCTTCCACTTGGCATCTATCCTTTCTATTGATAGAAAAATATTTGTCAAGGATGTGTATGCGGCGTGTAGATGTCTGCACAATGCGCTTATGTTCTTCATGGATTCCTACATCTGAGGTTGGTAGAGGCATTAAAATTTTGAGTGGAGTCAATTTTTAGTGTCCCTCTTCGACCAACAGACCCTAAAAATGTCAAATTATTCCTTCTTCTCCTTCAAATTTATCCATTCTTCATTCAACTGAACTCTTTTTACAATCTCTAAGCATTCAATCCATCCTTCTTTCACATTCTCAAGCACTTACAACATTTTCAACACTCCATTGCAGCAATAACACTCCATCAACTCTGCAAAGAAAGTGTGAAGCAAGCCATTGCAACATGGGCTTGAGGTTTTGTGAGACTCCCTTCATCGTAGTTGAGGATGCAGTGATTATTCAAGCCTTCTTTCTCCTCCATTGGCTAGTGAGCTCTTGGTGGAGGTTGTAACATTTCACTCCTCTCCTTTGTGATTTGGTTGAGTAGCTTTTTACTGTTATGTAGTGTTGTTTACATTCCTTCTTTCTTTACTTCTTTATCATATATTTCTCTCTCATTGCTATCTAGTTGTTCATGGAGGTGGAAACACCAAAATGGGGGTATGATTGAGGTAGACCCCTATACAACCCCAACAAATTTTCCCTTATTTCTTATGTATAGGTAAAACATCACATGGAGCTATATGGTGAACATGCACTTTTGTGAGATTATTTTTATTACTTTAGCCCTTATCTACCTACTTTATCATCTTTTGTTATATCTATCCTACTTTATTATTCTATTTTTCCCATCGAAACCAACCAACTAGGCCAATTAGTTAGTTTTTCAGTAGTCTGTACTATGTTCACTATTTTCTAACCATACAGATGCCAATGCACTTGATAGATGCCAATGCATCATGCTGACATCCCCAAATTGTTTTGTTGTCCTCAAACAAAGAGTTGTCTGATGCATAGTATCAAATCCAAAAACTAGCTCGCCTAGCCCAAACTAAACTTTAGATTTGTAGAGTGATTGAAATACTTTATAGTCCTCACCATTCTCAATCCCTATTCTCAAAACATCCCTTTAGAGTGAAGTAAGTTAGGGAAGCCTTTCGCTCTTGGCTCACCTAGGGCCTTTACATGGTTGGTCATCCTCTCTTACAAAAAATAAGTGAATTTTTAAGAAAAATATTCAAGGCCTATTTTAAACTCAACAATGATAGATTAATTGCCATTGTAACCTCATTGGGCTCCAAAATTGTGTGAAATAGGCCTGTATATAACTATTAATTTTTTTAAGCATAATCAACATGATCTACAAAGTGAACTAAAAATTCTCTCAAATGAAATTTGATGCAATATTAATAATCACTACTTAAAATTCTATTGTACATGTCACGTTGTGAATTATATGTGTTCACTACAAAATATATAATTATTAATCTCAATCACCTATCCTTAGTAGCTTTATTCTCTAAAAAACCTGCATTTATAAATAGGTGAATTGTTAAGAAAAGTAATCTTCAAGACATATTTTAAAATAAAAAATGTTAGATTTACTGCCATTGTAACCTCGTTGTGCTCCAAACTTGTGTGAAATAGACCTACATATAAATATTGATTTTTTTTCACATAATAAACATGGACTACAAAGTTAAGTAAACATTCTCTCAAACCAAATATGATACAAGATTAAGAATCAAAACTTGGAATTATATTTTAGAAGTCACCTTACGAATTATATATGTTGACTATAAAATTTATAACTATTGATGTCAATTGAATATCCACAGTAGCTTTATTCTCCAAAATACCTACATTTAGAAATAAGTGAATTTTTAAGAAAATAAAGATCTTCAATACCTATTTTAAACTCAACAATAGTAGATTTATTTCCATCATAATCTTGTCATTCTCTAAACTTGTGTGAAATAGACATACATATAAATATTGAAAAATTATTGATCATAACCAACACAAACTACAAAGTTAGTTGAACATTCTCTCAAACCAAATATGACAAAAGATTAAGAATCACTACTTAGAATTATATCATAGATATGACCTTGTGAATTATATGTGGAGGTATTACCCTCATAAGCTCATCATACTCATAACATAATGGTAGATTTATTGTTTTGAATCACTTAAAAAATATACCTTTGTTCTCCAAAAAAGATAAAGTTTTATATACAAGTGAATTGTTAAGAAACATAAGCTTTAACCTACTTTTAATATACTTTGGATCCAAAACATGGAAAAAAAAAAATCTAACTTATATGAGCATTGTCATAACTATCTCGTAGAAAAAAAAGATCTACTACACAAGTGAGCTTGAGGGATCATCTATTACCTTTAGAATATCCAAATTTTATTTATTATTAGCATTGCAAATCATCAATACTTCCTTTAATTTTAGTTTTGCATGATTCTTCAATAACATAAAAGTTTTTGCTACAACTAGGTGTGAATACTTGAGCATGGTTTTGGTATTCTCAGATTCCCCAAATGTAGGAATGTCATTCCTTATAATCATATATGTTTACAACCAATTTCTAGAAATAACAATTGATCCTAAGGATATGTGAACCCACCATCATTTGTCACTTGTGGTAGCATTTTTTTCCTTGAACACATCATTCCATCCAATAGTTTGATCTCTATTTATTCTCATATAGTGCAACAACTACATAAACATGTCATGGTTGTACAAGGTCTAAAATTTGTTCATACTAAAAAAAAATCATTTCAATGAGTAAATATGAATGAGCATGAGATAAAGGGGTTAGATATTGTGGAATCCATGCATCAACCCACACACTTCACTATAAATTATCACTGTAACATTTAATATTGTTGCAAGATGGTGTGTCCCTTGGTCTTCCTTGTGCAGCATAGCGCTTGGGTTCGTGTCATGGCTTAACAGTATCCCGTGGATTTGGTATAAATCTAGTGGTTGTATTGGGAATTAACACCATCTTTTGGTGCAATGATAACCACCAATGCAATAATTATTATTAGAGTTAAGGTCACAAATTCAAACCCCTCACTTGCGCTAGGGGGGATTGTTGCAAGATGGTGTGTCCCTTGGTCTTCCTTGTGCAACGTGGCACTTGGGTTTATGACAAGGCTTAACTGCCTCCTATGGATCTTGTATAAATTTGGTGGTTGTATTGGGAATTAACAAGTTCATCTTTTGGTGCAATGACAACCACCAATGCAACAAATAAAACTTTGAAAAAATTAAGCTAATTCTCATGTCCAAATAGTCCATGTACTTACATCTATGCTTCAAAATTAAAGAATCTTTGATGATTCCGTGATTATCTAAAAATATAATTTCCATCCCACCATCCCCTCATCAACCAACCTGAATAATTTACCCACTTCTAAATCAATTTCTGCTCCTTGTGACATTCAATAGGTACACCACTAAATAATAGAACTTGCATCACTAAATTTAGTGCCACCTCTAATCTTTAGTTTTTATTTAACTAGAACTCTCTTTACACATGCACCTGCTCCATCATGCTCCCATTTTCCATGCCTAGCTAAAAAAATTGAGATATGAGGTATACCCTTCTCTACATGCATTCTTCTCAACTAATAAAACATATGAGCATTCTTGAATTAACTGGTGCAATTATTTGACCAAATGAGATGTTGAACCATTCTAAGATCTTTTTTCCTACAAGATCTAAAAAATTGTTGAAAATAATATTGCACATACTCTGATGAATGAGATTGATCACCACTCATATAAAATTGGTACTCCTTAACTATCTTCCTATTCTCTTTTGTACTATCAGGGGAATGCCTATATGTGATGTGAACAAAAATAGAAATATGAATATAATTATAATATTGATATTGGACTTCATTTTATGGTTGCAATGTGTGGTTTTTTGAAAAATAAACTACAAAGATAATAGTTCCAATCAAGAAAAATCCTTACTTATCTTGAATTGTTGATATAGCCATTGAGACTTATGGCTATACCTTGCATACTTGTAATTTTTTTTTTAATTAAAATTATAAGTAAAATCAACAACAATTACTTGTTTTGTAATCGAATCACATCTAGAACATTCCCTTATCTCTTAGAATTCTATTTCATTTTCTCATATCTCTTTGTATCAACCATTTTATTTCTAAAATCATGCTCTCTTCCATAATGAATACATGAAATAAACTTTGATATCCCACTACATTCTAACCAATTTTCATTTAAACAATCATTTTTATAGAAAATGCAACCATCATCTCTAACACATAAAAATTAATCTAATAAGTCCCTCGGTGACTTTGGTAGTTGCATTATGCAACACACATGTATCATTCATTAGTATGAAAATTAGAAAGAATATAGAATAAAATTTATCATACATAAAAAACTTCATGTAAAATTGCAACAAGTATTGTGAATTTAAGAGGCACACAATAAAAGGGCTTACAAAATTCAAATTCCCTTTGTCATATTTTTGAAATTGGATGTATTTCAAAAAATTGTTTATACAATGTCGTTTAGGTACATTCCAAACAAAAATTAGGATATGGTGTGTGGTCTTGATCACCAATTTATAATTTGAAAAAATATTTTGTATTGGGTGATACTCTAGAGTTAGATATCTATTTTTTTTTTAATTTCATCATTTGTGCTAATAGTTGGCTTCATATCAACTCATGAAAGCTTACCACTAAAAGACCAAGAATAATTTTGAAGATGAATATCTAGTCTTGATCTTATTGCTAGTTCTTTTGACAATGTTTTTCAATCTATTCTCAATTCTTAACAATTTTTCCTCAATAATGAAGTCTTTCTTAATTGATTACTTACTAATGAGGTTATTATTACTCTATGGTCAACTATTTTATATTTTTCTTTACTAGACTTTCCAATAAAATTTTGTACATTAAAATTATTATCACCAATAATATTATTTCAATTAGACTTCTTTTACACAAATATTCAATTTATTTAGTAAGGGTCTCATTTTTTGATGTCTTTAGTAATTGAGAAAACATTGACATTGTTCAATTAATATATTATTGGAAAAATAAATTCATTGAAAATTTGTGAAGCCTATAAGCAAATAGTTCATGATGATCTCTTACCTTCAAGACTTTCTATTATGTTCTTATCAATTTCAACTAACCATTTTGGTGTTCTTGAATGTTTTACAATTTTATCAAACTCACAAAAATATGGATTTAGGATTTTATTTTATTCTTCACAAATGTCCTCTCTTCTTATGTCATTTAGAGATATATTTAGTTTCATTGATTCATTTTCTCCATCAATTTAATAAAATTTGTTAATGAGTGGATTGTGGAGTGTGCCATGGGGTTTATATCCACATTCATCAAGCAATTGTTGGCAGATTTTTTGTTGTTGTTGTTATTGTTCTCCTCCTCCTTCTATGATGTTACTATTATCAATCCAGGTGTTTGATCATATTTTACACTATTTTTAATTTTATGTTCAACATTTTTATTTTCAATTTTATGTTCAACATTTTTATTTTCAATTTCATGTTCAATTTCATGTCCAATATTTTTCATTTTCAATTTCATGTTCAAAATTTTTCACTTTTCCATTTCATTTTCAACATTTTCATTTTCATTATCATAGTCACTTTTAATTTCATTTAAGGTTAAAGAAGAACCTTCACCTTGAAGAGTGTTCAACATACCTTTTCTTCCCATCCTCTTACTTTTTGTATATGTTTCCTAATGTAAGCAAGGTGGTTGAAACTCCCTATCCAACTCAAAATGACCAGTCTCAATCAGGAAACAATTCTTTACAACACAAGTCTCTCAACTTGACTCAAACACTTTGCTCAAGGCTTGTAGCCCTCAAAATCCAACTCTTGGTGATATATTTTAGAGAATTCCATACAAAGGAAAACTCAACATTGATTGAGACTCAGTACAAGATGTAGCTCCACTTTCCAAAAGTTCCCTAAAGATTTCTTTGAGAAAATCTTGCAAACCAATAAACTGCCCCTATCCTAAAACCACCAATTAGCCCTCTTTTACAAAGGAGGTACCCTCAAATCACTAATTCTCCACCCAAAATAAATGGAAAATATCTAATTGTACATCAAAACAATAGATTCCACCATTATTTCACAAGTTTATGACCTCTAAACCACTATTCCATGAAACATTCACTCTACATGCAAAACACCAAGGGTTTATTGAAAAACCAATATCCTAGGCTTATCAGACTAAAAAATTTCCTTCAACACTTCAAAAAGACTCTTCCAAAACTCAATCCACCCTTACTTAGATAGTAACAACAACATTTTGACAAAACCCTTCTTTAACCCACCATTTTCATATGAAAAATTGCATTGTTCAGCCCTAGGGCATCATCCCACATTGAATAACTTGACCCCTATTCCTCTTAAACCATTATAACACATATCCTACCACAAAAAAATTCAATTCACCAAGTTACATGGTCTGACTATAGGTGGATTGACTAAATCATCGTATAACTTCAATCAAAACCCTTAATTCTGTGTAACAAGGCTGCTACAAAAATTTGATGAAATCTCCTTAAAATCTCTGATTTAGACTCTCAAAATGGATGCAAAAGAAAGCTAAATCATGCTAATATATTATGCAATGAATCTTAGAGAATTTATATTCTATACGGGTCCATACAAAATGAACAAAGTTCATAAAACACAAAAAATTAGCAGAAAAATGTTGTCTTATTGAAGATGATTTCAAGCCACCATCAACAACCTTGGTCGAGCCTTTTGGAGGCATTTTATACATATTCCATTCAAAAACCAACCACCCCAATTCCTATAACTTTTTTTTTAATTCTAAGACTCTTCAACTTCCACAAAAATGCAAATTTGCAACTTTTGTATTTGACAACATTTACAATCAAAGTGTAGTTTTTCTTTATCAACACAATTGACCCCCCTAATCACCTAATACCCTCAAACATGACTAATTTAACATCAAAATGGTCATATTGACCTTATTTAGACAAAGAAACTCTCAAAACTTATAACCTACTCATGATCAACATAGATTGACAACTTTTGACCAAAGGTGCTCCTGCACCATACACCCCAAAATAGAAATTTTCCAAGTCCCTTGGAAAGAATCTTGCAATTTGTCCTCCATTATTCTTCACTTGTCTTTGACCTTCATGTATTCCTTGAACAAGTTCACCTTTATTTTATTCTTCACTATCCTTAACATATTTTCCATCACCATCCCTTGATTCTTGCTCCAACTATGCACTCTTCCCTTTACGGTGTTTTCCAACCTTTCCATCATCTAACTCTGATATCACATTCCTCTTTACACCTTTACTCAAGCTTTCATCAAATTTCATCACCTTCCTCTGTTCTTCATCCATAGTTCCCTACTCAGTATCCTTCCCCTCTTTATTTTTTCCTCTGTTAGCCTTACAAAAGTCTGTACCAATGCATTTAGTAGTCTCTGTTAGACCAACACATGCCTTTTCCACTATCCTTTTATTCATTTCCTTACTGGTCTAGGAGCACCTTGAAAATGTCATGTTTCCATCTTGTAGGTTGATCAATTTTTGGTGTTCCAACATTTCTCAAGGGGTTATTTAAGTCATTTTCATGTTTTAAAGTCATTAGCAGGTCATTATGTCATGTTTTGAAATAAAAATGTAAGAAGTTGTCACAAATTGCAAAAAAATTAAAAAGTTGCAACAAAGACAACATAGGAAGGTGAAAGGTCATGGAGTAGTTGTAGGAAGTTTTATTCGATGAAGGTAGTTGGAAACTCAAAATTCAGTTTGAATGCCTTTATAAAGGCTTTGTACACCATTTTTGAGGTGTGGGTGATTGTACATCAATTTTTGAATAAATAAAAGCATTAAATTCTGCATATTCTCATAGAAAATCATTGTGTTTAGGTTGTGTACGACCATGTATGGGTAGGGAGACATGTGTGGATGTTTTTAAATTATGGTATAACAAATCACCTTCCAAATACTTTTTGTTTCATGCATTTTGGTACTGTTTTGAGTTAGTTATTGTAAATTCTCAGAAAATTGCCAATACCCTGTCCTAGGGTAACAGTGAGATCATAAAAATTAATTTCTTTATTCCTAGTCATTAGAATCTCCTAAAAAAATTGGATAGAAAGATATTTATGTATTCTACAATATTCCTAAGACACAACATGATATGTTGAGGGTTTGAGTCAATATTATAATGCCCTATGTCTGAAAGCAGGGTTTTATGGGCAAACAATGAGGTTAGCACTTATGGTTTGTAAAAACACCTTTGGAGTGTGACTTTTGTGTGTTTAATAAACTTTTACATGTCAAATAAGGAATTCTTGAAGCACTAGTTGAGAGAAATTAAGTTGGGAGATAGGAAAATCAATAAGCCCCTATTGGAGCACAACCTATTTGGCCTAATTTGGTACGCTGATAGACCAGTTTTGAGCATCCTTTCACAAAATAACCGGTGTAAATATTTTGGGAATGTTTTAGAATCCTCAAAGGGGACTTTAAAAATCTATTTACAGTCTTGAAGGGAGGTCTTTGGTGAAATTTTTCTTAGACAGTATGTGTTAGGAGTGATACAAGGTGTTAGGATAGTCCATAATGAAATAATGATAATGTGAATGGTTTGCATTATTGGGTAACTTAGTAAAGGGTTTAGTCTTGATATCTTAACTCAATTGAAGGTGTCCAAAGTGCAGAATCAGTGATTTATTTAATGGGAAGTAAATTTTGAGATTTGATGGGTTGTGGGTGCCATAATTGTATGATGGGGACAGGTAGTAAGAAGTGGTCTAAAATAGATGTTTTAAGGGACTCATTTGATTTGAATCAATCATTTTCAAGTTGATTAAGGTGTTTTAAAGGTCCTATTGAGTTTTGGAAATCTAATTTCTTAGTTTAGTGTTTGAGATCAAGGATTTAGTGAAGGGAAATGAGTCCAAATTATAAGGACATGAAAGAAAATGTTTTGAGTTTTGACTAATGAGATTGAGTGAGTTGTTCTTCCTCCGATATTGCATCAAATTGGTATCAGAGCTTGGGAAAGATTTGGGATGGTGAGTAAGTGTTTGTTTTTTGGTTGGTGTGTTGTGGTTGGTTGTAGGTTTAGATGGTAACCTGATTGCTACCATTGAGAAGGAAGAGAGACAATTGAGAAAGGTGGAAGCAAGAGGAAACTTTCTTGAAGAGAATAATATGGATGTGTTGAAGAGGCATTTGTAGATAGAGGAAGAGAGGAAAAGGAGAAAGAGGCAATAAAATTTTGACAAAGAGGTTGCAGAATTCAAGGAAGAGTTGAGCAGGATGGATAAAGAGTTTCAAGAGACTATGATGGAGATGAAATAGATGATTGATTAGTTCTATAGACAAGCCACAAGTTAGCATTTGAAAGTGAAAAATAAAGTGACATGGTCCATTTAAAAGATAGTGAGAAGAAGAATGAGACAAAGTAAGATAAAAGAGAAAGAAGAAGATGAAGAATTTGAAGATGTTGATGAAGAATTCAAGGATGAAGATGTTGCAATCATTCCTAAACATAAAGATGATGAAGAAAACAAAGATGTTGCAGCCATGAACCTGATTTTAGAAGAAGAAGACTTTGAGTTGATGATAAGAGTGGATGAAGTGATGATCCAAAATGAGTTGCTTTTGGAGATTTTCAAAGAGATGAGGAAATATGGAGGTAATGTGATCAAGTTAATGTATTCTTTCTTTATTGTGCTAATATTTTGGACTAGGAAACATTTTTAGATCACAATGCAACAGATAGGAGAAGGAAGAGATGTTGAGATGAAAATTGTGAAGCAACAGAGTGTTGGAAATCAAGAAAGAAAATTGATTTGCATGTACAAGATGAAGCCAAAAGTGAAGATGAAGGTGATTGAGAGTAGTTTCAAGGTGGATCAAAATAAAAGTATACAAAGGATAAATATTTGTCGACAACTACACATTCAAGTGGACTTGAATTTCATTTCACCAGGAGTATGGTGCAGGAGCACCTTGGCAATGCCATGTTTCCATCTTGTAGGTTGATCAATTTTTGGTCTTCTAACATTTCTCAAGGGGTGATTTAAGTCATTTTTATGTGTTAAAGTCATTAGGAGGTCATTATGTCATGTTTTGAAATAAAAATGTAAAATTTTGTCACAAATTGCAAAAAAAATGAAAAGTTACAACAAAGACAACATAGGAAGGTGAAAAGTCATGGAGTAGTTGTAGGAAGTTTTATTTGATGAAGGTAGTTGGAAACTCAAAATTTATTTTGAATGCTTTTATAAAGGCTTTGTACACCATTTTTGAGGTGGGGGTGATTGTACATCAATTTTTGAATGAATAAAAGCATTAAATTTTGCATATTCTCATAGAAAATCATTATGTTCAAGTTGTGTATAGCCCTGCATGGGAAGGGAGACATGTGTGGATATTTCTAAATGATGGTATAACCAATCATCTTCCCAATCCTTTTTTTTTCATGTATTTTGGTATTGTTTTGAGTCAGTTATTGTAAATTCTTAGAAAATTGCCAATACCCTGTCCTAGGGTAACAATGAGATCATAAAAATTCATTTCTTTATTCCTAGTCATCAAAATCTCCTAAAAATTGGTGGATAGAAATAAATTGATGTATTCTACAATATTCATAATCCATAACATGAGAAAGTGAGGGTTTGAGTCAATATTATAATGCCCTAGGTCTAAAAGTAGGGTTTTATGGGAAAACAATGAGTTTAGCACTCAGGGTTTGTAAAAACACCTTTGGAAAGGGACTTTTGAGTGTTTAATAAGCTTGTATAGGTCAAATAAGGAATTATTGAAGCATAGGTTGAGATAAATTGAGTTTGGAGATAGGAAAACCAATAAGCCCCTATTGGAACAAAGCCTATTTGGCCTAATTTTGTATGCCCAGTTTTGAGCATCCTTTCATAGAATAACTAGTGTCAATATTTTGCGAATGTTTTAGAACCCTCAAAGGGGACTTTAAAAATCTCTTTACAACCTTGAAGGGAGTTATTTGGTGAATTTTGTCTCAGACAGTATGTGTTAGGAGTGATACAAGGTGTTAAGATAGTCCATAATGAAATAATGAAAATGTGAATGGTTTGCATTGTTGGGTTTAGTAAAGAGTTTAGCCTTGCTATCTTAACTCAATTGAAGGTTTCCAAAGTGTGGAATCAGTGATTTATGTTTATCTTTCCTATTAACTTTCGTAATAGTATCAAACTGTGACTTAACTACAAACTTCATACTCTCACCTTCCTCATTGCTCACATATTATTTTCTCCCTATCATTATGATCTCACCCTTCTCTTTTACCTCTTCAATCAATGGAGTTAGCATTAATGATCTCCCATCCTTTTCAACTATATATGTATTTTGTCTCTCATGATAAACTACAGAACTATCAAATTGCTAGGGTCTCCCAACCAAAACATGGCAACAACTCATAGGTAGAATGTCACAAATAGATTTATCTCTATATGGACCAATTTGAACTTCAACAGTAGCTTGTTCACTCACCAAAATGGTTTATTTTCACTAACCCAATACACTTTATAAGGCTTCTCTCTAGGTACCCTTTCCAAATTCAAAATTTCCACCATTTCACTAGAGACCATATTTTTAGTGCATCCAAAATCAACAATCATTTTACATACCTTATTTTTGCATCTACAAGTCCTAAACAAGGCTCTTCTCTGAATTTGTTCTCTCTCCATGGATGTCTTCAAGGTTTTCCTTTTCATCATCAACATCTCATCTACTTCAGGAGTAGCATGAAGGGTATTGGAGTTTGAACTTTTAGCTTCATCTTCATAAACAATTTGGGCTCTCCTATTAGGTTTCCTTTCTCCTCCACTTGATGTGGTTCCAATCTTCTTTATACACTTGAAGAAAGGGTGGCCAAACTAACCACACTTATAACACCTACTTGAAAACTCATTAGAATCTCTCCTTTTCCTAAAGCTTGTTCTTCCACCTCTCCATCCACCTCTTGATTCAGGTGCTTGTTATTTTCTCTTATCATCATCTTCAAGATCTTCTTTGGACCGTCTTGGTGCTGAAAATGTACCTCTTCCCCTAGAAGTATTGCCTCTTCCTCTTGTTTCCTTCTCTTATCTCCTCTTGAGTTTTTCTTTTGCTCTTATTTCCATTTGAAAACATTTCTCAACTATTTTTGGTGCCAATAAATTGATTCCATCTTGAATATTGTACCTTAATCCATTAAGATATCTAGCTACTCTTTCTTCCTCATATTACTGATGCTTTGTTATTATACTTAGCTTATACAATTCCTCAGTGTATGATTCCACATCTTGTTCTTTTTGTCTAAGATTTTGTAATCTTTTAAGTAATTGAACATTAAAATCACAAGGAACTTACCTTTCAATTTTTCCTTCATTCTCTCCCATGAAGTGATTTTGTTATCTCCTTTTCTCTCCCTTTCATCTTACAAAAATTTCCACCATAGAAAAGCATGTCCTTTCAATTTGGTTTTGGCCTTCTTCACTTTGTGTTCTTCATCAATCTCCTCACTGTGAAAATAGTTCTCAAAAGCCCCTATCCAATCCAAGAGCTCTTCTCCATCTAGTTTTCCCCCAAACATGGGCACAAACATTATTCTATATCCATCTTTCTTCACATCCTTCAAAAGCTTCATCATCCTCACATCATCTGGATCCATCTCTTCTTCTTCACTAGAAGTATCTTCTTCTGCAGTATCGCTCTCATCCATATCCACTCCAATTTTATATTGCAATGCAGCCACCTCTTTCCTCGATGCTTCTATTTCTTTAGCCTAATCATCCATCTTTCTTCCAACTAAACTTCCTTTGGGAGGCATCTTAATAGTATTTTCTCTTCAACTTCCAATCTACAAAATCCAACCAAATCACCAACAAGAGATCTAATAACTAAGCTTTGATACCACCTGATGTAAGAAAGGTGGTTGAAACTCCCTATCGAACTCAAAATGATCAATCTCAATCAAGAACCAACTCTTTACAACACAAGTCTCTCAACTTAACTCAAACACTCTCCTTAAGGCTTATAGCCCTCAAAATTCAACTCTTGGTGATATATTTTAGAGAAGGTCATAAATAGGCCAACTCAACATCAATTGAGACTTAGTACAAGATGTAACTTGACTTTCCAAAATATCCCTTAAGATTTCTTTAAGAAAATCTTGCCAACCAATAAAATACCCCTATCCTAAAACCACCAATTACCACTCTTTTACAAAGGAGGTACCCCAAAATCACTAAGTCTCCACCCAAAATCAATGGAAAGTCTCTAATTGTGCATCAAAACAATAGATTCCACCATTAGTTCACAATTTTATGACCTCTAAACCACTATTCCATGAAACCCTCATTCTACATGCAAAACACCAAGGGTTTATTGAAAAACCTATATCCTAGGTTTATCAAAGTCAAAAATTTCCTTCAACACTTCACAAAGACTCTACCAAAACTCAATCCACCCTTACTTAGATAGTACCAAGAACATTTTGACAAAACCTTTCTTTAACCCACCATTTTCACATGAAAAATTGCATTATTTAGCCCTAGGGCATCATCCGACATTGAATAACTTGATCCCTCTACCTCTTAAACCATTAGAATACCTATCCCACCACAAAAAAATTCAATCCACCAAGTTATAGGGTCTGACAGTAGGTGGATTGACTAAATCATCATATAACTTCAATCAAAACCCTTAATTTTGTGTAACAGGGCTATAAGAGAAATTTGATGAAATCTCCTTCTAATCTCAGAGTTAGACTCTCAAAATGGATGTAAAATAAATATAAAGCATGCTACTATATTATCCAATGAATCTCAGAGAATTTATACCTTGTACGGGTCTGTACAAAATGAAGAGTTCAGAAAACACAAAAAATTAGTAGAGAAACATTGTGTCTTATTGAATATGATTTCAATCCACCATCAACTTGACCTTGGTCGATCCTATTGGAGGAATTTTATAGATATTCCATTCAAAACCAACCACCCCAATTCCTATAACTACTTTTTGAATTCCAAGACTCTTCAACTTCCACAAAAATGCAAATTTGTAACTTTTGTGTTTGACAACATTTACAATCAAAGCGCAATTTTGTTGTATCAACACAATTAAACCCCCTAATCACCTAATTACCTCAAACATGAGTAATTTAACATAAAAATGGTCATAGTGACCTTATTTAGACAAATAAACTCTCAAAACCTATAACCTACTTATGATCAACATACATTGGCAACTTTTGACCAAAGGTGCTTTTGCACCATTTCCCTAATAACTTCAATTTCATTGGCTTCAAGTTTCCTCTATATTTTGGCTATACAATGACTATTTCTCCGAATTATACAAATGAAAAATCCACCCTAATCATTGTTAGAATTCACTTTTGTGTAAAAGAATGTACAAAATAATTTTTTTGTCTATATCACATAGAAATCATGAGAATTTTGATACCATATGCCTTTTTGGAAAGCTAAAAATGGCTCTATGCCCCTTTTCTCCCCTATAAAAATAATGGATATCTATTTTTAAGGATAAAAATGGATATATATTTTTAAAGATAAAAATGGTTATCCAGTTTTAAAGCTACAAATGAATATTTATTTTTAAAGCTCATTTCTATTGCAAGGTGATATCAATATTTAAAACATGGACATATATATTATATATTATAATATAATATATAATATAAATTCTATATTATAATATTTATATTATGTTATATGTTTTTTATTATATTAGAAGAATATGTTTTTATAAGGGACCTAAAACCCTAGAATACAAAATATTGCTATAATAGAATAAAACACATCCAAAAAACAATTAAAAAACAACTAAGCAAAAGCTAACTAACATACCAAAATAAAAGAAGCAACAATATAAACACAAGCTATTTCAAACTATTTAGGGCGTCCACCACTTCTAAATCTTGTTGATAATTCTTATCAATCATCATCAATAGTTATTAAGGAGGTGAACCGGTGAACAAGGAGGTGGGGGAGAATGCTAATAAGGAGCTGCAGGTTGCGGAATTGGGCATAGAGCCAAGCGCGTGCACTCAGAGCAAAACCAAGAAATGCAAAATGGTGCTAAGGCAGGAATTGGAGGAGGTCATGGAAATACACGACAGGGTGATTGCTAAGGATCTTGAAGAAACCAAAATGCTTAAGGAAATTCTCTAAATGTTACTTTTTATGTTCTCATTTTTTTTGGTTTTGTTGTTTTGGCTTTTCGTTATCTACTGGTGGGATGATGATTGTTCTATAATTAGCATCTTGTTTGGGATTTGGTTGGGAAACAAATTTTCTTTATCTTTTCTTGTTTTTCTCTTTTTTATACATGGTTTCAAGCCCCTTCAAAACCTATTTATCGCTAATAAAAAACCAGCATCAATAGTTCTTAGTTCTCTTGATAAAAAAGTCTTCTTCTTTTTACTCCTAGTGTAGGAACTAGGACCCTACTCAACATCCACTAACACAAAATTATCTTTATCCTTTCCTTTAAGTTCCTTCATTTTGCTACTAGAGACACATCCACCAATCACCTGCTCTTCCCTTAATTCTCATAGTTGTTCAATGAGGATATTTAAGGTTTCCACACTATTATGAATGGAAACTTGGCTGATCTTTAGGATCTTGTCCATATTGGTTTTAAAATTTTGAAATATATTTTCAGTTTCTTGAATATGAGTCTCATGATCCACATTAATCTCCCAAACAACTTCCTTAATATTTGAGAGTCTTATCTTTATTTCCTCCATCCTGAAATATGATGTCAAAATCCTCCTCTCAAACCTTGCCCTTGCCAACAACCTTCTTCTACAGACTCCTTAATTTAACACTAAATTTTTTGAGATCCTTCAAGAAGTGTTATGTTAATTTAAAACTACCTATCACACTATTGTAATCCACCTATAAAACATCAATAATAGTTTCTATGCCATAGATAAAATGGTTAAAGTCCTCTAAAAAATGTTCAACATTGGAAGCATCCTCTGAATTCTTTGCATGGCCCTTCACAGTGGAGATAGCAACATCCACTTTGGCTTCCCTTGTTGGAAACATGAGCATGATAATGTATGGTGTTCTCATTGATGACAACCCATTGTAGAAGTGATGGCACATTTGTATGTACATAGTCCAAAGAAAGTCCAGAGAAGACCAAGTGTTTTGGTGAAAAATTCCTATGTCCCAAACTAGAATAGTAAGTAACAATGCAACAGTTTTATGGACTGCATTTCTCTTCTTTGTATAATATTATCATATGGTTATTATTAATAATGGTATGTATTGAAGGTATCTATATCTGAACTTTTATGGTTCTATGTCTTTCGTAGTTAAATATATGAGTGATATAGTATCAAGCTTAGTAGAAGCAAAGTTATAGGTGTAGAGTGCATATTAGAATGCTCTATATTCCACCACAAATGATTATAATATTGTGTTATTTTGAGGAAGTTTTAAAGGATGATAGAAGTATATGCACTCCAAGTGGCAAGTGATTTGGTGGTCTTTGTGTCGAGTTGTGGATAAACAATTGGTTTATTGAGTTGTTGCTACACTAGTATTATTTTGTTGTCTCAACCTAAGGGTTTTGGGGTTGTGGGGATTTGAATTATGAAAGGATCATATTAATTGGAATTATTATAGGTCATTTTGACCTATTTTGATGAAGAATAGACTTTCGTTCCTTCTACAAAGCATGTGTGATGGATTTTTGGGCCAATAGGTCAAGTACATGGTTCATGCAATTAGGTCAACCTAATTGAAGGGTGTTTGTGGTATTTATTGAAGGATGATTTAGTGTGTGAAGAATGTATGTAGAGATCATGTTAGATATTTTATGTAGATTTAAATGTGAAAGGTGATAGTGGTGAAGTATGAAGTTTGTAAAGTCAGTTTACTGAGCTTAATCCGAACTATATCTTCAACATGTTGCAAATGCATTGTTAGCAGTTAAAAATCTTGTAGTGATCCATTCTTCTATTCTCTTATCTATTTTGGACAATGAGTCCTTTAGGTAGTGAGCCTTTATTTTTTCATAGTGATTCCTCCATTATGTAATCCATTGTAACCAGTTATAATATATTGTGAGCTAATCCTCACCGTGGTTTTTCCCTTCTAAAGGTTTTCCACATAAATATAGTATTGTTGTGTTTATTAATGTGATGCATGCTTTAATTTTTCCTTTCCATTTTAGCAAGCTTGATGAAGTTAACAAATTCCAAATAAATATTGATTCATGCCCCTCTCAATATTCTAGGTGTTAAATAATTAGTATTAGATCTTGGTTCCTTAAATTGTCTTAACTTATGAGGTAGATCTTGGAGGTTGAACACATGGTGACTAGGAGGTATCCTATCCCTCTAGAAGAAATTATGATGAAATTCTTTACTGAAGAAGATTGTGAAGTTCACATGGAAGGAGAACTCATATTTTCTCTTAATGATCTGGATAAATCAAAATGTGAGAATAGAGAAATGAAATAAAAAATTAAGTAGAAGTTGAGGGATCAAATAAAAAAAGTTAAAGAAATACTCAAGGAAATAAATGATAGGCTCAAACAATCAAATGCGATAATCACTAATCTAAAAGTGGGGGTTGAAGAAGGAAAAAGAGTTTAAGACTACCTAAATGCCAAATTGAAAGATAAGTCTATAGAATGTTCAAAGCTTGAAGATGAAGTTGTGTCTCTAAGAAAATATCTAGAGAAATCAAAGAGTAAAGAGGTCAAATTCAAGAAGGTTTCTATCTTACTTGATGATATACTTCCAATTCAAAAAGCCTCGAAGGACATAGAATGATTAGGGTTTGAAAAAGGAGAAAGCTCAAAGGAAAATTAGACTTGAAATAATTTTGAAAATAAGAATGATGAATAAAGGAATACTCGAGACATGAAACATATCTGAAACCAAAAGAAAAAGAGACTTCCTATCAGACAACCAGTTACATAAAGGTACCCATATTTTAATAGTTACTTTTATTCTTACAAAATATTTGGACATAAATCTATAGAGTGTAGAAGCAGAATTAATTGAAACATTCAATCATTTTTTGGTTAGTTCCATACATGAAATAGATTTGGTCATAATGCTAGTGAATGCAAAAGTAAGATGATGAATGGTTAGAATAATGATATGATGTTTAAATCATTAAATTGATACTATTATACATACAATGGGTTTGGGGATAAGATTTCTAGATGCAGATCTAAGATGGAAAGAAATAATTTTGTTCAACAAAAAGCTATCATATGAAATAAATGAAATAATCTAGGATACATAGCTAAGCTTTTCAAATGTAAGAATGTGAAACCCTCTAGTTCACAAAATAAGATTTATCCAATAAGGAAGGTTGATCCAATTGAGATGAAGAAGGAGATGAACAAGATATGGAAGAGAAAGGAAGAGAATGAGGTGAAGAGTGAATCTATGCCAAATGTTCGTACAAATGTTTCCTCCATAAACAAGATAAAGAGATTTTTCTCAAGGGGATTGTTATTAAAAAACTTTTTAGCCCCTTGCTAAAGATGAGATGCTAATGTTTTCAATATACTCGTATATATTTTGGTTGATATGTTTGATATGTTGGTGAAATATTCAGTGTGAAATCTCTTGTTGTAGAGATTTGCAAAATGTTTTGAGGTGCTTGTGATGACATAGTGAGGATTTGACAACTTTTTCAACCTAATTTTAAGTAGTGCAATAAATGCACATTAAGTCATTAGAAAAGTGTATATACTCTATCTTTCATATTAAAAATTCACTCAATTGGTTGAGCATTTGAAGTGGGGAGTAGAGCAAAAGAGAATTGAAACAGTTCTAGTGCATTGTGTGAAACTCTACCGATAAATTCCAAAGGTATTTAAAATTTTCCTACAAAACCCTAGTTAGAAGAAGCTCAAGATTTTTACTCAAATTATTGATGTGGTTGAGTGGCCAAGACCTAAGTTCAAGAATCACCCATAAAAATCTATGGAAATAGATCCTTAAGGTGCATTTTATAAGGTTATGAGTAGTGTAATGCACACAATGGATGTGTAGATATACATTCATATGAATATGGATGAGTATGACCATTTGAAGTTGGTAGGATTCATGGAAAAGGTTCTAATTGGAGATAATTTTGAGCTAAAACTAGGGTACTCTAGCTTGACAGAGAAGAAATTGGATGTATGGAATGAATTTGCAAATTTATGTTATGAAGATAAGTGGGTGAAATATGTTCTTAGAAGAGTACATGAAAAATTCATGTGGCTCGACATGTTGCACATGATCACTAAAGATGTAATTAGTGTTGTCACTAGTTAATGCTCCACTAGACTAGTTCCAACATTAAAGGCAATGAATCTAATGAGGTATTGGTGGAGATCATTGGTGTGAAGTTTGAAAAGTGTTCCCTAAGGATGAATGGCATTGAAGTTTTGACATTGAAGTATGCTTCAATGATTATTGGATATAAGATCATTTATACATATAGAGATATTTATGTATCTACTACCACAGTACACACAACCAACTAGATGGTGAAGGAAGTTCTAGACATTGATTTTTGTGAGCTCTTGTGATTGCAATTATTGGAGAATTTACAAAAGACAAAAGATTAAAGGTACCCTTTCTAGTATGACCAATACACTAATTATTTTCTTGTTGTTTTACTTTCTAAATGAAGTTCCCAGAGCAAAGAATTTTGTATGGGATAATAGTATTTTGGTAGTTGTACAAATTAGAGATCACTTAAAGAGATTTATAGATTTTGAGTCCTGAAAGTCATCTTTGTGGTGATTTTTCAAAACATTTCAAGAACAAATACGAGAGATACATAGGATTTCGAGAAGTGTTGTAAATAAGTAAAAGAATGACATGACATTTATGGCTAGCAGAGACTGATTCTCAATGGAAGTAGTTGAACCCAAAATAGTTTGGGCTTTGGAGCTTGGTTATAAGGTTATAGAACCTAAACTTATTGACCATGCATAGGTTGAATTGAGTAAACCTAGAGATCCAATGGTTGATAGGATTGGTACCTATGAAGAAAAATATAGCAAAGAAAACCTAAAGAATAAAAATAAATATATTGTAGAAAAATTTGAGAAGATGAAGGTTGATTTGAAGAGAGAGCTTGGTTCCACTAGAGATCTTGCAGAGAAATCCAAAAGTACATATTCTCCTCTATAGACTACTACATGAAAGATAAGAAGGTCAAGTAGGACCTCACTATCCTCTCTTGATGTTCTAAAATCCTCCATAACAAAGCTTACCGAAAGTTCAAAGAAGAAAGAAACATCAAGTTCCTTTATGCAACAAAATTTTACAAAGAGAAGAAACAAGGAAAATGCAACCAAACAAAAGTATGTTAGTTGTGAAGATGAAGAAGAGAAAGAAGAAGGGCCTCAATTGGTTTGGAAAAGGAAATCTAGTGTCTCTTAGGAAGAGATCAGTGCAAATAAGGGAAAAGAGAAAGAGGAGATTGTCGATCAATTACCAAATGATCTAAAAGGTGTTTTGAATGTAAGAAGACAAGAGCCTATTGTAGAGGATGCAAAGATGAAGAAATTTTCCTTGGAAAATATTTGTTCCTCATTGTCTCATGAGGATAGGCTCAAGTTGTCTTAGTTGTATAGTAAGATATTTAAGACAAAGCAAAGAGTTAGTAATCTTATGATCAAATATAAGGAAGATATTGAGAGGTTAATAAAAGAGATACTACATAAAGTTGAAAAACTTGATAAAGAATTGGCAGTTCTTTTAGGTGATGTTCATATCAGATGCAACAAGATACATCCCTCCCAAAGTTAGTGAGATAGTTAATGAAGAATATAAGCAAAAACATAAGAAGCAAGAAGAAAAAATAATAGATAATACCCCTCTTGATGTTGATATAATTAATGTGGAGGTGAATACTGAACAAAATAAAGAAGATAAGAAGGATTTCCTTAAGAAGAATGAAGCTCAAGATGAACATAATTTTCCCCCTCTAGAAGTGGAAAATCCTACAAAAGATTTTTTTTTAAATGGTGATAAGGAGAAGATTGATAAGAATGAAGAAGAAAACAATAAAATTAGTGGTGAATCCTCTACACCCTTTGGAGATTCATTAAAATATCCTTTGGATATGTAGTTATAGTTTCAAGTGGTGGGTAGATCCCTATGCAACAAGGTCAAGTAGACCTAAACAAGACTTCCCCTATACATAAGTTATATCATGGTGAAGTATTCCATGCCTCCACAAGAAAAGAGATTCTTCAAACTCACCAAAAGAGTGTTGAGTTGGTGGATGAAGCTATAAAAGTACTACAAGAAGGACTTCTTAGAATTTCTATTGACAATTATTTATCTAGTGTGTAAAAGTTGAAGTTATTGCTAGATTCCTTTAAGGAGTATTCTTATGGTTTGGAAGAGAAGATAGAGAATGCAATGGAAAATAAATTCAATGAGAAAAAGGTTAGTTAATATTTTTGATAAGTGTGGTATTGCACGTGCCAAGTTGCAAGGCAACTTGGAAGATGTTACAAATTGTTTGGAGGAAGCCAAACAATTACTTCAATTTTTTTTTATGTGGCTAGTTTCTACAAGGATAATTAATGATCATATGGACTTGGTTGAGTCTCAAATTGCTCATGCCTCAAGTTTTTATGATTTGGCGAGTGATGTAGATGGAGCTACAAGAGTTATCATTCAAAATATACATGGTGAATTCTTTCTACTACAAGAAGAAAAGGATAAAATAATAATGCAATATAGTCAGCTAAGAGATATGGTAAGTACAAGGGTTACTCCTTTAATTGAATTTTTAGTTGATGCTCAGGAGAATGTACAAAGTAATACAATACCTAGTTCTTTGAAAGAAGAAGAAGACCTCCATGTTCAATTTTAAAAATTAGTGCCAAACTCTTTCCTTTATCAAGAAGGATTGGGAAGCTGCAAAGAAGGATTGGGAGGAACACCTTGCAAAATTGAAGGTTTCTTATAAGGGTATTTTACCTTGATCTAGTTAAGGTGTAAATTTTTTCTTTGTTTATGTAATTTTCTAATTTCAATGCACATATGAAGAGTTAGTAGATGGTTTTGTGCTATAGTTGTGCCTTTTTTGGTGATGGATAATATAGAAAGTGGGAGATACTCTCATGTAAATATATCAGTAAGGGGGAGTAAAGAATATAAGTATCTTTATGATACCCTTTTACCTTAATATCAAAAGGGGAGAATGTTTTGGAAAAGTGTGTTGAGATCAATCACAAAGGTGGAGATTGTTGGAAACATGAGCATGATTATGTATGGTGTTTTCATTGATGGTAACCCATTTTAGAAGTGATGGTGCATATGTATGTACATATCTTGGAGAAATTTTGGAGAAGATCAAGTGTTTTGGTAAAGATTACCAAATTCATAGACTAGAATAGTAAGAGTACAATAGTTTTTTGGTTTTCATTGCTCTTATTTATAAAAAAAATTCATGTGGTTCTGAGTTATTATGGTATGTATTGGAAGTATCTATATCTAAATTTTTAGGGTTCTATGCCTCCCGTAGTTGAAGATACAAGTGTTAAAGTATCAAGATTAGTAGAAGAAAAGTTACAGGTGTAGAGTGCATATTAGAATGCTCTATGTTCCACCAAAAATTATTATAATCCTATGCATTTTTGAGGAAGTTTTTGAAGATGTCAAGATTATATGCACTCCAAGTGATAAGTGATTTGGTGGTCCATGTGTCAGGTTGTGGATGAAAAATTGGTTCATTCATTTGTTGCTTCACCAATATTGTTGTGTGGTGTCAACCTAAGGGTTTTGGTGCCATGAAAAGTTGAATTATGAAAGGAGAGGATTCATGGGAATGATTATAAGTCATGCCAACCTATTTTGATTAAGAACAAATTTTGGCTCCTTTCGAAAAGCATGTGTGATGGATTTTTTGGCCAATAGTGTTGGCATATTGTTGTCATTGATATCAAAAGGGGATATCATGCAAGGTAGATTGTTGGCATGATGATGAAGGATGATTATGATAGATGTGAATTTTTTTTTGGAAGTGTGTGAGTAGTTGTAAATGCAAAGGAACACATTTTGCAAATGTTGCATAGTTGAGAAAATGTTGTCACCTTTTTGCAACAATGGATTCAAGGCATTTAAATAGGAGTCTATTGCCAGTTTTGACATGGGTTTTATGAGAGCCTATCATAAATATAAATTGTAGGTCTAAAGTTTGAAGGATGAGCTCAAAATGGTTTATGTATGGTCTTAGAAACATTTAGGGTTTATTAGTTAAACCTTAGTTGTTATAGTCATGGTCTTTAAACTGGAATTGTATTTTGTTGTTGACTATGTATCGGCGGTTGTAGGTCACATAAGTAACAAATTTTTTCTTTGAATTCATGGGTATGATAGGCCCCTTCACCTTATGTTACCAGCCTGGAAAATATTTATTGGCCTTATTATTTCCTAAGTTAACCTTCAAATGTTTGGCCTTACATTAGGGAGCCTTCACCATATCAGTAGGAGTTATTTTGAGTCCCTTTGACACAACAATGTTGCTTGATCAACGAAGGAGATTAAACAATTCCTACTAGACCATTGAGTTTTTGGTAGGTCCTAACTATGTAGTGCCCCTCATGATACTATTCCCTTTTGTTCTATGTGGATACTGTTTACGTTTGTTGTAGACTCGAGATTACATTGGTGATTGTTTTGCCTATTTGAGCTTATGTGTCTTGCTTGGATACACATGATAGTGTTTTATGATGTTGATAATATAATGATTCATGGTACCATCTTTCCTGATTATGCTATATTGTGTGACTATGTAAATTGTTTAATACTCATTTCATGCTATGTAGGATGTTGTGTTGATGTTTGAGTTTTGGGTGAGGGGGACGGTGTTGCATCGCTCATACGTGAGCGCCCTGCCACACTGCAATTCTCCCTCACAATGTGTTTGATAGTAGATATATATATGTTGTTCCAACACTTGTTTTTTATGCAGGATTGCAGGTACCGGGCACTGACTCCACCTACATCGTCAGGTCTGAGTGTGCCCAATATACCCAATGGTTATGACATGGTTTAAGGATTTGACAAGGAAGTGTCCATGTTTGTGTCTGTCATCTGTCAGTATTTCGTCCTATTATGGTATCGTACTGTTTCATGTTTGATCATTTTAAGTCATAAATCTTGATGCGTTTATCATGTTATTTGGATGTGTATCAATCTGGATAATTGGTAAATTAATGTAGTGCTTGTATCAGGCATAGTCATTGCTTATGTCCATTTAGGCCTTGTTTTGAAGCTTCATAGCTTATTTTTATAATATGGATTTAATAAATTAAATTATTAAATTTTAATAATTTAAATATTAGATTGATGTAAAGGTTAAACTATATTGAAATTTAAATGAAACACAAAATTGCATAATGTTTATTTTAATTTAAATTCACAAAGTTTATAATTTAAATTTAAATTACTTGATAAATTTTAAATATTAGATTTAAAATTATTTGATGGAGGGATGTAATATAATATTACTCCTAAAGTAAAGTTTTAAAAATAAATTCAAATAATAAATAATAATTAGACGTATATGAATATATATAATTATATTAAAAGTTTTTTTTTTTAATTTCTATTTTATCCACCCGAGTTTTCATTAAATTGAATAAGCATGAATTAATACAGGATAAATTAGTTTTGATCAAATCAATTTAACATTGTAATTCCCTCCGTTACTGCAGTCAAAAATAGTGGGGGTAGATTTCTTATTTTACTAAATTCCTCCAAGTGTTAAGCGAGATAAATAATAGGTGCGAGGTGTAAAATAGAAGACTGTGTTGATAGACACCTATATCCTGCGTACCGAGGTTGGTAAGTTTATTTTCTTAATTTATATGAGGAAAGAGGGAGAAGAAAGAGGGGAAAAACAGAGAGGCAAGAGAAATTTTACAGAGAGAAGAGAAATTTTACAGAGAGAAGAATTTTTCATGACTGTCAAATCCACGTTAGTAAATTTGAGTTTTAACTGTTGAATTCCATATTTTTAAACTTTAAAAGTTTAACTTCTTAATGTAATTTTTTCTTACCACTGAATTAACCCTGCCTAGATTTCAAGGGGTTTTCTTCTTTCACCATAAAATAAATTTTCCTACTTCTGACTTGGCTGCATGTGACAAATGTGTCCCCGTATTTCTCCAATCTTTGTGCAATAAATAAATATACATGGTCTTGTTTAGGTTAAAGATTCATGGGGATTTCACCAGAGTAAATTGATAATCTTTCTTACTCCATTGTCAACCATTTTCAACTGCAACACTTAAACAAATAGGAAGTTAAAAGTTTAAATAACCTCCTTGATTTATTGACAATCTATCATAGTTGCAACACTTGAGAATAAAATACGATCAAGCTATTTTAATTTAAACCCTTTTTATTTGATGGTGGCAAACCATTTTATTGCTTTTACCAGTGGCATTTGAGTATTTCTCTATTGATATATAATCTTCCTGATAGTTTTTTTTATCTATCACACCTGCTGTACTTGAGAATAGAATGTTGCATAGGCTTAAACAATCTCTTTGGTTCCATTGATGTCCTGTCACAGCAGCAACACTTGAACTTAGGTGGTTGTAGAGGTTTAAATAATCTCTCTGTTGCCATTGCCAACCTGTCCCAGCCGCAACACTTGAACTGAGGCTTCTGTAAAGGCGAAATAGCCTCCCTGTTTCATTGACAGTTTGTCACAGCTGTAGTGTTTAGACCTTGTTGGGTGTATAAATTTAAATAATGTCTCTGATCCCATTCACAACTTATCATAGCTGTAGTGTTTAGACTTTGCTGGGTGTATAAATTTAAATAATGTCTCTGATCCCATTCGCAACTTATCACAGCTGCAGTGTTTAGACTCTAGAGTGTGTATAAGTTTAAACAGCCTTCCTGTTTTCTGTTGGCAATCTATCACTTTTGCAGTACTTGAAATTAGAATGTTGTAGAGGTGTAGAGGTTTAAATAATCTTGCTGATTCCATTGTCAACCTGTCTCAGCTACGGTAGTTATACTTTGAAGGATACATAAATCTAAACAACCTCCCTGATATCCTTCACAGCCTTTTCCCAATTGAAGTATTTATACATTAGGAATAAGATTTTTTTCTTTACACCTGCTAATTGCATTTGCTTGAAATAGGGCTTTGATGATGATTTTGGGTATGTTTATTAAATGGAAATTAAGTAATGGTAAACTCTTTTCCCCGAACACATTGCTGCAAACCTCACGGTGATAATAATAATACTCATGCTAAAAGAACTTATCCTTTAAATTTCATAGCCTTGATATCATGTGAGTGGTAGTTTGTTCTTTAATTTAAAACAAAAAGGAGTGGGAGATATACGTGGGGATAGAAAGGGGAGGAAAACTAATTCCTCTAAAATTTAGCCTGACACATCTTAGGAAATGAAATTTCTTAACCTAAAAGCAAGGAATAAATATAAACATATTTATGATTTATATTTCATCATAAAATAGTTTTGAAGGGAGCCCCCACTATCTAATAAAGTTATTAAAATATAAATAAAGGTATGTATAGGGGTAAAAGTTAAGTATTTTTACCATTCCTTTTTAAAATAAAAGTTAAGTATTTTTACCATTCCTTTTTAAAATAAAAGTTAAGTATTTTTACCATTCCTTTTTAAAATAAAGGTTAAGTATTTTTACCATTCTTTTAAAATTGGGTTAAGTATTTTACCATTCCTTTTAAAATAAAAAGTTAAGTATTTTTACCATTCCTTTTTTAAAATAAAGGTTAAGTATTTTACCATTCCTTTTTAAAATAAAGGTTAAGTATTTTTACCATTGATTTTAAAATAAAATAAAAAGAATATTCTTTTATTCTTTATTTTCAGCTTTCTTTTAAAATAAAAGTAATATATATGGGAATAACGAACAAGTACCTCTAATTTATTTTTTTTATAATTTTTATTTTTATTTCTAATTACAAGTTTAGTTAAAATTAAACTATTTACAAATTTTGTTACTAATGATTTGTGATTTGCATGTATGAGATATTTTTGAATAAATTACTGCCGTAAATTTAATTTATCTTTTAAGTAACAAATATAAATATATAGATCGTATTTTAAAACTTTAATTATTTTGAAGCAATGTTATTTTCTGATGTAATTAACAGTTGCTAAAAATTATAGGTTAGATCTGTTTTCACGTGCATTTAAAAATTAGTTTAATTTCTGATTATTAAAAGTTAAATGTATTTACAATTTTCTTTCATTAGACTGTGTTGCAATAAAAGTGCTCAGATTGGAATTAAAATTTGAATTAGCTTTTAAAAATTAGTTTAATTTCTAATTATTAAAAGTTAAATGTAATTACAATTTTCTTTCATTAGACCGTGTTGCGATAAAAGTGCTCAGATTGGAATTAAAAATTTAAATTAGCTAAGGAGGACAGTAAATTTTTAATTAAAGTTATTTAGTTTAAAAGTAATTAAATGTATACCATATTCTAGGGCTTACTCACTTTAAGGACGTTATGATCTGAAATGCACTTAATTATGGTTAATCATTTAATGATTCTTTACACTATCTTGAGTAGGGTTGGATTATGTTTACGTATAAGTGAAAAGATATTTATAACTTATTTTGTACATGTTAGATTGTTATTTAGTTAATCTGTATACTCTTTGGTATTGATTCTTTATGCATAATAGTGATTCTTTGTTGTTCATATTTCCCTCTTATTTAATTGCACTTTTTGGGTAATTTTATGTCTAGATATATTTTGGATATGATGGGAACCCAAATGTTTAAGTTACTTCCTTTTGATAGCCATGGGTGATATGTAGTTAGACTTCCAGAGGCAAGGGAACCTTTTATGTGTGTTGAATATTCTCGTGAATGGACCTTTGGATTCCATTGATTGTGATTTTATTTTGAGCTCGTGGGTGTACCTTGTTCCATGATTTCCTTACATTTTGGTGGTGATTATGAGCGAGATGGTACATGCCTCGCATGTGTTTTCATTTTATGGCTTTTATGTTTGGTACACCCTTGTGGTTGTGAGCTTTGTTGTGGAACTGTTGGGGAGGGTGGCTCTTCATGGGGGCCGGCGCACAAAGGGGCTGTTAGGGTAACCCATGGAAGAGTTTCCTAAACAAGTGATAATATAATTAATAAACTAGTGGGTTTGGGTAGCTAAAACATTAAACAAGATTAATGATGTGCCTCACCCATACCGTTAGTGCTTTCACAGACTAAGGATGGGATGAGAAGACCTGGTTGGTAAGATCACTACCTTGTCCTCACGAAAGGTAAGTGGTTCCGCATGAGTCACCCTATGGAGCGGTGCCTTGAGATAGGCTGCCTGGATAACCATAGATGGAGGCGGTACCTTGTGATAGGTTGCCTGGATAATCCATGTAAGGCCATGCGATGACACTCTCCCACAGTATCCGTTTACTCTTCCTTGCTTGGTAGCCTCTGGAAGTGTTGATGTACTTATTGATGTACTTATTGATGTACCTTTCGATGTACTTTTGATGTACTTGTTTATGTACTTTTGATGTACTTATTGATGTACATGATGATGTACCTGTCGATGTACCACTTGATGTATTTGTTGATGTACTTGTCAATGTGCTTGTTGATGTACGATGGGATGATTGTTCTATGTCAGTGTTGATGTTAGTCTTGTTTACTTGATCTTGTTGGATGTGGACCCTTTCTTGTCATTTCCTAGCACGGGGGGTGGACCTTCGGGTCCACATGGTCGGGTGGAACGTGCTATGCACCCATTGGGTTCCCAGGATGTGTTCGTGAGACAGATGCGAATGCAGAATTCCAGAGTTTATCTTGGATGAAGAATTTCCTTCCTTTTGGTACCATAAACCTCATTTATGTACTCAATGTAATCTTCCCCATGATATAAGGGAAGCTCTATTTAATGTTCTATTATATCTTTGATGTGTTGTATCTGTGGAAATATGCTCCACAATTGTAACATGAAACTATGAATTGAATCTCAATAAAATTTTGTATCTCTCTTATAATTATGGATGAATGTATGTTATCCTTATGTTTCTCTTTTGCTTTCATCTGGATAAAAGTTTAGTGTTTGGAATGACCGTTCCTCGTACCCCAGAGGACGTAGATAACTTTGCAAATGCATAATTGCTTTTCATGTTAAGATTGTACATTTCCTGCTTATACAATGTTTCACATTCAAAAAAAAAAAAATGTGCAGTGTTTTGTTGTCCTTTGGGGTTTACTCGGCGGGGCATTACAGACTAAGTCTCGTAGGATAGTGATAAATGGTAGAGATTGAATGATGTTCATCAGATGGTGATCGAAGTTGTAACCTATATCAAAGAGACTTCAACATATCAGAGCGAGTAATTTTAAGTCCCTTTGACACTTTGAAGGTGGGAAAATATGAAGTTAGTGGATGGTGATGTGTGATGACACATGGTGGAGGATGATTTCTTGGTATAACAATTCACATCATTGTTGTGAATTGTGTGGTGATGATGTGGATGATAAATGGCAACCACCCACTAGCCCACTAAGAATCAGTGGGATCATTTTAGATCTTGTGGGTTGCTAGAATTTGTACATATGTCTTGGTGGACACAATGTATGGAAAGTGGTGTATGAATGAGAGTAACAACACTAGTTAAATAAAGATTAACGTGTAGATTTAAAGGCAAATCTAACTATTTAAATGTCTGGGCTTGTTTCTTATAGTGAAGATAAATTTCATAGTTTTAAAGGAGATTAATCCAATGGTGATGTTTTAAAAATGATGTGATGAATAGAGAGCTAGAGGATCATGGCATGAAGTAACAAATCGACAACCTAGATTCAAAGATGAAGATCACAAATGGCTAATTCTTTCTAAACGAGGATTCGATTGGTAATCGATATAGAAGATAGATTTAATTGGTCCAACTATAGAAGAGACCAATATGAATGAAGATTTGATTTGTAGGTCAATGAGGTAGATCACCATGTCGATAAAAATAAAGATTAGATTAGATAAATATTGGAATAAATTAAATGCATATTTGATCCTAAGGTTTTGCAGATTTCTATTCTTAGAAAATTCTCTATATCCAAATTTAATGTGTGTTTGGATTGATGAAAAGGTGATTTGACGAAGAATGTACCAAGTAAACCCTAACAAAGATTATGTGTGTGGGTGATAATATTGAGGCAATAATTACTGGTCAGTGAAGGAGATACAAAGTATGATATCAAAATTTGATGAAGTGTAGAAGAGTGTAGACCAATAATATAATAAGAGAATTGTAGAAGAAATAGTGCATACATTGCATAGAGTATCATATCATCTTTAGGTGGATAGAGAATGAAATAATTGAGAGGAGGAAAAGTAGAGGAGAAGAAGAGGGGTGCAGAACATTGTGTAGTTGCAAATAGGTTGCAACATAGAATTTTAATCAAATTGTAATACTCTGAATTGTAAGTCTAATTGGTGGGTGCCATCAGACATCTGGGTAGGTGCTTATACTAGGGAGTGGGTTCTTTCTTGGAGTGGGTTCTCCTAAAACCATGGGATTGCTATCTCCTTAGGGTTGGTTACCTTAAAGCATTGTAACTAAATATTAGATTGTGAGGTTGGATCAAGACAATAGCTCCTAGCATCATTTCTCACTATGATTTTCCCCATCCTATTTTTTCAATGTACATCTTGTGTTATGTGATGCTTGTGTGTGTGCATGTTCATGTATTTGCATGTGAAGTCTCAATATGCACATTAAGGGTTTAAAGAATTAATCTGCATAAAGTGTTTACAAGTTAAAATTTTAAGATCTAGTGATTCACCCCCCCTCTTAATAGATTGTTTTGTTCCAACAATCGGTATCAGATCCCAAGGTTCCCTAAGTGAAGCTTAATCAACTTGGGAAGATTCTAGCAATGCGAACATAATAAATTATCAAGAAGGTTTTTCCACAAATTTTTGCAACTATAAAGAGGTTGTTGCAAGGTGTTGTCATTGATGTCAACTACTCAATTGGTTATCAACTGGTTGCTATTGTCATTAATTTTATGGATGCAAGTTATTGGATAGTATGTCAAGGGTATTGAGAAAATTGTATTCAAGTAAGATTGCAGGTGTTAAGTGGTTGCTTCAGGTTTTTCTCTTAGATATACTTCTATGTGTGTGTGGTTCAGATATGTTGATCATGGTTGTTGGAAGCTAATATATGCAGATTTGTTGCTTTTGATTCATTGTACAGTGCAAGTTATGCTCACTAGTCGTGAACTATGGTTTTTTGTGTATCTAGCTAAGATGTTTTTGGCCTGGATTTCTCTTTGATTAATTCTTATGACTTGCACTTCTAGATTTAAGTTGCTATAATTGTGTTGAAGATAATTTTGGTATGTAAAAGGATCGTGCTTAATTTTTATGTGTTTTACAGTAGTTTTTTTGACCTTGTATTAAAAACTACCTTTTAAATTGATGAAGCATGTTGGGACCTATTTGGGTCCTTAGTAAGCATGTGTTTGGGTTTCCCTCATTCTAATTCCACCCTAGGATGTTTTGGAATCGACCTAATTTGATTTTAATAATGGGTGGATGACTCTAGATATGTTTCGAAGTTGAAGATGGCATAAATACAAGATGAGTGAGTGGTGAAAGTATAACAAAGAGATAAGTGCAAATAAATAGAGAAAATAGATGTGAATCAGTGGTTGTATGTGATATCAATGTGGCAGATCAGTGTGATGCCTAAATGTTGAGTTTCCAGATGTTGTGAGTTGAAGGTAGACTCTATCATTCATGCATGTTTGCAAGTGATTAAGTAAATTGTGGTGGATTTCTTTGTTGCATTGAGATTTTCTAGACTCTCTTTAGCATATATCTTCTCTCTACTTTGTATCTTTGTGGCAGTGATACCTCCTTGTGGTTAACCCTGTTGGATCGTGAGTCTTGATCTGAATAGTGAGTCCTTGTTCTAGCAGTGAGCCCTTTTTCTCAGGTAGTGAGCCTTTTGTAATTGGTTTTGATATTCTCTATATTGTGATTTAATCCTCACTGTGTTTTTTCCATGTAAATTTGGTGTTTCTATGTTTGTGTGATGAGTTTTAGTTTCTGTACTTGCACTGATTGTTTATTCATTTTAGTAGAGTTAAGAATTGTGACTAATCTAAGTTTTGGTGAATGTTATAAAAGTTAAATTTTCTACAACTGATTCACCCCCCTCTTGGTTATCTTGTTCAACTATTTTTATCAAGGCTTGGTTCCTCGGAGAAGAGCTTAACTTCTTAAGGAAGGTCAAGGATGGCTAGCATAATTATGCATGATTATTCAAGGTTTGATGGAACTAATTACACCATCAAGAAAATATTAATGGAAGAATAACTAGAGTACTTTGGATATGATGTGGATAAATCTTAGAAGAATCCTTACACTCCTCCTACTAATGGTTTGAGTATGAATGATGAGATTAAGGCACATGAAGTGAACAATAACATGAAGTACATTTTGAGTTGATTAAAGTTCAAAATCTAAAGGCTTCTAAGGAAGTCTTAGATGCTCTGGAAAAGGTGCATGAAGGTGATGAAGGGGTCAAAGAGGAAAAATTATAGAATTTGGAGACACATTTTGATCTCCTATACATGTCTAAAGATGAGAATGTTAAAGCTTATGTAGAGAGATTGGATCAAGTAGTAGCTAGAATGTGAGGACTTGGCACTACAATAGATGAATCCAAATTTGTAAAGAATATTATTAGAACTCTCCCTGATGCTTAAAATGAAAAGGTATGTGTTATTGAAGAACATATAGATTACAAGACTTACACTAAAGATTAGTCGTTGGCAAATCTAACATCTTATGAGATGAGAAAGCCAAATTTGAGAAATGGATCCAAATAATAGACTTCTTTTAAGGCTACAAAAGTTGAAGATCTGGATGAAGAATATATTGATGAAGTATAAGTTAACTTTTTGAGAAAGATGGAGAAAGGATCTAGGAAGTATGAAGGTAATTTACCCTTTAAATGCTTTAGTTGTGGAGGAATGGGTTATTTTGCTAGAAGGTGTCCAAAAAGAGCTAAGAGGAATAAACAAAGCTATGAGAAAGAAAAGAAAGGTAAGAAGATCAATAGAGCGTATTATGTGAATGACGATGGTAGTATATTTGATGAGGAATCTAATTATGGAGATCCTGATGACAATGAATGCTTGTTCATGGCTAGAAAATATGAACCTACTTTTGCTAATTTTGAAAAATAGGTGAAGGAATACCCTCTAGAGAAGGAAAAAAATGAAGTTATTGTTATCTCTACCATACATGCTAAACAAGAAAAGAACTATTAGGTTGTTGACAGTGGTTGGTCACATCACATGACTGGTGATAAGAGTAAGTTTGTTAAACTTGAAAAATATGATAAAGGCTTAGTTATGTTTGGACATGAAACTCGTGCTAAGATTTGTGGGATAGGTTTAGTATGTTTTAATGGCAAGCATAATACTGATGATGTTTTCCATGTCAAGGGTTTAAGGAATAATATTTTGAGTGTTGGAAAAATGTGCAGTAAAGGATATAATCTTGTATTTGAGGATGAAAGATGTGAGATCAAGAAAGGCTCTGGAATAATGATTACTATAGGAAAGAAATTTGAAGGAAATGTCTAACAACTTAAGGGTGTCAATGGACAAGGCTTTATGACTTAGATTATTGACAATAGGTTGTGGCATCAAAGAATGAGTTAGGTTAATGCTATTTGTAGGAATTGTCAGTTTAGATTATTGACAATTTTTTATAACTTGGGGAGGATTAGTGCAGTTTAGGCCACGAGAGATTTAACAAGGATTACAAAGCCTGTTAATGCTATTTGCAGGAATTGTCAGTTTGGAAAGCAAGAAAGAAACCATTACAGATCAAAGGAGCAATCTACTGCTGAACTAGTAGATTTAATTCATATATATCTTTTTAGTCCTATAAGAGTGAGAAGTCTACAAGGTGAAAGGTACTTTATACTTTCGATTGATGATTATTCTAGATATACATGGGTTTCATTTCTTAGAGAAAATTCAAATGCATTAGATAGATTCAAGAAATTTAAAGATATGGTTGAAAATGAAGTAAATTTGAGGATAAAATGCTTAAGGTCTAACAGAGGTGATGAATTAACTTCCCATTAGTTTAATATGTTTTGTGAAGTACATGGAATAAAATGATAGTTATGTGCTTCGAAAACTCCTCAATAAAATGGAGTTGTTGAAAGGAAAAATAGAACAGTTCAAGAAGCTTCTAGATCAATGATTACTGAGGAAGGTTTACAAAAATGTTTACTAGAGAGAAGCTATTCACACTACTATTTATGTATTCAAGAAAATTCAATTAGGAACAAATAATACAAAGACCCTGTTGGACTCGAGGAACACTGAGAGGGGGGTGAATCAGTGTTCCACAAATTTAAACTTTAAATCCAAATATTAAACCATTAACAACACATAAACAAAAACAAAGATGCAAGAACATGAACAAGATAATCAAAGCACCATAACACCAATATTCTTACGTGGAAACCCTGCTAGGGGAAAAACAACAGTGGAGATTAATCCATAACTTATATACTCTATTAAAAGTATGAAGAAAAGGGAATGAACATGCATTCAAGCACACTTCCTAGAGCTCACTACTCAAAACAAGGAAGGGTCACTGCCTTGCAAAATGTTAGATATTACAACAAAAGTTTGAACTAAGAAGATAACATCTACAAATGCCTAGTTTTAGTTTTGGTGAAGCTCATAAATCAAGTTTTGAACCTTCTATCAGATTCAGTACTTCACTTCTGCTATGTCACCAAATCCTCTTCTATACCAACCAAATTTTCACATTTGATCTTCTAATATTTGCATATCCAAATTCTCTACCCTAAAACTGCTCTCATATATCTCATGCACACAAAATGAATTTCCCAAACTCGCATAAATACTCGCTATCACGAATTCAAACACTATATGTTGGCTTCACACAAAATATAATATTATCTACATGTCAGCTTCAAATAATAAATAATTTTTGATGCATTCCCACACACGTCGGCCAAACCATAACTAGGACCCATTTTTTTTATCAAACATAGAAACAATTAAATAATCATCCCTTATATATCTGCAACATGCTTCATTGATTAGGTCAACCATAATGAACAAATAGACAAAAAATCATTCTACCGGATCTCTTTACTCGTACACGAATTAATGAAACATCACAAAACTTACTAATAAAGTATCATGCATTCCTAACAACCTATCCTGGGGATACACAACACAAGATGATGATCCGGTGAAGCATATAGTTTGACATACTAACTGGATACCCTGTTCATCATGTTCTCTGTCGGTAATACATTGTACTTGACTTTAGCTATTGGTATGACTAGGTTTGGATCTATGAACCACAATAGTGACTTTAGTTGCCATCAATGACAACACTAAAATCCATACCAATAATCTCCTTGAGCCATATGCCAAAAATCTCCCCCTTTGGCATTGATGGCAACAGTTAGTGAAAAATGACTAAGTGTCAAAACCAGAGGTATGCTTCCAAACTTCAAAATTTTAGAACACAATAAAACACTGCTCCCCCTTAGGATGTCAAGGAATTTTTCACTTCATTATCTCCCCCTTTGACATCAATGACAAAAAATTACTGCTTTTTCTCCCCTTTTTCTAGTATTCTTATTGCACTTCTTCCTTTTTATTTACTAAAATAAAATTTTATTTCTCTCTCTCTCTCTCCCTTTGCTAAATAGAAATTTGATCAAAATTCAAAAAACTATGGCTACTACACAAATCAGAAAATTGTTTTATACTTATTTTTCATCTCCGAAAGGAATTTCTTCCAAGCATCTACAACAATCCCAATAATTATTATCAGATTTCTATTTTCTGATGTTCAATTAATGATTTGAATGGGGGATTCCAGAATTGTAATTGCTTCTTCCAGCTTCTCTCCTTTCCTTAGGACTTCAATCAGCTACTCCATTCTACATTTAGTTTGATCCTTTACTTTCCAGAAGGTGTCCATAAGAGTGGTTTTGGAAAAATGAATCTTTGTGTGCTCAACCTGCAACTCATGAATTATGTTCTTTACTATTCCATCCTAGTCCTGAACCATATTGTAGTCTCATCCAATTTTATTCAATTCACTTTCAATTTGCTCTAGCTTGACTTTGTATTTTCCAACAACATGAGGCCAATGTAGACAATAATTGTAGATGCCATTAGCTGAATTGATGCACTATCTCAATAGATTCATTTTCTTTTTCAATTTTGTAAGGGATAGCCTAAACTGCTCCTTCAAGTGTAGGATTATTTACACCTCTTTCTTATCCTGAGATTCAGATCCCACAGCTTCCTTAATACACTCAATCAACTCTTCAAGGAGTACATTCTAAAAAAATTTCCAATTCAATGTTATTCTACACAAAGTATCTACCCAAAGTACTCTCAATCAGATCCTGCTCATATGAGGGTCGATCTAACGACATGTCAACAATCTTTTGCATTCCATCTTTCTCCTAAACTATTTACAATATCTTTGTTTTGAATAAAGTGCCTTCTTCTTCATTTCCTTTAGCCATTGTTTCATCTAGTTCAATGGATTCCAGTTCATCTCTGCTTCCATACAACATTATCATTCTATGACTAGTAGTTTAGAAAATACATCATGATAAATATGATCAAAGTGCCAAACCTGAAAGGATAATCTATTTCCATTGTCAATTGCAAGTTCTCCATCAGTTTATCTTTTAGAAAACTACACAAGTCAATGTCTTGGTCCTCTATAATCATCTTATGCAAAATGCAAACTGTGCTTGCAAAGGTTGATCCTTCCCTATTTTTGAAGAAGATTTTGTATGAAATTCCATATGTAATGTACCTTGTCAATGGATCTTTGATCTTTGAAATTACCAGAGCCCTCTGATCTCCTATTACACTAGTTAGGGTTTCAACTTCCTTATTTGACATTGACTTCTTCTTTGGAATATCTCCAACATTACATAACCCAGTTAAATTTCTAATCACTTCCTTCAAAATAAGATAGGATTTGTCCAAATTTAGAGTATATTCATTCAATCTGCTCAAGATGAACCTAACCACTTTTGCGTTGTCAAAATAAGGAAATTCATTCCAAGTGTCCAAAATCCTATGTTTCACTCCTTTGAGCCACTTTAATTCACTGGTAGAAAATATATCTCTTACATCCCTGATCTTCCTACTACTGTATTCATACAAACTCACAATTCCCTTGATTTTCTTCATTTTTTGTACCAAACAAGGTTTTTCTACTGAGCACAAATTTAGAAATTCTACAAGTGAATGGAATACCTAATGAATTTGCCACTGAATCAACTTGACTCCTTCAAAATTCTGCTCCAGAAGCTCTTTCACTATTCTTTTTCAATGCAAAGTGACAAATAAGGGTTCCAAGTATCCTTTTATAGCTTTACACACCTAAATTTTTGCTGCAACAAATGCCCTGCCCTAGGAGTTGTGGTTACACTACTCTCTCAGACAATAAGAGAAGAATCCATCTATGGGCCTTCAAGATCTCAACTTACAGAACAAGTGATCACGGATACATTTGTTGGCTGATGGCACAACTACTTACAACTTCTTGTATTTTGGTGCCAACTACTGACAGGAGGGAAAATTATTTTGCTTGAAAGACTCCCCCTAGGCCAATGGCCTAAGATCAATTTCCAGAGGAATTATTAGAGGATTACCAGAGGCAACTTCCAATACAGGCTTATTAGATTCACTCTTCTCAATCCATGTTTTCTTCATTTGATCTCATATTTCTTCCACAGTCATTTTTTCTTTTCCTTTGTCAAATTTCTATGAATTTCTTTCTTGATATATCGGACCTCTTCTATCCATGTTCTTGTTCCTATAGAATCTTGAAATGTGACCAAATTTGTTGCAATTGTAACACACCAGTTTTCTTTGTATAAGCCATTCATTCCATTGATTTCCCCTTGATCTGCAATAGTTAGCAACATGTTCAAATCTTCCACAGGTGTAGCATTTTACACTTCTTATACTGACAGCCATACTTCTACATTCAATTGACTTATGACCAAACTTATTACAACTAAAAAATTGACTAGGAAATGATTGACTACTTACTTTTCTTCTACACTGATAATCCATATGACCAAATTTACTACAAGCAATGTAGTAACCATTAAAATTCTTAGCATTGGGTTGTCTTACTGGATACCTTATGCCTTTATTCATTTGATTTCTTTTTTTGGGATCCTTTTGGTTAGATCCAGAACTTTCTTCCTTCTCATATCCATGACCTTGGTTATCATTTGCATCCCTATGTCCTTTAGTCATCTCATCAAGCTTAGTAGAACTGATCCTAAACTTCTCCTTGTATTCATTTGCAGTAGAGAGTTCATCTCTAAGAATAACTATCAATCTTTCAAGCTCTTTTTAATTACTTCTAGATTGTTGTAGTTCAATCTCCAACTGAATGAATCCACTATTAACTCTACCGCATTCTTTAGATTTTTCTTTCAAGGACTAAGCCAAATTCTCCTCATTCTTCTTTCTTTCTTCAATCTCCTTAGTTAGCTTTATCACCACAAATTCCATCTCAAGCTTTAGAGTAGCATTGTCCCTTGCAAGCTTTTCACATTCTTCAGTTATTTCTTTTAAGGTCTGATTTAGGTGACATCTTCCAAGATTTTATTTTCTTTCTATTTCAATTGATCACATAGTTCCTTCCTCTTTTCTCTTGACTCATTGGTTTTATCCTTCAATGATTGAATGAATTTTTCATCATCAACAAGATTTTTTTTAACTCCAAGACTTCTTCTTTAGACTGATCAAGATCATCAAGTGCTACCATAAGTTGTTGTTGAAGACCACTAGAGTCCATTGTACTTCAAGATCCACCTCAAGCTATTAAGCTTCCAAAGAGGAACCTGCTTTGATACCATTTGTTAGAATCGAGGAACACTGAGAGGGGGGGTGAATCAGTGTTCCACAAATTTAAACTTTAAATCTAGATCTTAAACCATTAACAACACATACACAAAAATAAAGATGCAAGCACATGAACAAGATAATCAAAGCACCATAACACCAATATTTTTACGTGGAAACCCTACTAGGGGAAAAACTACAGTGGAGATTAATCCACAATTTATATACTTTGTTAAAAGTATGAAGAAAAGGGAATGCACATGCATTCAGGCACACTGCCTAGAGCTCACTTCTCAAAACAATGCCTAGAGCTCACTACTCAAAACAAGGAAGGCTCATTGCCTTACAAAATGTTAGAGATTACAAAAAATGTTTGAATTGAGAAGATAACATCTACAAATGTCTAGTTTTAGTTTGGGTGAAGTTCATAAATCAAGTTCTAAACCGTCTATCAGACTCTGCACTTCATTTCTACTATGTCACCAAATCCTCTTTTTTACTAGCAAAATTCTCATAGTTGATCTTTTGATATTTGCATGCCTGAATTCTCTACCATACAAGTGATCTCATATATCTCATGCACACAAAATGAATTTTCTGAACTCACATAAATACCCGGTATCAAGAATTCAAACACTATATGTCGACTTCACACAAAATATAATATTCTCTACATGTCGGCTTCAAATCATAAATAATTTTTGATGTGTGCCCACACAAGTCAGCTAAACCATAGCTAGGACCCAAAACAAAATTCTCAAACATAGAAACAATTAAACAATCATCCCTTATACATCCACAACATGCTTCATTGATTAGGTCGGCCATAATGAACAAATAGACACAAAATCATTCTACTAGATCTCTTTACTCGTACACAGATTAATGCAACATCACAAAACATACTAATAAAGTGCCACACATGCTTAACAACCTATCTTGGGGATCCAAAACTCAAGATGATGATCTAGTGAAGCATACAAATTGACATACTAACTAAATACCTTGTTCATCTTGTTTTGTTTCAGTAATACACTATACTTGACTTTAGCTACCAATATGACTAGGTTTGGATCTGCAGACCACAATATTGACTTCAATTCCCATCAATGACAATACTAGAAGCCATACCAATAATCTCCCCGAGCCATATTCCAATAGACCCCCTATGAGCTATGGTGTGGAAGAATTCCTATTATTAAGTATTTCAAGGTATTTGGAAGCAAATGTCATATCAGAAGAGATGAAGAAAATTTAGCTAAGTTTGATGGAAGAAGTGATGAAGGAATTTTTCTGGGATATTATACTAGAAGCAAGGCTTACAAATGTTTCAAAAAAATACTAAGGAAGATTATAGAAAGAACAAATGTCAAGGTCAATGAAATAATGAAGAATTCAATTGATATTGATGGATATGTATCTGATTAACCTGCTTCCATAAGAAATGAAGAAATTGTGGAAGAACAAGAAAAGGATGAGCAAGAGAAGCAGAATGAAGAAGAAAGTGTTGCAGGTATGAGTAGGTTTTGGTGGTGTTTTCATTAATGTTGTCATTGATGTCAACATAATTTAGTCTGTTACAGATTGTACATGTATAGTTGAGATACTACTAAGATGTTGTGAGTACATGGAGCTATCTTTATGGTGTTGCAGTTGTGCTAGTTTGAAAAGTTTCCAAGTGCTTTTGAGAAAATTAATAAAGAAGAGAAGTTAGAGTGATGGAAGCATTCAGAATGTGCTACAGTATGTGCTCCACATTTCTCCTATGTTGATCCTATGCTTGTGTGGATCTGAAGGTTTGATAATGTTGATTTAGTGGTGATATCTCCTAATTTTTAGCTTTTGGTTTGATGGTAAGTGAAAGTTACGTTCACCGATATGTGAACTGTTCTAAAAGAGTTGGACTTCTATGGATAGGGATAAATATTGTTGCTTTGTAGTCCTCCTCTATTTTATTTCAAATCTTTTGGATCTATAATATGTCTTGTGAAGGTCCTCTCTATTCTATAGCAAAGAGATTTGAAGATTGGTGATCCAAAAGTAATGTTTTAGTATTTCAGTGTGTGTTTATATAGTCTGGACAGACTGGTGAAAGGTATTTAGTGATTGAATTTTCTTTTTTTGTTGTGGATGTATCTAGATGATTCTGAGATGTATTATTATGCACAAGGAAGCATTTTGTGCCATCTCCATGTCATCTTGTTGTTGGGAACCGTGTCCATCAATGATCATTTATGTTTTCATTAGGTTTGGCTAACCTAGTGTTTACACTTTATTCGAAGAATAAAATTAATTTAAGGAAGCATGTGGTTATTTTGAGATATTATTTTTTATCTTGAAAAATGTCTTTATTGTTCCACTTTTATTCCTTTCCACCATGAGAATTTTGAGTTGCCGACCTATTTTGAATTTATGAAATAGGGTATTTGTGGCCGACCTTGGAGAAAGTTTCTAAGGTTGAGGATGACATAAGAGCAAGTCAAATTGTGAAGAATTGTATGAAAGTGTGATAGAAAGTGACAAAAGTGATCCACAAATCATAAGAGGAAAAGTGTGTTTGTGTGAGTGAGTTGTGACAATAGTTCTTCATTATGTTGAAAGTAGTGAGCTAAAGGTTTATGCAATCCTACAAATGTGTTAATTGTTGTGGTGGATCTTTATGTTCTCTGTTGTATCTGTAGGCAGTGAGCCTCCTTGTTGGAAAATGAGTCCTTTCTGTGGACAGTGAGTCCTTTCTGTAGGAAGTGGGCCTTTGTACTTGGACAGTGAGTCCTCTTCTAGGTAGTGAGCCTTTATTTTATAATATTTATATTGTGAGTTAACCCTCACTATGGTTTTCCATGTAAAAATTTAGTGTTCATTATGTTGATTTACTTTCTATTATTTGTGTTTCATGCTCTTACTTAATAACTAAATAGTGTGGTTGTGGAATTATAAGCATTGAAGTTTTAAGTCTGAATTTTGTGACAACTGATTCACCCCCCTCTCAGTTGTCTTGTTCCTATTTAACAATTTGTATCATAGCTTTGGTTCCTTTGTATAGATCTTAACTGCTTAAGGAAGATCTGATGGCACATAAGTTGGTGATCCATATGTTCGATGGAACTAACTATAATGACTAAAAGGGATAGATGAAAGGATATATTATGTCTCTTTATTTTAAGACCTAGAAGGCTATTGAGACAAAGTATACATACCTGTATAGTGGTCTTACTATTGTAGATGAGATCTCTGCTTATGAAGAAAATGAGAAGGCTAAGTATGCTATTTGTAGCGGATTATCAAAAAATGAGTGATCTAAAGTTATTTCTTTGGATACTGCATATGAGGTCTGGAAGAAGTTGGAAGACATGTATGAAGGAAATGAAAGAGTGAAATTGACAAAGAAGCTGGCAGCAAAGCACAGATTTGTGAATCTGAAGATGGAAGAAGGTGAAGAATTTAAAAGTTTCTTTTAGAGGTTGAACTAACTACAAATGAGGTTAGAAAACAAGGAGGAAAATTACCAGATGAAGACATGATTGAGAAAATCTAGATCACCCTACCGGATTGCTACAGTGATAAGATCTCCATGATTAAAGAAGTGTATGATCCTAAGAAGTATACTCTAGAACAATTGTTTGGCACCTTGCAAGAACTTGAGTTGAGAAAGTTCCAGAAAGAAGACAAGATAGAAGAAAAGATAGAAATGACATTTAAGGCATTGAAGATTAAAGAGGAATTGGATAGTGATGGTGTTGATGAGTTGGAAGAAAACTTCACCAGGAAGTTGAAGAAAGGCACCGAAAAGTATAAAGGTACTTTCCCTTTAAATTTTTTAGTTGTAATATTAGCCATTATGCTTTGAGATGTCTGAATAGAGTTGTGCATAAGAAGAACAAGGATTATAAGGATAAGGATAGGAAGGATAAGAAAAATAAGAAGTTGTACTATGTTAAAGAAGAAGAAGGAATTTCTAATGATGAATCTAAGAATGAGGTTGATGATAGTGAATGCTTATTCTTAGCTTTGGAAACCAAATTTGTATCCACTAACCTTGGAAAATGTGTAAGCAAGAAGGCTTCGAAGAATAAGAGAAATAGGATGGAAAGTACTTTGGTTACCACTTTGCATGCAAGATAGGATGAAGACTACTGGGTAATTGATAGCAGATGTTCTAATCACATGACTGGAGATAAGAGTAAGTTCACTAAACTTGAGAAATATGATGGTGGTTTAGTTATGTTTGGTGATGATTCAAGAGCTAAAATATGTGGGAAAGGTTCAATTAGTTTTAATGGAATATATAGTATTGATGATGTATATTATGTGAAGGGTTTGAGGCATAACCTTCTGAGTGTTGGTTAGATGTGTAGCAATGGTTTTAAACTTGTGTTTCAGAACAATACCTATGAAATCATAAAAGGATCCAAAAATGGAAATATGATTGTTGTTGGAAGAGGAACTCATGGAAACATCTACTAGCTGAAGGGAGTTAAGCATCTCAAATAAGTGAAAGTTGGTTATGGCACTAAAGAATGGGACATGTGAATTTTCATAACCTAGTCAAGATCGGTGCAAAGGAGATTGTTTGAGGACTACCTAGAATCACAAGACCTGGTAATGCTATTTGTAGAAGTTTTCAATTGGGGAAACATACAAGATGTAGCTTTAAGGGAAAAGAGCACTCTACTACCAAAATGCTAGAGTTAATCCATACTGATCTCTATGATCCAACTAGGACTGGAATCCTGAATGGTGATAGGTATTTCATGCTACTTATTGATGATTATACTTGAATGACATGGGTTTCTTTTCTTAGAGAAAAGACTCAAGCTCTGGATAGATTTAAGGTATTCAAAGCAAGAGTGGAAAATGAAATAAATTTGAAAATCGAGTGTTTGAGATCTAATAGAGGTTAGGAATTTACTTTTGGTGAATTTAATGCATTATGTGAACAACATGGCATAAGAAGATAGTTTTCTACTTTGAGAACCCCTCAACAGAATGGAGTAGTTGAAATGAAAAATAGGATTGTATAGGATGCTACTAGAACCATGATGAAAAAATAAAATGTACTAGATGTGTACTAGAGATAGGCGATACATACTGTTGTCTATGTTCTTAATATAGTTCAAATTAGATACAATAGCACAAAGACTCCTTTTGAGTTATGGACTGGTAAGAATCCTACTGTAAAGTATTTCAAGGCATTTGGAAGAAGATGCTATATTAAAAGAGATGATGAAAATCTTGGAAAGTTTGATGCTAGATGTGATGAAAGAATATCTCTTGGATACTCTACTACTAGCAAACCATACAAATTCTTTAAAAAAAGATTGAGAAAGATTATTGAAATTGCTAATGTGAAAATTGATGAAGACATATGCAAACCTATTGAGATAGGTGAAGTTGAACCTGATGATCCTATCTATGGACATGCACCTAAAGAAAAAAAGGAGAAGAAAGAAGAAGAGAAAGAAGAACAAGTGGACAAAGGAGAAGAAGAAAATGAACCAAAACCTGTTGTTAGGAATCCTAAGTATGTACAGAAGAATCATCCAGAAGATCAAATAATTGGAGATAAAACTAAAGGTGTGAAGACAAGAAGTAGAGTTGTAGCTAAGGTAAATTTGTGTCTATTATCTAAAATTGAACCTAAATATATAAGTGAAGCATGTGAAGATGAGAGCTATGAAAGAAGAATTGCAACAAATAGAAAAGAATCATACATGGAACTAGTCCCTAGACCTATGAATAAAAATGTGATTGGTTCAAAATGGGTTTTTTGGAATAAGTTGAATGAAAGTGGAGAAGTTGTAAGAAATAAGGAAAGAATGGTATGCAAAGGATATTCACAAGTTGAAGGTATAGATTTTGAAGAAACATTTTCCCCTATGGCCAGAATGGAAGCTATCAAGATGTTTTTGGCATTTTCTGCCCACAAGGACTTCAAAGTGTATCAGATGGATGTTAAGTCAACATTTTTTAATGGTAAAATGGAGGAAGAAGTGTATATGGAGCAACCTGAAGGGTTTCAATTATTTGAAAAACCAAACATGGTTTGTAAGTTAAATAAGGAATTGTATGGATTGAAACAAGCTCCTAGAGCTTGGCATGCAAGACTGAACAGATACATGACAAAGTAAGGATTCAACAAAGGTTCTGCTGACAACAATCTTTACTTCAAAGTGCAAGGTAACAAAATGTTGATAGTAGTTGTATATGGTGATGATATCATTTTTGGTGGAAATGAAGGCATGTGTAAAAGTGTGTTGAAGAGATGCAAAAAGAATTTGAGATGTCTATGATTGGTGAATTGAATTTCTTCCTTTGTCTACAAGTGAATCAAACCAATAAAGGGATATTCATTTCACAATGTAAGTATGCAAAAGAACTATTGAAGAATTTTGGGATGGATGATCTCAAACTGGTTTGTACTCCTATGGTAACCGGGTGTAAACTAATTGGAGCAAATACAAATCTATGATTAGCAAACTATTGTATCTTATTGCTACTAGACCAGATATAATGCTTGCAGTATGCTTAATTGCTAGATTCCAAGAAAATCCTAAAGAAGCACATGTTACAGCTATGAAGAGGATATTTAGATATCTTAAATGTACATGAGATTATGGATTATGGTATTCTAAGAGTGATGATTTCACCCTAAGTGCTTATATAGATGCTTATTGGGCCAGATGTGTAGATGACCAGAAGAATACTAGTGGTGGTGTTTTATTTCTTAGTGGAAGATTAGTTTCATGGTTGAATAAAATGAAAGAATTGATTTCTTTATCCACTGTAGATGCAAAATATATTGCTATAACATCCTGCTACACATAGCTTTTGTGGATGAACCAAACACTAAAAGACATTGGTGTTGTATGTAGTGATCATATTTCTATTTTCTATGACAACACAAGTGCAATAAATATTTCAAAGAACCCAGTTATGCATTCGAGAACAAAAAACATATCTATCAAGTATCATTTCCTAAGAGAAAAAGTGTTGGAGAATGAGGTGAGATTGGAGTATGTGAACAAAAAGGAACAAATTGCAGACATATTTACAAAGGCTCTTCCAAAGGATACTTTTGAGTATCTGAGGGAGAGGTTGGGGGTCATTGGCCCTCCTAACTAGGTACACATGAAGGTGCATTAGTCCAGTGAATTTATAGATTCTTCATTTATCTAGACTGATAAATGGGTCTACTTCATAGGGGGAGTAGGAAAGGTTTTCATTGTTGTAGTTGAGTGTGCCCCTAAGGGGAAGTAATCAGTGTTGTTGATCTTTGCTATTGAGTTCAAAGGGGTTGAGAAAGTTATGTGAAAAATAGTTGTAAAAGAAGAGAAGATGTTCTCCTAGGATATTGTGTACATTTTTGTCTTTGATGGTTTTTCACATCATGTGTTTCCATCAATGACAAAGGGGGAGATTGTTGTAGGCATGAGCAAGTTTTGGTGGTGTTTTCATTGATGTCAATGCAGCTTAGCATGTTGCATATTGTACATATATAGCTGAGATACTGCTGAGATGTTGTGAGCACATGGAGCTATCTTTATGGTGTTGCAATTGTGCTAGTTTGACAAGTTTCCAAGTGCTTTTGAGAAAATTAATAAATAAGAGAAGTCAAAGTGATGGAAGTGTTCAGAATGTGCTCTGGTATGTACTCCACATTTCTCCTGCATTGATCCTATGATTTTGTAGATCTAAAGGTTTGATAATGGTGATTTAGTGTTGATATTTCCTAAGTTTTAGCTTCTAGTTTGGTGGTACGTGAAAGTTATGTTCGCCGGCATGTGAACTGTTCTAGTAGAGTTGGACTCATGTGGACTAGGAGAAATATTGTTGCTCTGTAGTCCTCCTCTATTTAATTTCAGATCTTGTGGATTTGGAATATGTCTTTTGAAGGTCCTTTCTATGCTCTAGCAAAGAGGTTTGAAGATTGGTGATCCAAAAGTCATGTTTCAGTATTTTAGCGTGTGTTTATACATTTCAGATGAATTGGTGAAAGGTATTCAGTGATTGAAGTTTTGTGTTTTGATGTGGATGTATCTAGAAGATTTTGAGATGTATTATCATGCATAAGGAAGTGTGTTGTGGAATTTGTAGGTCATCTTGTTGGGAAACATGTACATCAATGATCATTTGTGTTTTCATTAGGTTTGGATGACCTGGTGTTTACACTTCATTCAAAGAATAAAATTAATTTAAGGAAGTGAGTGGTTGTTTCAAGATATTATTTTTTATCGTGAATTTTTTTTTATTGGTCCACTCTTATTCCTTTGCACTGTGGGAATTTTGAGTTGCCAACCCATTTTGAATTTATGAAACAAGGTATTTGTGGTCAACCATGGAGAAAGTTTCTAAGGTTGAGGATGGTATAAAAGCAAGTCAAATTGTGAAGAATTCTATGACAGTGTGATGCAAAGTAATGAAAGTGAGCCACAAATCATAAGAGTAGAAATGTGTGAGTGAGTGAGATGTGATAACAGTTCTACATTGTGTTGAAGGCAGTGAGCTAAAGGTTTCTACAATCTTGCGAATGTGTTAATTGTTGTGGTGGATCTTTTTGTTCTCTTTTGTATCTGTAGGAAGTGAGCCTCCTTGTTGGACAATGAGTCCTTTCTATGGACAATGAGTCTTTTATGTACACGGTGAGCCTTTGTACTTGGAAATTTCAAGTCCTCTTCTTGGCAGTGAGCCTCTATTTTATAATCTTTATATTATGAGTTAACCTTCACCATAATTTTCCCCTCATTGGGTTTTTCATGTAAAATTATGGTGTTCATTATGTTGATTAACTTTATGTTATTCATGTTTCATTCGCTTTCTTAATAATTGAATAGTGTGGTTGTGGAATTAATAAGCATTAAAGTTTTAAGTTTGAATTCTGTGACAACTGATTCACCCCCCCTCTCAATTTTCCTATGCCTATTTAACAAAAAGAGAAGAAGAAGAAGCTCCAGTGGTGTCCCCTAAGACACCTAGATACGTGCAAAAGAATCATTCATAAAATTTAATAATTGGAGATAAGACAATAGGTGTATTGAGAAGAAAAGATGCTACTTGTGAAGTAAATATGTGTTTACTTTCTAATATTGAAACAAAGACTATAAGTGAAGCATGTAAAGATGGCCATTAGATGGAAGCTATGAAAGAAAAACTTATGCAAATTGAGAAGAAACAAACTTGGGAATTGGTCCTAATATTGGAAAGAAAAATATTATTGGATCAAAGTGGGTATTTGGAAATAAGTTGAATGAGAATGGAGAAGTGGTCATAAACAAATAAAAGCTTGTGTGTAAGGGTTGCTCACAAGTAGAATGCATAGAGTTTCAAGAGAATTTTTCTCTGGTGGCGAGAATGGATTCTCTCAAAATGTTCTTAGTATTTGTTGCTCATACAAATTTCAAAGTCTATTAGATGGATGTCAAGTTTGCATTTATGAATGGTGAGCTAGAAGAAGAGGTCTACATGGAACAATCAAAATGATTTAAATTAACAAATCAACTAGATATGGTCTGTAGATTGAAGAAAGCTTTATATGGATTAAAGTAAGGTTAGACTGGTACTTGATTCAGTAAGGTCTCAACAAAGGTACAATAGATATTAACCTATACATTAAAGTTGAAAATGACAAAATCTTGATTGTGGTTGTATATGTTGATGACATTATTTTTGGAGGAAATGAAACTATCTGTAAGATGTTTGTATAAGAGATGCTAAAATAATTTGAGATGTCTATGTTTGGAGAGATGAATTTATTTCTTGGGTTGTAAGTTAATCAAACAAAGAAAGGAATCTTTATTTCACAGTCTAAGTATGTGAGAGAGATGCTGAAGAAGTTTGGGATGGAAGGTTCCAATATGGTATTCACTCCTATGGTGACTGGTTGCAAATTAGGCAAAGATGATGATTCACCTATGGTTGATCAGAGCAAGTATAGATCTATGATTGATGAACTATTGTATTTGACTGATACTAGACTAGATATTATGCATGATGTATGTATTGTGGTTAGATTTTAAGAAGATCCTAAGGAAACACATGTTCATATTGTTAAACGAATATTCATATATTTTAATGGAACTTGGAATTATGGCTTATGGTATCCTAGAGATACTGACTTTATACTAAATTCTTATATCGATGCAGATTGGGCTTGATGTGTAGATGATAGAAAAGGTACAAATGGTGGTGCATTCTTTCTTGGTTGAAGATTGATGGAATGGTTGAGTAAAAAGAAAGATTTGGTTTTCTTATCTACTACTAAAGTTGAGTATGTTGTTGCATCTTGTTGTACACAAGTTCTATGGATGAAACAATGATTGAAAGATATCACAGTTGTGTATGATGATCCTATTTCTATCTATTTTGATAACACAAGTGCAATTAACATTTCAAACAATCTAATGATGCAATTGATGAAAAAGCATATATCTATCAGGTATCATTTCTTGAGAGAGAAGGTTGTGGAGAATAATTTAAATCATGAGTATGTCCCTACAAAGGATCATATTGTTGATATATTTACGAAGGCTCTTCCTAAAGATACTTTTGAGTATCTCCAGGAGAAGTTAGGGGTCATTTCCCCTCCTTTCTAGAACTAGATGCATATGGAGATACATTAGCCTGGTGGGTCTATGGATCTATCTTTCTTCTAGACTAGTGTTTTTGTGGCTACATCTTAGGGGGAATAGGTAGTGTGATGTGTTTTCATTGTATGAGTATTTTGTTGTTAATGTCAAATAGGAAATCAATGTAAAAAATTCTTTCCCTTTTCCATTGATGCCAAAGGGGAGATGAGAGAGATGTGGAAAAAAATAAAATCGGAGGAAGATGAAGAGTATCATGTGGAAAATATTATCTACTAAGGGGGAGAAACATAAAGAAAATCTTGAGAAGTGTTTTCAAAGCTAGTATATTGTCTTTGATGATTTTTCACATCATGTTTTGCCATAAATGACAAAGGGGGAGATTGTTATAAGTATGAAGAGGTTGTTGCAAGGTATGAAGAATTTGTTGCAAGGTGTTGTCATTGATGTCAACTAGCCAATTAGTTATCAACTGATTGTTGTTGTCATTAATGTCATGGATGCAGGTTATTGGATGTATATATCGAGGATACTGAGAAAATTGAATTGAAGGAAGATTATAGATGTTCAGTGGTTACTCTGGGATTTTCTTCTATGTGTGTGTGGATCATATTGTTGATCATGGTTGTTGGAAGTTGCTATATCCAAATTTTTAGCTTCTAATTCATTGTATAGTTCGGGTTATGTCCACCAATTGTGAACTATAGTTTTTTGTGTATTTGGATGGGAGAAATGTTGCTGGTTCATATTTCTCTTTGGTTAAGTCTTATGACTTACGGTTCTAGAGTTAAGTTTTTATGATCACATTGAAGATAATTTCAGTATTTGTAAGGATCATTCTTAATTTTTCTATGTTTTTTACATTGGTTTTGTTGACCTTTTGTTAAACACTACCTTTAGAATTGATGAATTGTGTTGGGACCTATTTGGGTCCTCATTAAGTGTGTGTTTGGGTTTCCCTCATTCTAATTTCACCCTTGGATACTTTGGTGCTGACCTAATTTGAATTTAATAATGGATGGTCAACTTTAGATATGTTTCAAAGTTGAAGATGGTATAAATATAGGTTGAGTGAGTGGTGATAGTAGAACAAAGAGATAAGTGCAAAGAAATAGAGTAGATAGATGTGAATCAATGGGTGTATGTGATATGAGTGGAAAATTAGTGTGAAGCCTAAATTTTGAGTTTCTGGATGCAGTGAGTTGAAGGTGGATTCTATCATTCATGCATGTTTTCAAGTGATTGAGTAAATTGTGGTGGATTTCTCTGTTGCATTGAGATTGTATTCTCTCTATAACATATCTTTTCTATCTTCTTTTTTATCTTTGTGGCAGGATACCTTTTAGTGGTTAACTGTATTGGACAGTGAGTCATGATCTGGATAGTGAGTCCTTGTTTTGGCAGTGGGGTATGTGCAGGATCATCGTGGAAAAAATAGGCCCTTGAGTGGCAAAAAATTTAGAAAAATCAGAGTTAGACAACTTGACATAAAAATTTGAATAAGTTATCTATATTATTTCAAAAATATGTTAGAATAGAATCTATATCAAATTGAATTTAGTTTCTAAACTACTAGGTTTTTTTTTTTTTTTAAATCTATTTGGTGAAAATTTGAAATTTCAATGTTGTAGTACTTAAATTTCAGGGAAAAAATAAGTAGGTGTTTGTTTGACCACCCTAACCACAATAAAATGATAATATTTTTTATAATATTTTGACATAAGTAGAGGACTCATGTCTGGATGTGATGCAATTTTTTTGTATTTTTTTCCAAGTAAATAATTAATTATAAATTTTTTATTTCAACTTTTAAAAATATAAAAAATTGTATGTATGACCACTTTAACTTGGTCAAAACTTCATGAAATTCATTTTTTTGTTTAATCCTATAGTATGTGAAGCATAGAGATGTGATGCATGTTTTGGATTCCAAAATGTGATACCATTTGAAAGCTATAATGTTTTCAATCACCTATCAATCAGGACTTTAGTCATATTTCAAATAGAAAATGAATAACAATTAGTAATTAAATTCAAAGTAAAGAATAATTTATATTAGCGAAATTTGAGAATCTCCTTTAAAAGCCCTTTTCATTTCATCAATTTTGGGTTAAAAAAAAGTCGTCAGCCACATACCCTACAAATACCCATCATATTGCCACTTTTTGGCCCATCATGATCCTACACATACCAGTGAGCCTTTTTCTTAGACAATGATCCTTTTGTAATCAGTTTTGATATTCTCTATAGTGTGAGTTAATCCTCACTTTGGTTTTCCCTCTTTGGGTTTTCCACATAAATCTAGCATTTTTGTGTTTGTGTGATGGGTTTCATTTTCTACACTTGCACTTAATGTTTAATCATTTTAGAAGAGTAAAGAATTGTGATTGATCTAAGTTTTGGTGAATGTTACAAAAGGGTATGTGCAGGATCATCATGGAAAAAATAGGCACTTAAGTGGCAATAAAATTTAGAAAAATCAAAGTTAGGAAACTTGACGTGAAAATTTGAATAAGTTATCTATATTATTTCAAAAATATGTAAGAAAATAATCTATCACAAATTGAATTTGGTTTCTAAACTACTAGGTTTTTTTAAAAAAGGGAAAAACTATTTGTGAAAATTTGAAATTTCAATGCAGTATCACTTAAATTTCAGGGAAAAAATAAGAAGTAGGTGTCTGTCTCACCACCCTAACCACAATAAAATAATAATATTTCTTATAATATTTTAGATATAAGTAGATGACTCATGTCCCATTGTGATGAATATTTTTTTGTATTTTTTTTACAAGTAAACAATTAATTATGAATTTTTTATTACAACTTTAAAAAAATATAAAAAACTTGTATGTTTGACCACCTTAACTTGGTCAAAACTTCATTAAATTCTTTTTTTTTTAATCCTATAGTATTAAAGCATAGAATGTGACACATCTTTCATATTCAAAAAATGTGATACCGTTTGAAAGCTATAGATGTTTTTCAATCAACCTATCAATTAGTCAGGAATTTATTCATAATTCAAATATAAAATGAATAATAAGTATTTATTAAATTCAAATTAAATCATAATTTATATTGGTGGAAATCTAAATATCCTTTAAAAACCCTTTTTATTTTATCAATTTTGGGTAAAAAAAAGTTGTCAACCACATACCCTACACATACCCATCATATTGCCACTTTTTGTACCATCATGATCCTGCACATACCCAAAAGTTAAATTTGCTACAACTAATTCACCCCCTCTTCTCAATTATCTTGTTCAACACGAACAAAGTACCTTTGTTTGATGGAACAAATTATTCTTTTTGGCACCATGAAATGGAGGCATATTTGAGATCTCTAGGATTTGATGTTTGGATATTTGTCTTGAATAACTATGTTTCTCCTCCCATTCCTCCCACTAATGTTGTAGGGAAGAAGGACTATGAGAAATATGAAAGAGAAATGCATTCCATTATCCACATTTTGTCTAGATCTTTGTGTGGAAAGATTATGCATTGTAAGACTGTGCATGATGTCTAAGATAAATTGAAAAATATCTATGAAGGAGATGACAAGGTAAATTTGGCAAAGCTTCAAGTGTTGAGGGCTAGATTTGAAGGCTTGTAGATGACTGAAGAGGATAATATTGCAAGCTATGTTCTGAGAATTGAAGATGTAATGAAATCTATTAGAAGATATGGAGAAGAAGTGAAAGAAAATGTCATTGTACAAAAAGTTCTAATGTCAATGACAAATAGATATGATCCCAATATTTTTGCAATTGAAGAAGGAAGAGAAATGGAAAAAATCACTCCTGATGAGTTGCATGGCATATTCACTGCATATGTGATGAGGATGGGAGATGTTAAGCCTTCCAAGAGAGAAGTTGTATTCAAGGTTGTGAACAAGGAAAAGGATGGAGCACCTAAGAAAGACAAGGTTCTAGCCATTGCATCAAAACAAGGAGAGACAAATGAGGAAGAAGGAAAATTCATTAGAAGATTAAGGAGAGGATCTCAAAAGTACAAAGATAATTTATCCTTCAAGTGCTTTTACTATTATAAAATAGTACATTTTTCTTCTATATGCCTCTACAAAAGGGATAACCCTAAACAAGAAGAAGACCATGAGATGAAGAAACCCTACTATCCTAAGAAGAACTCTGCAAAGAAGAAAAAAAAGTCTATATATTCAAGAAGAAAATGACTCATCTAATACTAATGATCGTTTAAATGATGAAATAGACCGTGATCTTGTAATGGAAGAAGAAGAGGAATCATTTCTCTTCATGGCCAAAGAATCCATGAAACAAACGCATGGCATGGGTAAAAATCTTGGTGAAGAAGAAGCTGAAATAGATGTGGAAGGAGAACCCATTTCTACCTTAGAGGATCTTGAAATCTTTAGAGATGAAGTTGAAGGCCTAAAAAAGGAAAATAAGAAACTATCTAAAGAGCTTGATGAATCTAATTAGATGGTAGTAAGTTTGAAACTTTAATTTGAGGAAGCCAAAACAATGGAAGAAGTGATGAAATCCAAATTAGAAAATGAAATGGACAAATGCATGAGGCTTGAGGTAGAAGTAGTTTCCTTAAGAAAGGATTTAGAGAAATATAAGGAGCATGTTGAAAAAGGATTGAAGCTAAAGGGTGGCTCAGGAATTTTGGATGAGCTATTAAGCACATACAAACCCTCTAGAAAAGAAAAATATAGTCTAGAGCTTGAGAAAGGTAAGAATACCTTTATGGACACTTCTAAAAAATTATATGAGAGATTTAGGTGAGGATAAAAGTCTAGTTCAATTGATAAAGAAAAATTTAAAGGTAGTAAACCTAAAGATAAGAAGAAATCTACTGAAGTTAAGAAAACCTATTAAGAAAAGAAGCCTATTGTAGACAAGGACAACCAATCGGTCCCTGATGAACAAAATATTGAGGAAAACATAAGAAGAATATATGTTGATGGATTTAAAAGAGTGCATGGTCCAAGGAGGTCAAGACAAAGAAGACCACCTCATCCAACTAAAGGAAACACAATGACTAGGTATTCATCATACTTTTTTGGTTATTTCTATGCTTGCAATCAATTTGGTCATAGGGATAGAGAATGTAGATTAGCCCCTAAAAGAAGTACAAAATTTTTAAGAAAAAATATTTTTCTCCTTAAATTGCTATGATCATAATGTGTTACAACTGCAATAATTTTGGTCATATAGCTAGAAATTGTAGAGGAATTTTTTTAAGATCAACTGTTCAATTTGAGAAGAAGAAATACACACCTCCCAAAATGAAAAGGGAATATAAGGTTCCTGAGAAAGAAGAAGGGAAGATTGAAAATAAATTTAAGAAGGTTTGGAAAGAAAAAGGGGAGAGTTCCACTCAATCTATTATTTCCCAAAAAACATTGAATGCAAAGAAACAAAATTTGTGGGTAATTGATAGTGGCTACTCCAAGCATATGACACAAGACAAAATAAAATTCATTGAACTCAAGAAGTGTAAAAGAGGATCAGTAAGCTTAGGTGATAATACTATTGTTATGATTTTTGGTAAAGGAATCTTGAGAATAGATGGGAAGAATAAGAAAAATGATGTCCTTTATTTTGAGGATTTGAAACATAACCTTCTAAGTGTTAGCAAGATGTGTAACAATATTTACCAAATTGTATTCAATTCTGAAGGTTGGAAGATAAGAAAAAATGATAAAATAATTGCATAAGGAATAGGAAATGATAGTAATATCTACAACCTTCATGATGTAAAAGGCCAAAATTGTCTAATCAACTAAGAAGGTGAGAGCTAGATGTGGCATAGAAGATTAGGGCATGCAAAATTTGATAATTTGGCAAAGGTAAGTTCAAAAGAATTGGTTAGAAACATGCCTAAGTTAATGAATCTTGCAAACACTAACTACAAGGGATGCCAACAAGGAAAGAAAACAAGGGTTAAGTTTCCAACAAAGGATTATTCAACCACAAAACCCTTACAAATAGTTCATACTAATTTGTGTCATCCCACAAGTACAAGAGGATTGCAAGGTGGGAGATATTTTATGCTACCAATTGATGACTACACTAGAATTGCATGGGTAACCTTTCTAAAGGAGAAGGCTGAGACATTTAAGAAGTTCTAGATATTTAGAAAGATGGTGGAAAAGGAAACCAGTAGAAGAATTAAGTTCCTAAGATCAAATATAGGTGGAGAATTTACATCAAATGAATTCAGTGAATATTTTGAAAACCATGAAATCAAGAGGCAATACTTTGCACTAAGAACTCTGCATTAGAATGGAGTAGTTGAAAGAAGAAACTGAATAGTTATGGATATGGCTAGAGCAATGTTCAGTGAGGGGTATGTGCAAAATCATGATGAGCCAAAAAGTGGTGATATGATGGGTATGTGTAGGGTATGTGTGTGGCGACTTTTTTTTTACCCAAAATTGATGAAACAAAAAGGGTTTTTAAAGGATATTCCTAGCTTTCCACTAATATAAATTATGCTTTACTTTGAATTTAGTAAATAATTATTATTCATTTTATATTTGAATTATGACTAAAATCTTGATTGATAGGTTGATTGGAAAACATCTATATCTCTCAAAAGAGATCACGTTTTTTGAATCCGAAACATGCATTGTATTCTATGCTTCACATACTATAGGATTAAATTTTTTAAAAAATGAATTTCATGAAGTTTTGACCAAGTTAAGGTGGTAAGACATATGAGTTTTTTATATTTTTTAAAATTGTAATAAGAAAAACATAATTAATTATTTACTTGGAAAAAAATTACAAAAAAAATGCATCACATCGGGACATGAGTCCTCTACTTATATCTAAAATATTATAAAAAAATATTATCATTTTATTAGGGTTAGGGTGGTTAGATAGACACCCTTCTTATTTTTTCCCTAAAATTTAAGTACTATTGCATTGAAATTTCAAATTTTCACAAAATAGATTTTAAAAAAAACCTAATAGTTTAGAAACTACATTCAATTTTCTATAGATTCTATTCTTACATATTTTTGAAATAACATAGATAACTTATTCAAATTTTTATATTAAGTTGCCTAATTCTAATTTTTTTGAATTTTTCACCACTTAAGGGCCTATTTTTTCCATGATCATCCTACACATACCTCGGGGCCAAATTGATAGATACTTTTTGGAGAGAATTAGTTCACACTATAGTGTACATTCAAAACAAAGCTTTTCTAAGAGAAAATAGTGGCAAGACTCCATATGAACTACGGTATGGAAAACCTACATTTGTCAAGTATTTCAAGGTATTTGGTAGAAAATGCTACATAAAGAGAGAAGATGAGAAATTGGGAAGCTTTGATTCAAAATGTGATAAAAGATTATTTTTAGGATATTTCACCAAAATAAAGGCATACAAATGTTACAATAGGAAGTTGTACAAGATCGTAGAAAGTGTTAATGTCAAGGTTGATGAAAATGTAAATCAGGTTAATCCTAGTAGAAACAACTTTGAGAGTGAATCACAAGATGATGAAATAGGTGCAATATATGAAGAAAAAGAAGAGGAAAATTAAGAAAAAATTGAACAAGCCCCTATAAAATATGTGTAAAAAGATCATCTTTCAGACCAAATAATTGGTGACAAAAATGAAGGAGTTTAGACCAGGAGAAGGCTTGCAAAGAACAAAGAACAAGTAAAATTTTCTCTTTTATCTTGAATTGAACCTAAGAGATTCATTGAGTCTAGTAAGGATGAGAGTTGGATAAAAAAAATGGAAGAGGATCTCAATTATATTGAAAAGAGGGTATATGCAAGATCATCATGGAAAAAATATGCCCTTAAGTGGCAAAAAATTCATAAAAATCAAAGTTAGGAAAATTGACGTAAAAATTTGAATAAGTTATCTATATTATTTCAAAAATATGTAAGAATAGAATATGTAGCAAATTGAATGTAGTTTCTAAACTACTAGGTTTATTTAAAAAAATATATCTATTTGGTGAAAATTTGAAATTTCAATGCAATAGTACTTAAATTTCAGGGAAAAATAAGAAGTAGGTATCTGTTTGACCACCCTAACCACAATAAAATCATAAATTTTTTTAAAATATTCTAGATATAATTAGAGGAATCATGTATTGATGTGATGCATATTTTTTTGTAATTTTTTTCCAAGTAAATAATTAATTATGAATTTTTTATTACAACTTTTAGAAAATATAAAAAATCATATGTCTGACCATCTTAACTTGGTCAAAACTTCATGATTTTTTTTTTAAATCCTATATTATGCGAAGCATAGAATGTGATGCATGTTTTGAATTCAAAAAATGTGATACCATTTGAAATCTATAGATGTTTTTCAATCAGCCTATCAATAAGGACTTTAGTCATAATTCAAATAGAAAATGAATAATAATTAGTTATTAAATTTAAAGTAAAGCATAATTTATATTGGTGGAAAGCTGAGAATCTCCTTTAAAAACCCTTTTTGTTTCATCAATTTTGGGTAAAAAAAATTCATCAGCCACATACCCATCATATCACCACATTTTGGCCCATCATGATCTTGTCCATACCCAAGAATAAGACATGGGAATTGGTTCCTAGAACACCAAGTAGAAATGTAATAGGCACTAAATCCATATTTATAAATAAGCTAAATGAAGATGGAGTTGTGGTTAGGAATAAGGAAAGATTAGTGTGCAAAGGGTATGCACAAGTTGAAGGCATTGATTTTGAAGAGATATTTGCACCTATTCCAAGGTTAGAATCCATTATAGTGTTTCTTGCATTTTTAGTTTATAAAGGGTTTAAAGTGTATTAGATAGATGTTAAATCTTCATTTTTGAATGGAATTATTAAATAGGAAGTCTGCATTGAATAGCCATAATGTTTTTAGCTATCATAAGAAGAAGATTATATTTTCAGATTGAGGAAGGCATTGCATGGTCTAAAACAAGTGTCTAGAGCATGGTATTCTAGGTTAGAATAGTACCTAGAACAAAAAAGGATTCAAGAAAGGATTTGCATATAGAAATCTATACTTTAAATCTAAAGGTAAGCACATGATTATTGTTGTTATGTATATGGATGACATCATATTTGGTAGTAGCAATGATAAAATATGTAAAATATTTGCTATGAATATATAAGATGAATTTGAGATGTCAATGTTAGGAGAGTTGAGATTTTTCCTTGGTTTACAAATAACACAAACATAAAATGGGATATTTCTATCTCAAACTAAGTAATCTAAGGAAATTCTCAAAAAAATTGGTATTGTTGAAGGTCAATTTAGCGCAACAACATTAAAAAGAATATCTCTATCTTATTTCTCCTAAAAAATATAACTTATCTAAAACCACCTATCTCCCAAGGTCTTGGTAGTTGGTTCTCAACTGTGCTGGTGTGATTCAGTGGCCAATTTAATTGTAATATTCAAGGGGCCTTGCTGGCATAAAGGAATACAAACTGCATCATATCAATTAACCTACGTTGGGGGTGTATAAATAAATAGAAAAAGATAGAACAAGGCTTCAAAACAATAAAATATGAATATAAACTTCTTCACATCTAGACATGTACCTTAACAACGAGTGTTTCTTCAACTAACCAAAACCATAACATGATGCAATCCATAGCATAACCCACACCATTGCATACATTCATAGTGAAAAGTACAATAATCACAACCATTCATAAAAAAATTACTTCAAGATTGAAACTCATCACCCACTCATTGCTAAAATTAGATCAATAGACATAAATGAATTCCATTCATAGATAATTCAATGAAATAATTTCATATCCAGTTTACCCTATTGATTTGCATCAAATAGAAAAAAATTATGCACAACATCCACTGGCATACAAATGATTATGATTCATTAACATTATCATTGAGATCCAAACTTGAAAATAACATGAAACTATATAAAAGAGAATGTAAAAGTATCTAAGTACAATAGAGTTTCTCAAAGTATCCTGCTTAAAAATTTATAGTCTTAAGACTATAACAATACTATCTGCTATCTCATCAAGTGGCTAATCCTTCTTCAATCAACCGAACTTTACAAAATGGAGCCCAAAATTACATATAGGCAAGCCACGCACTAATTTCTCTCAATCAAAAATTGAAATCCACTAATCAAGGAACTGGAACTGCATGAGGTGACTTCACTAGTTGATCTTAAGTTCAATGGTTGATGACCCTATTATCCAAAATTTGACGCCCAAAGGAGGAAGGTAGAACTATTGGATGAGATCTACAGTTAAACTTATGTCATAATTCTGCAAAAATAGGAGAGAAAAGAAAGTTGTCCATCAAGATAGAATATTCCATTGCTAGCTCATCCCTGCATAGTCTACTCTAGAAGGTATTCATCATAACTAGAGAGCACTTGTTGAAGAATATCCACATGAAGTCCATCTACCCAATTATCTTCAAATTTAATTCTTTTCAACTTTGCAGAGGAAAACTCTTGCATATATTAACTTAATCAACTCCCTCCTAGTAGCTTTCACTTCATCTTTAATGTCCACGAGTCTAACTAACAACAAGTCTTCACCATCATCCTCTTTCTGCATTACCTCCTCAAATCTGTTATTCCATTTCTCCTTTAATTTATCAAGAGGAAGACCACTTTTGATAGGGATATCCACATTGACCAAAATAGAAATTACTACTTCTAATTCATCAATTTGTTCATTCAAGTCCTTCCTCACTTCTTGAACTTCATTTTTATGTTCATAGATGAATTTTGATCTAAAATTGATTATGCTCATGGTCTTCTCAATGAAGTATGTATTATCCTCATCAACAATTGATTTCTCAAGGAGAGTTGGCATGGGTACCTTGCTGATGTCCTTTAGTTTCTTGACATGCTCTCTATACTCTTCCTCTTGTTTCTCCATGACTTCAACATGTTGATTCATCTCTTCCCATAACTCCAATCCACCTTCATGAACTTTAAAACCATCAACCAATAGCTCACCAACCTCTTGATTAAGTTTATCAATCCATCTATCAAGCATCCCAACTTTACTTCTCATGTATACCAAATCATTAGCTTATTTATTGCTTAGGAATATTGGGGTCTCTAGAGTAGCAACTTGTTGAGAAACAAGAGTGGAGACATCCTTCAAGAATTTATGTAACTGATCCAATTAGGCTTTAAGTTCATCCTTCCTTTTTTTATCCTTGATCATCCTAGATTTGGTGAGGGAAGCAATAATGTCAATAAGGTTCATTTATTGATTCCTTGTAGGTCTCCACAAATTAACAGTTCCCAACTGGTAATCAGTCACTTGCATATCTTATATATCCTTTTCCACCATAGGGAGTGCACATTCAACTATAATCTTGCCTATTTGTGAGCTTCATGGAATAGAGGACCCTGGCCTTTTTCTTGGGCCTCTCTTTCTCTATCTCCTTCATCATTTCATCCCAATTCAAAGGCTAAGGTTGAACTATTTGATTCCTCTCAAGGTCTAGTTTCAGCCATGTTGGAGCAGCAGGAGTGGTAGCCACTTGCATGGAAGAAGAAGCAATAATGGCAAAGGAAAGAGGTTGTAGAAGGGTGGATTTAGGTTGAGAATCAACCTCTTGTACCTGCTATTGTTCCATTTTTGTAGTATTTTTTGCAATCTTTTCATCTCCAACCTTATCCTTCTTCTCTTGCATCATTTTAGCTTCTAATTCCTTTTTCCAACATTCTTCTTCTATCCTCCTCTCCTCATACATTTGATCTCTTTGTCTTTCAAGCTCTTTAACTTTATCCCATGCTTCTTTAGAAGTTTTTTCATGCTTAGCAAGTTCTTCAACATTCTTTTCTCTTTATGGGAATTCTTCCTTTTCTTTCCTCCTATAAGCTTCCTCAACAACCTTAAACTTAGCCTCAAGGGCTTCTCTTTCCCTTCTTTGTTGAGGTTTCTCCTCTTCTAGCTCATGGATCTTCTGCAACATAACCAATTTATCCCTCTCCTCTTTGGTCTTCAATTCTTTCTCTTTTTATTGTTCTAGCAAGTCCTATTTCTCCTTTTGTCTCCTTGCTAATTCTTCCTCCCTAGCCTTAGACTCAGATTCTTGTTTTTTAGCAAGTTCCTCAGCTTGTGCTTTGGCCTATGCTTCTATTTTTGCATCTTCAAATAATTTCCACTATTCTTTAGGAGTGAGGACATGTTCAGTTTCCACATTCCCAACTTCTTCATTGGATGCAAATACATGAGTTTCCTTGTCAGGTTGGGTGGCCTCAAAATCTGTATCAATATCATGAATTTCAATTTCATGCTCCTTTCCTTTCAAGGATTTAGCTTCCTTATGAAGGGTTCCAATAGGAATTTCCCCAATTGGTTGCTCTACAAGAGGAGGTTGAGTTGAGGTTTCACCTCTAGCTTCTGTTGTGGCCTCCTCTCCATGTGATTTAGGAACATCCAAAGAAGGAATTGTAGGTTCAAGCTCCTCTCTAGAATTGGGAGGGAAAACTCCAATGGATCCTTAGGAGTTGTCCTTTTTTTCCTTTTGTATCCCTAGGTAGTACCTGCAATTTTTTTATTTTTGGAAGTTTGAGCCTATGGCTCCTTGATCCTTATAACCACCCACTAGATACTTCTATCCAGGAATGGCCTTGCAATTTTTTTTCATGTCAATGGATTCCTCTATATCCCAATCCACTAGATACAAGTCTTTAGTACCTATATTATTAGCATCATATTGGGGATCTAGGGTTACATAATCATCTAACAATGTGTTAGGAATAACATCCTTCACCCCATACTCAATCATGAGTGGAAAGGAAAATCTTTCATAATTCCTTCTTCTTAGATCATACTCATCCTGTAGGTCCATCCAAAAATCCTTGAGAAATTTGAAATGCTTGTCAAAAACTATAGGAAACAAACCTTGCACCTTGTGCTTAGGATCAAAATACTTCCTAGATGTATATAATCCTAACTTCATATGGATCAATTTATCACAAATTACCTTGGCTGCCACATTGTGTGCACAACTATACTAACCTAACTTCATGGTAAATTTGTGACAACTAGGCTTATGTTTATTAGAAATATTGGTGTTGACTCCTATGGCCTGATAAATGAACTCCATCAAAACAATTCTGCTATTGTAGCATTTGGGAAATAAATGAGGATGGCCATCAAAACCAGCCAACTTGAAATAGGTGAACTTAGGGTATTGGGTGTACCAATGTCCCCATTCTACAATGAATTCCATGGCATCTCTACTTAGTCTATACCTTGCATCTCCTGTTAGCTGATTAATGATGACATACAAGAATGCATCATTAACTCTTCTATAATGTGACTCAAAGGTTTGGAAAGTTAGCTGATCATAGTGATCCCACACCTTCTTCTATCCAGGGGCTTCTCCCAATATCCCAACTACATTTAGACCAGAAAAGATGCCTCTTCTTACAGTTACATATATCACATAGGAATTCATGAAGAAGCTCTTTGTCTCCCTCACTTTAAGCATCTAATTATGTAGGCTCTCTGATAAAATCATTGGCCAATCAAATTGTTGTCTACCATCCAAAATAGTTTGAATGAATGGAAACATTCATTCCTTGAATTGTGAGGAATCTCTATTCCCAAACATTCTAGAAAGCAACAGGATTATATCATCAATCTCCTTACTGAAATCTAATCTCGTAGGCTAGGCAAGGAGCTTGGCCAGTGACTTCTTTTCAACTCTCATCCAGTGTTTGTTCATGTGAGTTCTATTGGCTTCCTTTTTGTTGCTATATAACTATAGTGCTTTTGCCTCATTGAGTTTCCTGGGGTTCTGGGGTGTAGGTGCATTAAACATGAACCTTATCATTTGTGGTGTAGGATCAATGATGATATTCCCTTGCAAGTCCAAACATTGTCTGGTTGCAAGATTGTAAGCACCAGCTATAGTAAGTATTAGTTCTAGGCACTGGACTGATAGAGGAAAGATGACAACATGTGCCAACCTAGATTGAACAATTCTCTATGTTCTCCCTATTACATTTTCACTGAATTTTTCTTCATGTAATTCCTCATAATTGAACAGGCCCAAGTTTGTATTTGTGATGTCTACCCAATATGAATCCACCTTGCTAGCTATAATAGTAGGACTTTGGTGCTTGTACCTCAAGGAGTAGGGGAGCTATTCTACTTTTATCTTTTTAGGCTTGGTTGCTTGTCTTGAACTCTCTATAGGTTTGCTTCTTTGAGAAGCTTCCTCTGATGCTCTTGGCATCCTCTATTCCTACAATACAACCGTGGATTAGATGAAAAAAGGCATAAAAATAATTACATCATCCAATACCTCTCATACCATTCTCCATTCCCTCAAGAAAACTCTCCATACTTAGTCAAATTTTATATCCACCAGAAGCGGAGTCAAAGAAGAATTAGGAACAAGAAATCATTTAGCACATGCAAGATTGGGATTGGAACTAAAATGAGATTGAAACTAGGATCAGAATAGAAACCGAACCCAAAACCAATCGATAGTTCCAAATTCATTTCCCACTCCGGTTCCACTTCTGCCAAAGAAAAAATATGAAGATTGGAGCCGAAAATCATCAAAAGTAGGATCATTTTGGGAATTAACTCTCATCCAAACACTTATGGGATGATTTTTCTCTCGGGTCTGCTTCCACCAGTTTACCATTCAAAAGAAGCAATTTTTTTAATGACGTGGTCATATGAGCTTAAGACTTGGGTCACATGGAATTATAAGGAAAATTTAAATAACGGGGCCTAACCTCACCCTTTTAACATGACAAAAACAAAATTTAAACCCTAGGGGCTCGACATTGTATAGGTCATCACATAAACCCTACTTTGCATGACTCGTTGATTCAGGTAATTAGGGAATCAAAAACCTCACATGAAAACTACAAAATCAACATGGGAATAGGATCAAAGGGGTCATCAAATAGATTTAAAAGAATTTAAAGCACATAAGACCCCATCAAATGAAACCTTAATTAAAACTAGGGCATGACAGAATGGACATGCCATGAAAATGAGAATAGAATGACAAAAACAAATGGGTAAAGAAGAAAAAGAAAAATGGAAAATGAAGAAAGACCAAAAAGAAACAAAAAATAAAATGGAATGAGCAAAGAGCCATAGGAAAGGTCCCATGAATGCGCAAGAACACCACGAACAAGGAAAATGAAAACAATAGTAGAATGGGAGAACAAAAATGCCAAAAGAATGGGAAAACGGTCCCACCTTGAAACGCCAACGGGAAAGGTTGAAAATTTATAAGAATCCGCTCACCAACATGTCTCCATAATCAAATCATGTTTCTCTCAAAGATACTCAGGCTCTGGTTCACTAAAACAACCTAGACAATAAAAATAATGAGCCAATTAACCTTGATTAAGGTTTTAAAAAAAAAATTGCGCATGTGAGGAGGCCACAATTAATACAATAAATGTGATTGATCAAGAGAAAAACTAAAAACATAAATGAGTAATCAACCAATGTGGAAATCAAAGGTAGGGAAGACATGGATGCGAAGCCAGAATAGAACAAGAAACCTTACCCAAGTCTCTTATCCAACTCAAATTAATTAAAATATTCACTATATATGCACACACTTAGATTCAAAGTAATTCATGTTGATAGGATCAGTTATCTTTCTAAGAACAGAGAAGACAATGTTGCAGATTTAGCAAAAGTTCTTAAAAGATGTATAAGTTATGGTGTGTCTCTTAACCCCAAAAAGTGTGTGTTTGGAGTTTTTGAAGGGAAACTTTTGGGTCACATAATTTTGGAAAAAGGGATATCCATAGATCCTAATAGAGTTGAGTCCATTTTAAAGCTGACAATGTGAAGAGGCAAGAAGGAAGTGAGATATTTCTTTGGAAAGATCAATTTTATAAGGAAATTTATAACTGGGTTTGTGGAGATCGTCAAACCCCTGAATGAAATGATGAAAAAGGATGAAAAGATAGAATGGAGTAATAAAGCTAAATATTCCTTTTCATAGGTTAAACAATCAATTTTAAAGGCACTAATTCTAACTAGCCCTAACTACTTAAATTCTTTTTATATCTATTCTTTTGCACCTGATCATTTATGTGCTATTTTTTGACACAACGAAAAGGTGAGGGAGATGAAACACCTATTGCTTTTATGAGTTCCCCATTTAAGAATGTAGAACTCAAATATCCATCTTTTGAAAAGCAAGCCTTTGAACTTGTACAAGCAATTAGAAAGTTCAGACACTACATCCTTTGTAGTTAGGTGATTGCCATAGTTCCTGATCTAGCTATGAAGTTTGTCCTCATGTAGAGAAAACTAGTGGAGAGGAGAGGAAAATGGATGGCCATTCTGTAGGAGTATGATCTTGAGATTCATCCAATGAAGCTAGTCCAAGGCTAAGGTTTATCTAAAGCTATGGTGGATGTGGATAAGAATATCACTTGCCAACAATACATAGTGAAATCATTTACTAAGGATCCTTGGTATAGAGATTTGATCTTCTTCCTCCTTAATAATAAATGCCTAGAAGGGATGAATGCTACTCAAAGGAGAGTATTGAGTATGAAGAGTGCTCATTACATTCTTAAAGGAGGATCCTTATACAAAATAAATTATGAAGGTGTTTACATGTGCTACTTGGATCAACAAGAAGCTATGAATTCCATTGTCAAGTTTCATGGAAGGCATGTTATGAGACATGGATCCGTCGATTCCTTGGCACGTCAGATTCTTAGATCAAGCTACTATTGGCCCCATGTGTTCCAAGATGCACACCAACGTGTGAGGACATGCCACACACGTTAGACCTCTGCATCCAAGGAACGTAATCCAGTGATGCCTTTACAATTTGTTTATGAGGTAAGACCATTTTCCCAATGGGCACTGGATTTTGTAGGAATTATTAATCCAAACTCGTCTACAGGTCATAAATTCGTTATGACAACAATTTACTACTGCACACACTAGACTGAGGCCTAGCCTTGAAAAAATTGCACCACAAATGTGGTCATCAAATTTCTCAATGAAAACATCATAACTAGGTTTGGAGTACCACTTTCCCTGGTATGTGACAATGTCCTTGCTTTTTCTTCTACCGAGTTTATTCAATGGGATTATGAACACAAAATTGTCTTGAAATATTCATCTAATTACTACCCACAGGGGAATGGAGTAGCTGAGTCTACTAACAAAAACCTATTGGAAGTGATTAAGAAGTTGCTAGAAAACAACCCTAGAGACTGACATACCCAACCAAGATTTTCCTTATGGGTAGATTGAACTCGCATTAAAGTCACCCTAGGGAATTCACCATTTAAGTTAGTCTATGACCAAGAGCCAGACTTTCCTATACATTTGTAGATACCTTTCCTTAGGTTCATGCAAGACTTCTATTCAAAAGATGATAGGATAGAGGTTAGATTAACCAATTTGCTAAATCTGGAAGAGCAAAGAGATGCTACTTTACATCAGTTCTCTAAACATCAAGTTGTCGTCAAATGTTGGTTTGACAAAAGAGCTAAAATTAAGGCCTTTAGGATATCATACATTGTGTTGGAATGGGATAAAGCTAAGGAGAAGAAAAGGGACCACTAGAAGTTTGATAGACTTTGGCTGGGTCCATATTAGATAGTTGAAATTCTAGGTGAGAATACTTTTCATTTGAGCACCCTAATAGGAGAAATTGTTCCATTTCCTATCAATGATCAGTTTCTCAAGCATTACTTTGGCCCATGAGGGTCTAATTTTCTATTGATTGTATATATGTAATTAGTTGTTCTTTTGTTTTGGGTGTGTTGCTTGTTTGTTTGTTTTTCTTTTGTTTTCTTCTTTTTGTTTTGGGCCCTTCATTTTATTCCATTTTTAAATGAAGGGGGTTGTTATTCAAAGTATACTACAGGAACTAGGAGAGAAATTGGTTTAGCTATTTTTAGGTATTTCTGTTGAAATATTTCATTCTAAAATTGTGTCTTATGATCATTTTTAAACAATGGTTTGAAAAGTTATTAAGAATAGGGTATATTGTAAACAATCTCATCAACCATTATTGAAATCTGTCACAAAATAGATAAAACATCTACCTATGTAAAATGCCTATTTGTCTCAGGGTGGTTGTATCTCTAATTCAAGTGAAAAATCTGATTCCCAACAAATATCATAAGGTCCACTATATTTCTCAACCCACATTTTAGATTAATTATATCTAAGTATTGAGAAAAGTTAATAAATAATTCCTACAAGTGAAGCCTAAAAAAAAGAAAAAAGAAAAAAAGAGAACTATTGAAAGAAGGAAAACTCAATAGCAAATGGGTGATTTAAGTATCTCTATCAAGGCTATGGACTCTTGTTTGGTAGTAGAGCAATACTTTGAGAGAACTAGAGGTATCTTTGTTGGGGCTATGGGCATTTGGCTAGAAATGGAGCAATGCCCAGGATTTCATTACATGACAATTAAAGGACTCAACCTATGTAGCTTGAATCTTAGGTATAGTTGTTCAAGGGTAAGGAAAGTTTTTATGAAGAAAGATGCAACATATATTCACACACTCAGATTCAAAGTGTAGACATCCAAAACTAGCATCATGCATTTAATTAGGTCATATTCATCCATTCATCAAATAGATCAAGTTTATTTGATTAATCTCTAAAGTCCTCCATTTAAATTAAATAAATTCATCTTTAACACTAACATCATCCCCTTTAGTTAAATAAATCAAAATATTTATTTAACTATGTCTAAATCATTTCCATCTCCTTTTGATTTATTTTAATCCATAAATCTAAGTCAAAAATTCAAATCACCTAATCTTTACTTAATTTAACTAAATCATGATTAAGGTTAAATCTAATGCAAGTCCCATCCTCTAGCTTTTCCCACTTACACAAATAAATCATTTAATTCATTTATTAAATCTTCATTTTCCCTCAACAAGGCATCTTTAGGGAATATTCCTCCATTTCAAATCTCCCTCCAAGTGGGATGAGTCCTCTCGAACAAGGCATTTATGTCACCTTACAAGTCCTTTTTCACTGAGCCAAGTGGCCATTACTCCATTTGACTCTCCCTCCACCTTGTCATTTCAACATTTTCAAATTTCAAATATATGTCATTTATTGGAACATTCATCAAAATTTGCACATCCTTGGCCCATTGACATGGTGACAAGTGGCTACATCTTATTGGCTAGGTTTTTATCCCACATTCAGCCCTCTTGCCTCTTCTCTCATCAAAATCTTCTATAAATGGAGAGGCTATCCTTCATTCAATCATCAACAATCTCCATGCAAAGTTACTCTCTTCATATTGAGAGCTAATTTTGTCCACTTCTTTGTTATAGCATTGCATCTTCATTATTTGAGCTTGTCAAGGGTTCGGAAAGGGTCACTTTTCACAAACAAGTGACACCAATCTACTATGGAATAGGTATACATTGTGCTTCTTTTATGTTTTGAATTAGTTTGTTTTGTTATCTTGTTTGTGAGTCATTATGTATTTTTTCATAGGGATGTTGGATATTAGTTTTTCTTTGAAACAATAACCATACTAATGTGTGTGTTATATTTTTATCCATTTGCAGATTTTTCACATCCACATTATGGCGCTAGAAGGAGGGCTATCTTTCATTGGTCTTATGTCAAAAAAAAAAATGTTAATTCAAAAGATTCATGTCTGATGACCAATCTACTTATCCATGTTGCTTAACCTTGTAGTTATATTTTGTTCTTCATTAGAAACTTCATGTATGTTTCTTGTTCGCTACTTTTGGCATTTTAAATATTGATAGAGAAAATTCTTTTTGGGCTTTAAGTAGTGTAAGGCATAAATTATCCTGTTATGGTAATTGCTAACACATGATTTTCCATTCATGAATAGTTTGATTTTTAATATGCCTACATTGTCTCTGGTCTTGAAACCAACTTCTACATCTCAGTTAAAAAATGATTTGATAGTTGCTTTGTGTTTCTTTCTCATAGAGCATTTGCAATCACAATCTATATGCTTTGATGAATGTCCATATCTGTTTCCAAAGCTAGATTTGGGAAACAAGCAATTTCATTCTTAAATGCACAATTTTTTACCATTTTCTAGAATCTAAATGGGTTAACTGGGTTAAAAAATTCTTTTATTTCTTGTTTGTATCTTCTCCAAAGCTTGCATAAGATGTTTATATGTGCATGGATTGTATGCATTTTAAACACTTGACTATTGATTGTTTTATCAACTCATGGATATCGTACAATGTTCTAGTCCCAAACTAGAATGAAAGTGATCTACTATTTTATCATCTATAAACTTATGATTTTAAAATGTTTTGCATATAATTTCTTTAACCCCACCCAGCAAAACCACTTACAAAAGCACTTGCCCCCTCTTTGCTTTCCCATCATAATCAACCCATGCGTGCCATTTCTTTTTATCTTGTAGATTCCTATTACATTTTTTCTTAGGGAATTCAATCAAACTATTCATGTTTCCGCATGTTGCATACACATCTACTAGGGAGGAAGGATGCGAAAAAGGATGAGGAAACTTTATACTTTCCAAATGCATTTGCTCGAAAGTTTCTAAAGCCCTTTCAACAAGTCCATCTTGTGCGTATCATGTGACCATAGTAAACCATAACTTATGACAAGAGGAGAGTAAGGAAACACCAAATAGGAAGAGTGGTGTTGGGTTTTTTTTTACCAATTAGAGGCTACTTCACCGCGTGTTACATATTACAATGCAAACCCTTTCATATTAAGTTGATATTTGTTAATTATCCATCCCTTTTACTATTGGTTTTGGGGAAATTTTGTAGTTGAAGTAAAGGTCGCTTTCCAAAGTGTTTAAAACCTTCTCATCAAATCTAGTCAACGCATATCCTACAATCATTAAAAAAAATTATGCGTGCTTTATGCTTCCATTTTGGCATAGGATGGGAGGATGCTAGGAAAGGTTGTGGAATTCGGTCCTACACTTGCCAATAGAATTTGCAACAAAACCATTTTGTGCATATCTTGCAACTAGTCTGCTCCAAACTGCTAGCTGAGAGGGTCTTTTGTTTATGCCAAACTTTCATTAAGAGTTTTTAGATTTTCACATCTATTTAAAATCACATGATTCATTATTATGTTTCTAGAAACAAACCAATATCTAGTTGGGTGGCTGAAAGTGATGCAAAAAATCATGTCCAACCTAGCTGTAAGATCTATCAAAGGTATAAAATATAGGGAGAAGGTATAGAGTACCATTTTGCATTAGTATTCCCCACTGACATGACAATGAATAGAGAGAAAAATCCTACAATAGGCCGACTATGCTATTAATTATCTAGCAGGAGGCTTTGAAGTAACCAAACATTTATTTTCCATCACAAGGCATAGATCAAAATGTATTCTGACATGATATGATTGTTAAGCGCTATGACCACCCATTCCTATGTAACGCTGCTTGAGTATTAGCAATGAGAAGATAAGAAAAAGCCACTACTGTTGTGCTAATATTGATTTAAAAATGAATAGGAATATAACATCTATTATTTATGTTAAGGAATTTTAAAAATAGCCCCTTTCGTTTGCTAACAAGCTAATGCATTTAAGTTCTTTAAAAGTGGTTGATACATCTACCAAATATATCATAAAGCTAAATGAAATCAATGTTGTCTTCAAAATTGATTTGTAAATCATATCATTATTATGCATTGGAACACGTTGAATTTGGCACACCTTGAATATTGCAACAATGGGAAAAGCTTTGAACTAAACATGATGGTTTTTTAGACTAAGAGAAACATATAGTAGGCACTCAATTTTATTTATTTTGACTACTAAATTTCTGGTATAAATTCAATTTGATTTAGTTTGACTATTGTTGGATCTCTTATTGATTGAGATTGAATGCAGGAAGCGGGACTATACCATCTCTATTTGTAGTTCAATTAAACATCAAAAACACCATCCTTTGTGTATCAATAATCCAACATATCTTGTTTTAGTTTTCTCTGACAACTCCATCACATCTAGAATAGTACGACTGATGGTGAGAGGTGGTGGTTTTTGAAATATTTAATGTGATAGCTATTGGGGAGTTTTCTCATTGTTGCACCAATCGACTTGATTTTTGTAGTTGAACCCTCAATTCCTATTGCTTAATTTTTTCTGAACATTGCAATATGTGGTCTTTTTTTTCATTGTAGGAGGCTTTGAGCAGATCTAGGAGGGTGTAGATCGGGTTTATGTCTACAATCGAATATTTTGAAATTGAACTGATTGCATAAGGAAGGTTGACATTGGAATCAAGCAAAAGAAAGCAAGGTCAGAGTCGAAGAAAATTGAGTGTTGAAACTTGAAAATCAACAAAGCATTTTTTAATGCTTAGGGCTTCCATTTTATGCCTTAGTTTTCTATTTTAAATCAACTCACATCCTTTTGGGCTCTTAAAAATAACACTTCAATTTTTATGATAAAAGGGCTTAAAATGAACTTTAGGACACAAACTTACTAGAGTTGGTTTTCGAATTTAACAATTGAACAAGGAAAATTTTCACATTTCCTTTGGTGCTATAAAAAGAAGTCATTATTGCTTTGTGGGTTCAAAAATAATATGTGCTACTTTTGTTTGTGATTGATTACTCAAACTAACACCATTGAAAATACATATGTGCTTCTATCACGCCTCACGACAATCTTGAGAATCAAAAGGATTTTTGGTGGTCTTAGGTTGGGATAAAGTGGTGCCTCCACACTTCATTTTGGAACTAAAATTGAACAAAACATCTTGTGAGTGTGAATAAACCTATCATGTGTATTCTCTCTTTGTTTCTCAACAAATATTGATCAAGTTATGGATATGTTTGCTTGCTTTTGTTTATCTTAGAGAGCCTGACTTGGGGAAAAATTACTCACCCAAGGGAATGACTCAACCAATAACACTATAAAGCCAAGAGTATTTCCAGCCGAGATATAAAAGTGGGTACTAGAACAAAGAATACTATCACATAGTTGGCTCTAACGAGAAGGGAAGCAATGGTCTCTCGCCTCGATGGGTCAAATCCTACAAATAAAAAGTCTAAATTAAAACCCTTGTTGCAGAAAGGCCAAAATTCCTATCTATTTGTTAGTGTAGGAACAGTCATTCTGAAGCCACCCTAAACTTTTATGATTTTTAGTAGAAATGGAAAGTATGTCATGGGAGATTCATGGGTACTGATGCTTGGCTGCCCCAAGAAGTGAGTGTTGTGGAGGGGATCCAATGGGGTCAAGCATCTAACCATTCGTAAAAAATAAGCATAGCTAGACTTGTCCAAGTGGGGACTCAACAAATACAGTCTTTCATATCCATAAGGTTGTGCATGTTCTTGGTTACAAAACACTTTTCTTGTTCGTAAAAACTTGGAAACAAAAATTTAACATGGGCATCAAATCTTAAACCCTTTAGGAGAAGCAAATATCTTTGAACGAATTCTCATGCCCTTGCTTGCCCTTGGGATTCATATCCTTAGAGGTTTCTAGGCATTTGGATTTCATCTCAATTTTCTCCTACTAAAGTCAACATTAGGTAACCTTTGTCTTGATTTCCTTGATTTCCACATAATGCACCTTGTGGGATGAGAAGAAGTTAGGACATTGAACATCTAATTTCAAAATCTAATCAAGAGTGTGTTTGTGGTAAAAGGAATTCATTAAGCAAAGATTAAATCAATTAAACCCCACACGAGTGATTGTTATCTTTTGTCTTATGATCTTCCATGCAAAACATTGGTCTTTTGGTTTGAACTACTCGTAGGGTAAATCATGTTCTTCACTATCTTGGTCTTGTAAACAAGTCCTTCCTTGGTTCATTTAGGATCAAAATCAAACACTTCATCCATCCCAAACATTTATCATCTTCATCCCAACAACAACTTTATAGCTTTGAAAACATCATTTCATACTTGGTAAATCATCCTTAAACCAAATCAAAATCATTTGTTTAGTTAGGTGTGTGTTGATGAATCCTTCCTCATACACTTAGTTAAATCAGCACACCTTTAAATGAGTTCATGCTAAGATAACATCTAAATATCTTAGGGTTTACAAGTTCGTTATCCAAATCAAACCAATCAAAATAAAACCCTAAGTCTAGCATTGATGCAAAGTTCCTAAAAATTTCAGCATCCATATCATTCACCCCTTTCATCCTTCATCTCATCATTTGTCCTAAACACTTTAGGGGTCACTTTTTCAACAAGGTCAAAACACAAGAAGAACATGGAATATAAAATTGATCCATACATCATGAGAATTCTAAACCAACCAAACTATCAAATCCTTACGATACTAATTGATTATCAAAACTCACATTTATGCAATCCATACATGGCATCATTATCTCCTACAAAACTCATTGGTACAACAAATGTGAGTATGCCCAATCCAAATTTTGGAACACCTTTCCACATGGTAGATTTAAATCTAAGTCGAAACCTACAAATCTATCAATTGAACAATCAAGGAATGAGTCTTCAAACAAACAACATCATCCCACCAAATCCATACATGCCAAATGTGAATATACCAAGTACAAGTTTTCCAAACATGGACATTTCAAATCCACACTTTGGGATAGATATGCTCGCAAAACATACAAATTTTGTTCAAAGTTCAAACAAGATGATAACAACTTCATGTATTGATCCAAGTCAAGGTAACACCATGCAAAATCAAAATTACCTAAATCAAGGCAATGTGATTCTCAACCACAAAAATGTTCAATTTCAACCCATAATGTCAAATCTGAACATCATCCCAAATCAGAATATTGTCCAAAATCAATTTGTCCATGATCCCATAGAAAAACCACAAGTACACATTCCAAATCTGATTGAACAAAAGAATCAACTATAACAAAGGATTTAATATCAAAATCAAGATCAAAATTTTCTAGATCAACTTGCTTCACTTGCCAAACTAATTGACTTATTGAGCCAAGAGATATCTTCACTCCAAAATCAATACACTCAACCATTAGTTGAACCATGTCATCAAAGCATTGAGTTGTGTCCACAACCACATCAAGAACAATATCTCCAATGTCAAGAAGTTAGATATCAAAATCAACCACATCAACAAATCCAACCCCCACATCTCAAAGATCAATCACCACATCTCAAAGATCAATCACTACAAAGTCAATTTAAAGTAAAAATCTCACAAGGTAACAAACGAAAATGCACACCACTTGGGAGACCAATCAAATCAGTCGTGCAATAGTTGGTACAAGAAAATCTCATCAAAATCCCCATTTTTGCAAACTATCAAGAACCCCTAGGTAAACCACCAGGGTATAATGAGGGGCACCATTATGATTTTCACAAAACAAAGGGACATGCAACACCAAGTTGTATTCGACTCAAAAATATCATCCAAGACCTCATTGATCAAAAGATAATCACTATTGGGGACAACGATAAAGATTTAACCACTAGTGATAGCATTGACAATCTCCCTACTAGAATTGTTGAAAATAATGATCAAGATCTATCCATCAAAGAGAACATTGAAGATGTTTTTATCTCATCCGAAGATCAAATCAACATATATCAAGAGTCACTTTTCAATCATGATCAAAATCCACCAACAATACCCAACAATGATCCAATTCAAGAAATGTCAACATAACTTGATCCTATGGTTGAAGGCATTTATAATCTTTCTGCCACAGTTGTTGAAAACAATGTTCAAGATCTCTCCATTAATGAGTACATTGAATATGTTTCTACCCCATCTAATGATCAACTCACCATACATCAAGAGCCACTTATTAGTGATCTATTTCAAGGAGTTTTAGAATTATTTGATCCGATTGACATAATCCACAACCCATTGACCAATTATCATGTTGAAAATGTCTCTACATCACCTAATGAGCTAGATAACATATCTCAAGAATTTATTCCAAGTCATGATCAACATCTTTCACCAAGGTTTAGCAATGGTCCTTTCCAAGACATGTTGAAACCCTTTGACCTCATGGTTATAGAAGGGATCCTCAACTCAACATTTGATCCAATTCCACTCAAAGATCAAGAGGATATTGAGCCAATTCCCATGTCTAAAGACAACATCCAAGAATCATTTATAAGTAATCCATCCTTTGAAACTGACCCATGTCAAGAACTTGATCCAAAGTGTGTCAAAAGTAATCCCAAAATTAATCAAGATCAAAAATTTGTATCTCCAAGATACTATAATGATCTAATGGATACTCTCCTATCTATACCAGATTATCATATCCATATAACACTTACTCCTCCATCTACCCATGAGATGCTTTCTATGGATGGACACGTAGATTATCTTCATTCAGAACAAGACTCCTTTACTCCTAAAATTATTACAAAAAAAGAGAAGGTTATTGATTCCTATAGTCAAATAGAGTTGTCAACATTAGGATTAGATATATCCCAAATTCAGACTGAGGACATCATGTATGAAGATATCCAACATTATCCACTCAAGGAAACAGGTCAGATAGAACAAGATATTCTAGAGTCAGCAGAGCAACAAGTTGAAATAACATCATCTGTAGTGGTTATTTATCAGAGAATGCATCCTAAATAGGAACTCTCAAAATAGGAAGAATCAAAGAACAAAGGTGTTGCTACCACCATACTGGAGGCAACTATGTCTCAAGAAAACATCAACATAGGGAGCATGAAGAATCATTACAATGAAACTGATGCCAATACTACAACAAGCCACATCATGAATCTTCATCCACCCATCACCCCATCTATGAATTGGGACCAACATCAAAAAAAATATTTGAATCAAAGTACAAACAACATTATCAAAGAAAAAGAAGCTAAGAAACATATCAAACAAATCAAATACATATGGATACAAAAATATACAAAGAAAGATCATCCATATCAAACTTCATTAGTCAAAGAAACTATGGGGAAAAATAAAAAAGGGAAAAGCATCCATCAAAAATGTTCACAAAGGAAAAATGAGGCTTCTCAAGTGACGTACAAAGTGTATCAAGCAGCTGGTCCTAATTCCACACACAATTTCATATCCACCCATCATTGCTCATCTTCCCAAGTTTGGAGAGTCAAATCTTTCAAACTATCAACCAATCCATCTTTTATCCCTAAACACACTCCATCCACACCTCCATGCATGATATCCAATTCTCACATTGACCATGTATTGGCATCCACCCTTCATCATAAGGATTCAAAAGGAACTCTATTGCGATGTGCACATAGAGACAGAGTTAACTCTGGTATCAATAAAGAAAATTAGGAATCACAAAAGTTATATTCAAGTGCACATATCTTGGAAAATATACTTCTTCAAACAAGATATCGATTACAGATTATGACAAAATCATCTACATCAATAACACTAGGTGGTTCAGCATGAGATTAAAATCTTTCAGAAAAATCAAATACATATGAAAATCCAAAAAAAAATTAGAAAAAGTATTCAAAACAGTAAAGAGAAAAATCATCCTCCATTGTAAACCACTACTATGGTGCTTTGGATAGGTACCATGATGAAAACCTATCAAACATGAATCATGTGTATAATCGATCATCTATGTGCACCACTTTAGGTGAAAGCGTCTCATCCCATCCACAATAAATCCAACATTCCATCCCCCTTAGCCATAATAAATCCATTCATCCATGAACCATTTATCCAATCCATTTTCATCCATATGCATCCATAGTGCAAGTTATCTTGATCTTGATGAAAGTTTGGTGCACACTTTACACTTGCTTATGGTAAACATCTTGACATGAGTCATTTTCATTGATCCTATCCTACCTAGCATTATCTAAGCCATGAAACATTATCCAAATGAGCATTCTTTATCTAAACACCTTAATCTTATCACAAATAATCCTTGGCATCCTTTGTGTGCTTACCATATCCATCTATCCACACACCTATCCCAACGTCCACCCAAGGCATTGCTAGACACTAGGGGGCAGATATTTACATCCTGCTTTGGGAATAAATCTTGATCTATATCCTCCCAGTTATGTGGTGATCTAAACATTAGCAAATGTGAAATCAAATTGGTCAAAGCATTTGTGAGACAAAATCCAAGTCACTAGCCCATGGAACATTTTGATGAGAAGAAATTCCTTATCAATCTTCATCTTTCATTGAACATCAATCCAAATAATCACTATCAGCCGCATCTAATTTTCACTTTAGCATCACATCAAATCATTCAAATAATTTGACCAGTTCCAAAACCAAGCTTCAGAATCCTGATCAATCAAATCCAATCAATCCATCATCATCTTGGGAGATCCTTCCCAATCCTCGTGTTGCCTAACACTATCCTTGCATTGTTGTTCATCCTCAACAATTTTATCATCATCAATCATCATCAATCAAATCCTTGCATTGTTGTGTATCCTCAACAATGTTGTCATCATCAATCCCTTATCATCTTGGGATATCCATCCTAATCCTTGTGTTGCTTAACACTATCCTTGCATTATTGTGTATCCTCAACAATGTTATCATCGTCAATCCATCGATCCGATCAATCAACCTTAGCTTGGTTTTCAACAAAATCCCAAAAATAAATCACTAATATCATCACACATATCCATATCCAAATCATCAAAATTGTGCAAAAAATCCAAAAAACATCAAAAACATGGCATCTAAACTACGTCGTCTCTAAGTTTAAATGTAGGCAAGGCTAATCTTTGATCAGCCCTCAAGACACAAAATCCAAAAACATTCATAAAATATGAGAAACTCCAAAACATTGGAAAAATTAAAAATTAAAACATTTGAAAAATCTCAAAAATACCAAAAATATCATCAAAACATTCCAAAAAACTCCAAAAACATCCAAATATTTGAAAAATCCATTTGTCACATCTTGCTTTCACCCGCAATAAACATCACTCACAATAAATCAATCATCACCCTCAACCTTTGGTGAAATAGTCGAAAACAAGCCGAATAGGGCAAAAGTGAAAACTCAAAACGCCAATTCTCAGGTTTAGGTCAGTATGTAAACAAGTAAGTCAACTCTTTATATCAATAACCTATCATTCAATCAGTCCCAAATCAATCATCTAATAACATCATGTCCTAGGATGTATCCTTCCTGCAATGGGCATTATTTATCAAAAATAATACTTTGGATAAATGAAACGATGTGCCGCCATCCACTAACATGTCCTAGGATGTATCCTTCCCACAATGGACATTATCTATTGGCAATAATTTTGGTTCTTATCCTTTAAAAGCACATTTCCTTTTGGTTAGTGGTATTGAAGAACATTAGCTTGTTTGTTTAGTTTATCTTTTTCTTTTGACTTATCTCTTTGTTCTCATTCCAATAACCTCTCAATGATGTCCAAACAAAAGGATTCAGAGAGATAGGAATGGGGAAATGATCATTATCTTTTATCTATTGTGCTTATTGGATGTTCTTGTAATATAACCTCGATCATGCATGCTTTATTTGGGTGTAGCAAGGTTGTTTTAGGTGCCTTGTTGACCACATACAAAGGCCTATTTTTCTATGTTTTTGTCCAACATGTTTGAAATATCTGAATTACATTTTAAATGAGGTTTTGTATGTTAGGTGCGAACAAGAGTACTCCTATTTGATTGTTGAGTCAAAGTCTATCACACTAAGCGCAACACCATCCTGGTTCTTTATACCTTGATGCATCGTGCTTATGCATGTTATCAAACATAAGGTAAGTGACCATTTTAAAGTCCCAATTCCTAATAAGTGAATCATCCATCTCTCATCATCATCATCTCTTTTCTTGTTAGAATCTCTTGCTTTCTTCTATCTCCTTTCTGTGCTAACATCATCATGATCAAGTAATCATCATCACCAATGCATCCATCTTGCATCTACAAACCATCAGCATACCACATATCATATTATATCATATAAGAAACACTGATCATCTCACATGCATGTCCATCATCATAATATAGATCTGTTAGTCTAAGCATCTTATAAAACCATACATTTCTATAAAACATCCATTGCATAATTATATAGGCATCATCACATCATATCATCATTTAAGTTGTTTAGGATAATATATAGATTCATTATTCTAAGCATCTTAAAACCATCTCATTTGTATCATCATCATAACCATCCATACGTCCATCTTGAACCTCTTTTTCATGAGATCGACCCTTAATTTGAATCTTTTCGCTCGATCTCTAGAGGAGGCAATGTCCAAGTGTACTTCTTTCCGCTGGGGCATCCGAAAAAATCATATTTTTTTTGAATTTTGATCGTGGTAAGTTTATTCTTTGAACCAACGCAACAAGTACATTGCTTCAAAGAGGGGAAAAATGTAAACATGCAAAATTAGCATCATGCATTTAATTAGGTCATATTCATCCATTCATCAAATAAATCAATTTTATTTGATTAATCTCTAAATTCCTCCATTTAAATTAAATAAATTCATCTTTAACACTAACATCATCCCCTTTAGTTAAATAAATCAAAATATTTATTTAACTAAGTCTAAATCATTTTCCATCTCCTTTTGATTTATTTTAATCCATAAATCTAAGTCAAAAAGTCAAATCACCTAATCTTCACTTAAGTTAACTAAATCATGATTAAGGTTAAATCTAATGAAAGTCCCATCCTCTAGCTTTTCCCACTTGCACAAATAAATCATTTAATTCATTTATTAAATCTTCATTTTCCCTCAACAAGGCATCTTTAGGGAATATTCCTACATTTCAAATCTCCCTCCAAGTGGGATGAGTCCTCTCGAACAAGGCATTTATGTCACCTTACAAGTCCTTTTGCATTGAGCCAAGTGGCAATTACTCCATTTGACTCTCCCTCCACCTTGTCATTTCAACATTTTCAAATTTCAAATATATGTCACTTATTGGCACATTCATCAAAACTTTCACATCCTTGGCCCATTGACTAGTGACAAGTGGCTCCTTCTTATTGGTTGGGTTTTTATCCCACATTCATCCCTCTTTCCTCTTCTCTCATCAAAATATTCTATAAATGGAGAGGCTATCCTTCATTCAATCATCCACAATATCCATGCAAAGTTACTCTCTTCATATTGAGAGCTAATTTTGTCCACTTCATTATTATAGCATTACATCTTCTTCATTTGAGCTTGTCAAGGGTTGGGAAAGGTTCACTTTTCACAACAAAGTGACACTAATACACTATGGAATAGGTGTGCATTGTGCTTCTCTAATCTTTTTGGTTTATGTTGTTATTTCATTTTGCTTATGAAGTATAATGCATTATTTCATAGGAGTATTTTTAAGTTAGGATTTGCATGAACTAACCCATTACTAGTGAGTATGAAGGATTTAGGTTGTGTGTAGATTTATGGTCCTCACACAAAATAATTCATATTGATTTACATCTGAGATTCCAACTCAACCTTGCTCAATATATCTGATCCTACTTGTGTTAGCATGTTCATAAACCAAGGGTTTTGGGTGACTAGATTATTCAATGTCTTGAAAATGGGTAAACCACTTTTTGAGTTGAGTTGCCATTTGTTATGCCTTGCATAAACACCCCATTTATTTTTTGGATCAAAATGGGCCCCCCTTGGTTTTGTTTTGTCCTTCGTGTTTTGTTTGGGTATTAGGAGTTGTTCTTTTTCCTCCTAAGTCCTTGCTTCTTTTTGGTCTGACAAAAGCAGAATCAAAATGGAAACTGGACTCAAAACTTTTGAAGGTTCCAAGTCCGGATTCGGTTCCAATTCTAGCCCCGCCCTTGCCTCATTATTCTTTTCATTGTCTTTTGGTTTGTATTGCACTCTTGGGTTTGTTTTTCCCTCGAGTTCTTTCTCGTTTCCTTGTGTTTTGTTTTGTTCTAGTGGAAGCAAAACTAAAATTGGAGTTGAACTTGGGACTTTGTAAAAGTTTCAAATTCTATTTCGGTCCCGATCCCTTTCCTGCTTGCTTGCTTTGTGTTTTTCTCTTCGTTGGTGTCTTGGTCAGGTCTAGTTTTTGTTCCAGTCCCACTTCCTATCATTTCTTCTATTGTTTTCCATGTCTTGGTGTTTTGTTCCTTCGTCGAGAGCGGAACTAGAATCGAAACTGAACTTGGAACTTTCTAAAAGTTTCGGGTCCAGTTTTAGTTCCAATTCTGCCCCCGTTTCCCTTTGTTGTTTATACCTTCTGCAGGACTAGAACCGGGTTCAAAGTTGGATAAGAGACTTGGGTAAGGTTTATTGTTCTATTACAACTCCACATCTGTGTCTACCCTGCCTTTGATTTCCACATTGGTTTATTACTCATTTATGTTTTTGGTTCCGCTCCTGATCAACCACATTTATTGCATTAATTGTAGCCTCCTCACATGCGCAAAATGTTTTAAAACATAAATCAATGTTAATTGACTCATTATCTTTATTATCTAAGTTGTTTTAGTGAACTAGAGCCTGAGTAGCTTCCAGAGGAACACAATTTGATTGTGGATGCATGTTGGTGAATAGATTCTTATTAAGTTTCAACCTTTCTTGTTGGCATTTCGAGGTAGGGTCATTTTCCTATTCTTTTTGTGTTTTCATTCTCTCGTTTTACTGTTGTTTTCGTTTTCCTTGTTCGTGGTGTTCTTTCACATTCATGGGACCTTTCTTGTGGATCTTTGCTCATTCCCTTTTTTTTTTTTGGTTTCATTTCTCAATTTTCCATTTTTCTTTTTCTTCTTTTCCCATTTGTTTTTGTCATTATATTGTCCTTTTCATGGTGTGTCTATTCTATCATGCCCTAGTTTTAATTAGGGTTTCATTGGATGGGGTATTTTGTGCTTTAAATTCTTCAAAATATGTTTGATGACCCCTTTGATCCTATTCCCATGTCGGTTCAGTAGTTTTCGTGTCAGGTTCTTGATTCCCTAATTACCTGAATCGACGAGTCATGCAAACTAGGGTTTGTGTGATGACCTTTACAATGTTGAGCCCCTAGGGTTTAAATTTGGTTTTTGTCCTATTACAAGGGTGAGGTTAGGCCCCTTTATTTAAATTTTCCATATAATTCCATGTGACCCAATTCTTAAGCTCATATGACCGCGTCTTTAAAAAAATTGCTTCATTTGAATGGTAAACTAGTGAAAGCAGACCCGAGAAAAAACTCATCCCATAAGTGTTTGGATGAGAGTTAATTCCCAAAATGATCCTGCTTCTAATGACTATCGGCTCCAATCTTCACCTTTGTTCTTTGGCAGAAGAGAAACCAAAGTGGGAAATTAATTTGTAACTATCGATTGGTTTTGGGTTCAATTTCCTTTCTGATCCTAGTTTCGGTCTCATTCTGGTTCCGATCATGATCCCACCTATGTTAAATGGTTTCCTATTTCTGATTCTTCTTTGACTCTACTTCTAGTGGATATAAAATTTGACTATGGAGAATTCTCCTGAGGGAATAGAGAATGGTATGAGAGGTATTGGATGATGTAATGATTTTTATTCCTTTGTTCATCTAATCTAGGGTTGTGTTGCAGGAATAGAGGATGTCAGGAGCATCAGAGGAATCTTCTTAAAGAATCCAACCTATAGGGAGTTTAGGCCAAGCAAACAAGCCTAAAAATTTAAAAGTAGAACAACTCCCCTACACCTTGAGGTACAAGCACAAAAGTCCTACTATTACAACTAGCAAGGTGGATTCAGATTGGGCAGACATCACAGATACAAACTTGGGCCCATTCAATTAAGAGGAGTTGCATGAAGAAACATTCAATGGAGATGTAATAGGGAGAACAAAGAGAATTGTTCAATCTGGGTTGGCACATGTTGCTATCATTCCTCTATCAATCTTGTGCCCAAAACTAATACTTACAACAACTTGGACTTACAATCTCAAAACTAGACAATGTGTGGACTTGCAGGGGAATATCATCATTGATCTTAAACCATAGATGATAAGGTTCATGTTTAATGCACCTACACCACAAAACCCTGAGAAACTCAATGAGGCAGAAGCACTGCAGTTATATAGCAACAAAAAGGAAGCCAACAAAACTCACATGAACAAACACTAGATGGGAGTTGAAAAGAAATTCCTGTCCAAGCTCCCTGACCAACCTAAGAGATTAGATTTTGGTAAGGAGATTGGTGATATAATCATGATTCTTTCCAAAGTGTTTGGGAAGAGAGATTCCTCACAATTAAAGGAATGAATGTTTCCATTCATTCAAACTATTTTGGATGGAAAGTAGCAATTTGATTGGCCAATGATTTTATTAGAGAGCCTATATAATTAGATTCTTAAAGTGAGGGAGACAAAGAGCTTCTTCATGAATTCCTATGCAATATATGCAGCTACAAGAAGAGGCATCTTTCCTAGTTTAAATGCAGCTGGGATATTGGGAGAAGCCCTTGGATAGAAGAAGGTGTGGGATCACTATGATTAGCTAACTTTGAAAACCTCTAAGTCACATTATAGAAGAGCTAACTATGCATTCTTGTATGTCATCATTAATCATCTAACATGAGTTGCAAGGTATATAATGAGTAGAGATTCCATGTAATTTAATGTAGAATGGGGACATTGGTACAACCAATACCCCAAGTTCACCTATTTCAGGTTGGCTGGTTTTGATGGCCATCCTCATTTATTGCCTAGATGTTGTAATAACAAAATTATTTTGATGGAGTTCATTTATCAGGCCATAGGAGTCAACACCAAGTTTTCTAATAAACATAATCCTGGTTGTCACAAATTTACCATGAAGTTAGTTGAGTATAGTTATGCACACAATGCGGCAGCCAAGGTAATTTGTGATGAATTGATCCATATGAAGTTAGGCTTATATACAACTAGGAAGTATTTTGATCCCAAGCACAAGATGCAAGGTTTGCTTCCTATAGTTTTTGACAAGCATTTCAATTTTCTTGAGGATTTTTGGATGGACCAATAGGATGAGTATGATCTAAGAAGAAGGAATTATGAAATATTTCCCATTCCACTCATGATTGAGTATGGGTTGAAGGAGGATATTCCTGACACATTGTCAAATGATGGTGTAACCATGGATCCCTAGTATGATGTTGATAATATAGGTACTAAAGAATTGGATCCAGTGGATTGAGATGTAGAGGAATCCATTGACATCAAACAATTTGCAAGGCTAGTCCTGTATAGAAGTATCCAGCGGGTGGTTATGAGGATCAAGGAGCTAGAGGATCAAACTTCCAAAAAGAGAAAAGCTACAGGTACTACCCAGGGGTAGAAAAGGACAAAAAGAAGGACAACTCCTAAGGAGCCATTGGAGTTTTTCCCTCCCAATTCTAGAGAGGAGCTTGAACTTGCAATTCCTATTCAAGATGTTCCTAAATTACATGGAGAGGAGGCCACAATAAAAGTTGAAGGTGAAACCTCAACTCAACCTCCTCTTGTAGAGCAACCAATTGGGGAAATTCCTACTAGAACCCTTCGTAAGGAAGTTGAATCCTTGGAAGGGAAAGAGCATGAAATTGAAATTCATGATATTGATATAGATTCTGAGGCCACCCAATTTGACAAGGAAAATCATGTATTTGCATCCAATGAAGAAGTTGGGAATGTGGAAACTGAACATGTCGTCACTCTTGAGGAATAGTGGAAATTATTTGAAGATGTTGAAAGGGAAGTAGAGGAAAAAGCACAAGCTAAGGTACTTGCTAAAAAACAAGAATCTAAGGCTAAGGCTAGGGAGGAAGAATTAGCAAGGAAACAAAAGGAGAAGGAGGACTTGCTACAACAAAAAAAATAGCAAGAATTGAAAACCAAAGAGGAGAGGGATAAATTGGTTATGTTCAAGAAGATCCATGAGCTAGAAGAGGAGAAAACTCAGCAAAGAAGGGAAAAAGAATCCCTTGAGGCTAAGTTTAAGGCTGTTGAGGAAGCTCATAGGAGGAAAGAAGAGGAAGAACACCTACAAAGATAAAAGGAGGCTAAAGAACTTGCTAAGCATGAACAAAAGTCTAAAGAAGCATGGGATAAAGTTAAATAGATTGAAAGAAAAAGAGATCAAATGTATGAGAGGAAGCTAGAAGAAGAATGTTTGAAAAATGAATTATAAGCTAAAAATATGCAAGAGCAAAATGACAAGGTTTAAGTCGAAAGGCTTGCAAAAGAAACTATAGAAAGGGAACAACAACATGTACAGGAGGTTGATTCTCAATCTAAATCCACCATTCTACAAACTCTTTCCTCTACCACTACTGCTTCTTCTTCCACACAAGTGGCTACCACTCCTACTACTCCAACATGGCTGAAACTAGACCTTGAGAGGAAGCAAATAGTTCAACCTCAACCTTTGAGTTGGGATGAAATGATGGAGATAGAGAAAGAGAGGCCCAAGAAAAAAGCCAGGGTCCTCCATTCCATGAAGCTCATAGATGTAGGTGAGATTATAGATGAATGTGCACTCCCTATGGTGGACAAGGATAGACAAGATATGTAAGTGACTGATTACCAATTGGGTGCTATTAACCTAGGGAGACCTACAAGGAATCAACAATTGAACCTTATTGGAATTGTGGCATCCTCCACCAAATCTAGGATGATTAAGGATAACAAAGCTAGGATGAACTTAAATCCCAATTGGATTAGTTACATAAATTCTTGAGGGATGTCTCCACTCCTATTTCTCAACAAGTTGCTACTCCAAAGACCCCAATCTTACTAAGAAAGAAAGAAACTGATGATTTGGTATATATGAGAAGTAAAGTTGGGATCCTTGATAGATGGATTGATAGACTTAAGCAAGAGGTTGGTGAGTTGTTGGTTGATGGTTTTAATGTTCATGAAGGTGCATTGGAGTTGTGGGAAGAGATGAATCAACATGTTGAAGTCTTGGAGAAACAAGAGGAAGAGTATAGAGAGCATGTTAAGAAACTAAAGGACATTAGTAAGGTACCCAAGCCCACTCTCTTGGAGCAATAAATCCTTGATGAGGAAAATGCAGAATTCATTGAGAAGACCATGAGCATAATCAGGTTTAGATCTAAATTCATCTATGAACAAAAAAATGAAGTTCAAGAAGATAGTAAGGAATTCAATGAATAGATTGATGAATTACAAGTAGTAATTGCTATTTTGGTCAATTTGGATATCCCTATCAAAGGTCTTCCTCTTGATAAATTAAAGGAAAAATGGAATAATAGATTTGAGGAGGTAATGAAAAAAGAGGATGATGGTGAAGACTTGTTGTTAGATAGAATCAGGGACATTAAAGATGAAGTGAAAGCTGCTAGGAGGGAGTTGATTAAGTTGAAAGATATGGAAGAGTTTGCCTCCACAGAGTTGAAAAGAATTAACTTTGAAGATAATTGGGTAGATGGAACTGATGTGGATATTCTTCAATAAGTTCTCTCCAGTTATGATGAATACCTCTTGAGAAGACTACGCAGGGATGAGCTGGAAATGGAATATTCTGTCTTGATGGACAACTTTCTTTTCTCTCCTATTTTTGCAGGATTATGACATAAGTTTAACTGCAGATCTCATCCAACAGTTCTACCTTCCTCTTTGGGATTCAGATTTTGGATAATAAGGTCATCAATCATTGAATTGAAGATCAACTAGTGAAGTCACCTCATGTAATTTCAGTTTTGTGATTAGTGGATCTCAATTTTTGATTGAGAGAAATTAGTGTGTGGCTTTCCTATATGTAATTTTGGGCTCCATTTTGTAAAGGTCGGTTGATTGAAGAAGGGTTAGCCACTTGATGAGATAGTAGATAGTATTGTTATATTCTTAAGATGTTTTAAGTTTTTAAGTGCAAGATACTTTGAGAAACTCTATTGTCCTTAGATACTTTTACATTCTCTTTTATACAGTTTCATGTTATTGTCAAGTTTGGATCTCAACGATAATGTTAATGAATTATAATAATTCATATGCCACTGGATGTTGTGCATAATTGTTTTCTATTTGATGCAAATCAATAGGGGAAACCAAATTTGAGATTATTTCATTGAATTATCTATGAATGGAATTCATTTATGTCTATTGATATGATTGAGTGGGTGATGTGTTTCAATCTTGAAGTAAAGTTTCTGATGAATGGTTGTGATTATTGGATTTTGCACTATGAATGTTTGCAATGGTGTAGGCTATGCTATAGATTGCATCATGCTATGGTTTTGGTTAGTTGAAGAAACACTCATTGTTACTTGGTACATGAATAGATGTGAAGAAGTTTATATTCATATTTTGTTGTTCTAAAGCCCTATTCCATCTTTTTCTATTTATTTATACCCCCATAATGTAGGTTAATTGATATGATGTAGTTTGTATTCCTTTATACCAGCAAGGCCCCTTGAATATTACAATTACATTAGCCACTGAATCACACTAGCATAGTTGAGAACCAACTACCAAGACCTTGGGAGATAGGTGGTTTTAGATCAATTATCTTTTTAAGGAGAAATAGGATAGAGATAATTTGTTTAATGTTGTTGTACTAAATTGACCATCAATAGGTAGGAACGATAGTATACTAGTTAACTATACACACGTGATAATTGGTTGTAAGTTGTGTGAATTAGATGAGTCACTAGATTAAAATTAGACTATGTACATGACAATGATTGGAAGTTCACTATACTTAACTTCATCAAGACCACATATTATGCAAGTAGTGTGTATGGTAGTGATATTTCAAGCTACACCAAAGGAGTATCTTGTCAATGTAAAAATAATATTCAAATATATCAAAAGTGCAGTTGAGTATGGGATGTGGTATCCCAAGATCAAGAAAATTATTTGATAGCCTATACAGATGTAGATTGGGCTTGATGTGAGGATGATATAAAAAGCACAAGTGGAGGAGCATTCTTCTTAGAAGACAAGTTGGTTTCCTGGATGACCAAGAAGCAAGAATCAATCACTCTTTCCATAGCAGAAGTAGAGTATATAGCAATAGCAACATGTTGTACTCAAGTCCTATCAATGAAGCAAAAACTTAAGGACATTGAGTTAGAGTACAATGAACCTATCTCTATTCTTTGTTATAATTCAAGTGCAATAAACATCTCAAAGAATCTAGTGATGCACTCTATAACAAAGAACATATCTATAAAGTATCACTTCATTAGAGAGAAGGTTGCAAACAAAAAGGTCAACATGGAATATGTTCTCACCAAAGAATAAGTGGATGACATTTTCACCAAGCCTCTTCTAAAGGATCAATTTGAATATCTACTAGGTAGAAGTTTCAAGTAATTTCTCCCACATCATATCATTAAATATTAATGATAAGGCATGAATCCAAGAGGAGCTTCATTGGTTCTTCATTCTTCCTTGGAAAAGTAAAGATTGATCAAGTCAGATAAAACTTGTTCTACAAATTTCTAACGACTTGATGGTTGTAGATTCAAGGATCCTCACTTTTTCTTTGAATTTATTGTAAAAGGGGGAGTGTGTTTTTAGGGGGAGTGTGCCCTTTTCCATTGATGTCAAAGGGGGAGAAAGTTGTGCAAATGCTTAAGAATTTGAGCAAGGGGGAGAAAGTAAAGATGATATTGGTACAAAGCATGGACTACAATTTCCTTAATTGGTAGAGGGCTTCCCAACAACTAGTACATAAAAAGAATTGGTATCTAATTCAAATGATATAGGCTGAGTGAGAATTTGGTTTTTCCATCAATGACAAAGGGGGAAATTGTTGGCATCTTGTTTTCATTGATTTCAAAAGGGGATATTATGCAAGGAAAGTTATTGGAATAATGACAGAGGATGATTGTGAGAGATATGGATTTGGTTTTGGATGTGTGTGAGTAGTTATAAATATAAAGGAACACATTTTGTAAATGTTGCATAGTTGAAAAACTATTGTTACCTTTTTACAATAATGGCTTCCAGAAATTTAAATGAGATTCTATTGCCTAATTCAATATGGGTTTTTTGAGGGCATCTTAGAAACATAAATTACAAGTCCAAAGGTTGAAGGGTGAGATCATAAATGATTTATGTATGCTATCAGACACATTTAGGTTTTATCAGTTAGACCATATCCATTACAATAATGGGGTATGTGCAGGATCATCATGGAAAAATCAAGCCCTTAAGTGGCGATGAAAATTCAAAAAAATTAGAGTTAGACAACTTGACGTAAAAATTTGAATAAGTTATCTATATTAGTTCAAAAATATGTAAGAATAAAATATGTAGCAAATTGAATGTAGTTTCTAAACTACTAGGTTTATTTATTTTTTAAATCTATTTGGTGGAAATTTGAAATTTCAATCCAGTAGGACTTAAATTTTAGGGAAAAAATAAGAAGTAGGTGTTTGTCTGACCACCCTGACCACAATAAAATGATAATATTCTTTTATAAGATTTTAAATATAAGTAGAGGACTCATGTCTCGATGTGATGCATATTTTTTTGTAATTTTTGTCCAAGTAAATAATTAATTATGAATTTTTTATTAATTTTTTTGAAAAATATAAAAACTTGTATTTCTAAACACCTTAACTTGGTCAAAACTTCATGAAATTCATTTTTTTTTAATCCTATAGTATGTGAAGCATAGAATGTGATGCATGTTTCAAATTCAAAAAATGTGATATTGTTTGAAAGCTATAGATGTTTTTCAATCATCCTATCAATCCGAACTTTAGTCATAATTCAAATAGAAAATAAATAATAATTATTTATTAAATTCAAAGTAAAGCATCATTTATATTGGTGGAAAGCTGAGAATCTCCTTTAAAAAACCTTTTTGTTTCATCAATTTTGGGTTAAAAAAAAGTTGTTAGCCACATACCCTACACATACCCATCATATTACCACTTTTTGGCCCATCATGATCCTACACATACCCCATGGTGTTCAAATAGAAATTATATTTTATCATTATCTGTGTATCAATGGTTGCAGGTCACATAAGTTACAACTTATTTCTTTTAACTCATGGGTATGACCGACCCCCTCACCTTGTGTTTACCAGTTCAACAAATATTTATCGGCCTTAGTATTTCCTAAGTTGAGCAAAAAATATTTGGCCTTACATCGGGAAGACTTCACCATATCGATGGGAGTTATTTTGAGTCCCTTCGACATGATGATGTTGTCTGATCAATGGTGTAGATCAAACCTTAAAGATCAGATGGTGCCCACCAATCTGCTAAGTTTTTTGTGGATCCCAAGTAAGTCCTACAAGAAAATGGGGAATGTTAGAGATTGAATGATGTTGATTGAATGGTGATTGAAGTTGCAACCTATATCGAAGAGACTTCAACATATAGGAGTGTGTACACTTTGAAGGTGTGACCATATGAAGTCAGTGGATGGCGATGTGTGATGACAAATGGTGGAGGATGATTGCTTGGTATAACAATTAACATCATTGTTGTGAATTATGTGCTAATGATGTGGACAAAAAATGGTGATAGCCTACCAACTCACTAAGAGTAAGTGGGCCCATTGTTAGAGCTCATGGTATAGTGGGATTTGGACACATATCTTGGTAGACCCTACATATGGAAAATTGTGTATGAAGGAGATTAATAGTGTCATTTAAATAAATATTAATGGTGTAGATTTAAAGGAAAAGATCTAATGATGGTTGCCTGGGATTTTGTCTTATAGTGAAGATCAATGTTGTAGTTTTAAAGGAGATTAATCTCATGGTGATGTTTTAAATATGTTGATATGAATGGAGAGCTAGAGGTTCATGGTGTGAAGTAACAAATCAATGGACTAGATTCAACGATGAATATCACAAATGGCAAAGTTTGTGTAAATGAGGGTTTGGACTAGTAACAAATATAGAAGACAAATTTAATTGGTCAAACTATACTAGTGATCAATATGAATAAATATTTGATTTGTAGGTCAGCAACATAGATCACCATGTTGAGAAAAATCAAGATTAAATTAGATAAATAGTGGAATAAATTAAATGCATATATGATCCTAGGGTTTTATAGTTTCTATTCTTAGAAAATTCTCTGTATTTTAATTTAATGTGGGTGTGGCTCAATGAAAATTGGTGTAATGAAGAATATACTAGGTAAACCCTCACAGAGATTAAATGTGTGGGTGAGAATCTCAAGGAAATCACTACTAGTCAGTGAAGGAGATACAAAGTATGATATGATTTTTTGATCAAGTGTAGAAGAGTGTGGAATAGTGATATAAGAAGAGAGTTATAGAATACATAGTTCATATGTTTTATAGAGAACGCACTAATTGAGAAGAGGAAAAGAAAAGCAGAAGAAGAGGGTGTGAAATATTGTGTAGTTGCAAATAGTTTGCAACATAGAATTGTAATCAAATTGTAATACTCTGAATTGTAAGTTTGATTGGTGGGTGTCATTAGACATCTAGGTAGGTGCCTAGATTAGGGAGTGGGTGTGCCTAAAACCAAGAGATTGGTGCCTCCTTAGAGTTGATTCCCTTAAAGCATTGTAACTGAATATTGGATTGTGAGGATGGATTAGGATAGTGGCTCCTAGCATCATTTCTCACTGTGGTTTTTCCCATCCTAGGTTTTCCATGTACATGTTGTGTTATTTGATGCTTGTGTGTGTGCATGTTCATGTATTTGCATGTTAATTCTCAATCTTGATATTAAGGGTTTGAAGAATTAATTTGCACAAAGTGTTTAAGAGTTAAAATTTTAAGATCTACTGATTCACCCCCCCTCAGTAGATTATTGTGTTCCAACAAATAAGTCATGGTGTTACATGGTTCATGAAATTATCCCAACCTAATTAATGTTGTGGGTCTTTGTGGTATAAAAAGAAGGTTAATTTAGTGTGTGAATAATGTATGTAGAGATCATGTGAGAGATGTGATGTAGAGTGAAGTGAGAAAGGTGATAGTGGTGAAGTATTATGTGTGTAAAGTCAATTTACTAAACCTAATTTGAACTATACCTTCAACATGTTGTTGATGCATTGTTAGCAGTTCAAAATCTAGCAGTGAGCCAATCTTATATTCTCTTTTCTATTCTTGATAGTGATTCCTTTGGGTAGTGAGCTCTTGGTAGTGATCCTTTCTTTTTGGAAAGTGTGTCCTCGATTATGTAATCCATTATAACTAGTTATAATATATTGTGACCTAATCCTCACCGTGATTTTTCCCTTCCAAGGGTTTTCTACGCAAATTTATGGTTCTTATGTTTATTGATGTGATGCATGGTTTAATTATTCCTTTCCATTTCTATAAACTTGATGAGATGCTTTTAATGCATGTTTAAGTTGATGAAGTTAATGAATTTCAATGAATATTGATTCACCCCCTCTCAATATATTAGGTATTGAATGTTCCTTTGCACTTGAGTATCCTCACCCACCTTCTCGTTCCCTTTCAAACCAATCCCCTTATGCCATTCCATAATACCCTTTTTCTTAACACTACCACTGTCATCATCATCTCTAGTTTGAGACCCATTCGACCAATGCTACACTTTTTTGGGACTTTCCTAGGTACAACCATTTTACAAGGATATTTCCTTTTCGTCTTCCCACTCAAAGTTAAGGGGGAAGAAGAGAGGCCCACCACCAAGTTAGTACCACCCTTAGAATCCACCCAATCCTCATCATCCCCAATTGATGTAGTGTCATAACCCTTATCAGACACCAAAAAATATATTTGTTTCTTATGCCTTGTCTTCCCTTTTTCTTTCATGGGTTTTGTAGGAAAATCAACTTTAGCATACTCCATAATAAGAAAAATCAAACCCTCATGCAAAATAGCACTAGGGATTTTATGATTAACAAACACCTCAAGAGAATTTAGCAAGAAAAAGGAAAGAACACAAACATATTATGGAAATAATGATTCAAGAAATTGAAATGAACACCCATTATCAAAGTAAACCTAGCATCAAGCATCAGATATTTCATAATCACCTCAATGATTTCAACCTAGATTGGCTTAATCAACGTTCTCTCATAACCCCACGAAGTTAGCTTCACCAACCTCTCCCTTTCATCACCTTTGAAGAAGTTATTCAATGCCTTGTCATTATCTTTCCTATCTTTAAAAACTTCCTTCCTTGTAACTAGAGCCCAATAACCTCTACAATCAACTCCTTAGAGATGATAAATCCATGCCATGGATTGCCAATGTTCTCTCCTTCCAGCCACTCATAAATCTTCTCATAGCCTCATGGTCATATCCATGAATTATTTTCATATAAGGGGTGAAAACACCATTAGAAAAAATGTTCCAAACCTTTAGATTTCTCTTGTTTCCTTCACAAGACAAAGCCTCCACCTAATTTTGATCCTCTCCCATTTTCACCATGAGAAACCTTCTCTACACAGAATGCAAAAACACCTAGTGAAGAAAATGCAGCTTCATAAACCCACAAAGCATGTGAAGGAGAATAAAATCATAATCATTACATCCTTTCTATTCTTGGAGTTCATGATTGCATCATTATTGAGGATTGAAGGGACATCTATAGGCATAGACAAGTACCCTTCCCATGCTTGGGAAGATTGGAGAAACACTCCTTTGTTGGCATAAAATTACCAACTTATTTCCCTCTCTAAACACAAGTGCTATCCTAACTTCCTCAAAGGTCTTTAACATAATGAAAGAATCATTAATAATAGCCTCAATTAACCAACTAGAGGTGGTTAAATTTTGTAGATAATTGATAATATTAAGTGAATCCCCCTCAAGCCAAACCTTTTTAAACCCTCTTTCATATGTCAATTTAATGACATTAATGACAACTTCGATTTCAGCTAAGTGGTTGGTCTGAGTGCCTAAGGGGTATTATGTTATATGTTAATATTATATATTATATTAGTATTAATATATTCTTATATATTAAATATTACATTAATTCCATATAATTATATAATAGCATATATTATATGTACATTGGGTAGGTACATAGAGAGGAAGAGGTAGAGAGGAGAGAGAGATAGATGAGGGAAAGAGGTAGGGTGGTAGAGATAGAGGGGGAGGTATGTACAAAGAAGATGGGTGGAGATAGGTAGAAGTAGAGAGGGAAGGGGAGAGAGGTGAGGTGGGAGGAATAGAATGATAGATAGAGAAGTGAGAGATAGATGATAGATATTGAGAGATATCTAAAGTGAGAGAGTGGAGGAATGATGGAGGAATGGAGTAAGAGGTAGTTAGAGATAGATATTGAGAGGGGACAAAGAGAGAAGTAGAGAGGAAGGGAGTAATGGAAATTTATAGATAGATAGGTAGGGTGAGAGGGATAGAGGGAGAGGAAGGTAGAGAGAGGGAGGGTGGAGGATGTACAAATAAGAAAAGAGGGGAGGGGGAAGAAAGGTAAGTTGGAAAGGATAGATTTAGATGTAGGTGGAGAGAGGGAGGGTGAGGGGATATAGAGATAAGTGGAGAGGGGAGGGGAAAGAGAGAGGTAAGGTAGGAGGGATAAAGAAAGAGACAGGTAGAGAGAGGGAGGGTGAGGGGATATAGAGAAGTAGAGAGGGAAGGGGAGATAAAGGTAAGGTGGGAGAGATAGAGTGAGAGGTAGGTAGAGAGAGGGAGGGTGACATGACATAGAGAGAAGTTGAGAGGGAAGGGGAGAGAGAGGTAAAGTGGAGGGATAGAGAAAGAGGTAGGTAGAGAGAGGGAGGGAACGAGGTGATATAGAGAGTAGAGATGGAGGGAGGCAGAGGTAGGGTGGGATGGATACAGAGAGAGGCAGGTAGATAGAGATGAATATGGAGATGGGAGAGAGAGAGAGAGAGAGTACAAAAGGAAGGGGATAGAGTGGTAAGGTGGGAAGAATAGAGTGAGATAGGTAGAGAGAGGGTTAGGAGAGATAGAGAGAAGTAGAGAGAGAATGGGGGAGAGAGGTACAAAGAGAAGGAGAGGGAGAGAGTGTGACAAGGAGAGAGGGGGAGAGAGAGAGAGAGAGAGAGAGAGCGAGAGAGAGAGGAAAAGAGGGAGGGATAGGTAGGTAATAAAATAGTTATGTAAGTAAAGAATGATACATTTGTTATCATATCTTATAATTAAATAATTTCTTGATTATTTAATTAGCTAATTATTCCTCCAAAATTAAATATTTTTATTTATTTAGTTTGTATATTCCTCTTAAAGTAAATAAAATATTTCTTTTATTTTTTTTGCTAATTATATCATCTTAAGTCTTCTAATCTTATCTTCACTCTTCTAATAATAAATTTAGTTAACTCTTCTAAATTTAGGGATTTTTCTAAATTTATTGAGTGAAATAAACTTCACTTCACTTCATCTTTCCATGAAAACTCATGCATGATCTTCTTGATCTCTCATCCATCCTTATTTGTCGATTAGATCTCACATCTCACACTATTTGTCTCACATCAAAAAATCCTATAAATCAAACATATTTTGATCATTCAATATCTCTTTATATAAATTCACGTCAAGTCTCCTTAAATTTATATCTAGTCTCCTCAATTAAACAACTAAACTGTAATCAATTAATCTTACTTTTGCACAACAATGTTATGATATTTTTATGAAAAATATACATATCATATGAAATAAAATAATTCTAACTTTGACAAAGGAGTAATGATAGGAATTTTTGAGTGAGGTAAAGGTTATTTTGATTTTATTTATTTTTTTGATAATTAAATAAACAAAACAAGGGTGTTGGCCTGAATACAGATAGCTCAGAGGCTGAAACCAAAGTCTACATACCATATAAAACACATCAAAAATGCTTTAACAAAACATTAAATGAGTCAAAACTAGTGAACAAAAAGAGACACCAAAGATTAACCAAACAGTTGAACCCAATCATTCATGAGGAACTTGAAATTTTCCTTATGTATGTTATCCTTATCACCAACCTTCTTTATTTCTTTGTATTGTAGCAAAAAAAGGATAGTTGTTGATTTGTGCATAACCTTGGACCTAAATTTGGATAGTCTAACCATATTTTTTCTCAATTTCTAGCACCTTCCCTTTATGCTTTCCAAGCTCCTTTGTCATAGTAAGACACTATGGGAAACTATGTCTCACTAGGATGGTCCATATTGGTATTGTCAGTGCTAACCATGTTCTTAGACAAGCTCTCACCAATGTTCTTTGGACCTTTCCAATCAAATGTGTTCTCCTCCTCATCAATAGATAAGGTCACATCCTACTTAAGAGAATCCTCAATCACCTCCTTTTCAGTAGACTTTGTATCATTGCCTGCCAGACAATTGGATCTTCTAAGATGAGAGCCACTCATATAATTCACATACTTAGCCTTGTACTCTTCCATATTGAAAGAAAAAACATTGTCCTTCTCAACAAAGAACTTGTTTGGGGAAAATTTCTTCTTTTTGGTGGAGGCTTTTTGAGATCCCACCTAGTCACTTTTGCAAAATCTTAGAGAAGGGGAATTGTGTTTAAGGTCACAAATACCTTGACCCAATTGAGAATGGAAAATAATAATTATTTGGTGAAGTATTATCCCCAATAAGGTTATGGGGGATGGTGAGCAAGGGTTATCATTTAGTGTAGAGGGCTCACCCAAAATCTTAGCTGGGGGAGGTATGAGCAGAGTTAGTATGCTTCTTCCTTTTACCTTTCATTTTCTCCTGAGGGGCCAAAGTGGTCACCACCTTAGGGGAATCTAGGGGAGGGTATTTCCTCAATCAAAACAACTTTATTTGTGTAGGTGGGCATAAGGAAAGATGAAAGTGATAGAGGTTAAAAATAAGACCTTGATGCAAAGGAATGGGAGATTTTTTTGGGTATTTTTATTTAAGTTCAAGGCTTCCTTTATGGATCTTTCTAGGGAGGTTAAAAGGTAGAATGTGAAGCTTATCATAACACTACTGTGGAAGTGGTAAAAATAATAGCACTTGTATCTACCTTCCAAAGTAAATAACTTCATAAGCATGAGACATAACTTTTCCATGTTGGAGGAATTTTTTCCCTATCAAATCCACCTTGTAATTTGGTGGGTTGTTCACTTTCTTTGGAAAAAGAATCATGGTATCATTATATGCCACTTTACTATGTTTTTTCCATATTTTACCTTTCGTGTTCATACCCATCACCTACACAATTGCATCTTCATCAAACTCAAAGGAAATTAGACCTATTTTAACTTTCGCTGAGTCTTAGGATTAGGTGAACTAAATGGACAGACTCTTCCCCTCATTACTATTATTATTATTATTATTTATTATTAATTACTCTAAAGTGTTGGTTTCACCTCTTCCTTCACCAACTATCTCCTCCCTCCCACCCACCTAGTAGGCTCCTTTGGGGCTTTCACAGGCTCGACTTGGTTAGTGAGCTAGCGACTAGCTTGTAGGACTGAGTACCTATAAGGCCCTATCAGACTCTTCAAAGCCTCTCACATTGTGATTCCCTTAGGATTGAGCACCTAGGGCACCTCCTTTGCAATTTTGAAGACCTGTAAATTGATTTCATACTGTGAGATCTCTTTCTTTGACTCTCTAGGATGGAGAACCTGTAGGGCCCTTTTTTCACCTTCTATAGGTTTGAGGGTCTGTGGCACATTTTATTCAAATCTCCGCAGGACCAAGTGCTTGTGGAGCCATCTCTCTCATAATTTTCATTCCTTTCTAGCTCCTTCCTCTCTCTCTCAAATTCTGTTCTCTCTTCTCTTCTCAATTGTGTATACAAAATTGAAGACTTGCATCTTCTTCATCCTAACTATATACCTCTTTCTCTCCTTGACATAAGTTTCTTCCCTGACTTTTGGGTGCATTATTCTCTTGAAGCAATCAATCCTTACATTCTTCTCTTCATTTAACAATTATTCTATGTGTTATTTCTTAATTTGGGGATAACGCATAGTACTAAGAAAACCTTTTACGTCAAGTTCTCTTTCAATTCGCTAACTTAAATCCTCTAGTTTTTTGTGTACCTATGTGTGTGTGTTTATATGTTCTAACCTTGTGATGTAGTGGATTTTTATGTTCTAAGATTGTTGTCTTGTGCATGTCTTTCATGTCTAATGTGCTTGTTTTGTATCTCTTCATCTTGGGGGAATGCTTCCTTGGTTTGAAGAGCTATCTACTTCCTCTACAATATCCTTTTCCTATCATGATGTTATTTATGTTTAGTAGATTTTCTTTAGCGTGCATATTAGTGTAGATTCATATGCCTGCTAAAGTGGGGGAAAAATGTAATGTTGTAAAATTGCACCCCTTGAAATTTCACATACATTCTTATATCCACTTTAGTGGTCACCCCATTAGCATTTGTGTAGGATCATTTTGGCCCTTGCATCAACCTTTTTTCCCTCTAAGGATGCTCAGAACCCCTTTTCAGTAGCTACCCTTGTGTGCCAACTTTGTGTGAAACCATGTGCTTATCCCACTCTCATCATTTTTTAGCATGATATGTCTAGACACTAGCATGTCGTGCAAACATCCGCTCACCACACTAGAGTCCTATAAAATTTTGATGTTCAAACAACTATTTTTTGAGTTCCTTTCCACTTGTCAACAACTTTTGTTGGTGGTAATGGCCTAAGATGCTTTGTAATGGCTCAGGAAGCTTCTTTTCCATCCTCTTCTCTCTTTAAAATATATCTTTTCAATCCTTTTGGCCTTCTTCTTGATCTCTCTCTTAGACACACTCTCTCCTCTCTTTCTCTATTACTTGCATAACTCTCTATAGCTTTCTACAACATTCAAGCTCTCAAGTTGCTACAAAATTCTTTGCAACTCTCTTGTCTCTCATAGCTATATCTTTCTCCTTGGCTTCCTCGAGCCCTATAGGTGATATCTCTCCTACCTTATTCCTTTGAGAATCTTGGGATTCCTCGCATCCCCTTTCTAAGAATTTTACTATTACATCTATCTATCTATCTTTTGATACAAGTTCTCCTCCTTAAGTGGGGATTGCTTTTATCACTTCATATTTGCTTGTTTTGTTCACTTTATCTATCTAGCTGTTTGTGGAGGTGGGAACACTAAAACCGGGGTTTGACTATGGAAATCCCCTAAACAACCCTAACATTTTCCCTCGGCTTTATGTGCGTAGGTGTTGATGATATCTACTTGTTGGAGGCTTTATTACTTGGGTTGTAAGAATTTTCTATCTCTTACTCTCTCGCTTTATCATTTAAATTTCATCTAGTTTACCTTTCTTTAGATATTTTATATTCTGTCATTTTCTTGCATTTTGAAAGTTCCTAGTAATCAGATTGGCATTAGTTACTTTGTTGCTTTCTGTGACATTCTTATTTTTGGTTCATACGAGACTCCAATGCACTGCCTTGTCGTACATGTTCCATGTTGTCATCCTTAACCAAAAACTTACCAACTTGTCCAAAAAACCTTTGTGACCTACTCTTTTTGATTCTAGAACTCTTGGTTTGTTCCTTGAGGTAGTTTAGGGCAGTTTTCTCCCTGCAATTCTCTTGAGAATAAAGTGACTCGTGTGCAGTGAATCCCCCTTCTCTACAAGATTTTGTCCTCTTCTCAGATTAGTAAATTAGACGAGATATTTAAAATATTTCTTTGGTTCAATTGGATATAAAAAATACATGTTATTTCTTGGGATCAATGTATTAGGCCCTAAATTATTGTCAAATAGTTTATCAGAAAAATTTAAGTGCATATTTCTCTTTCTATCAAATGGGTTATTAAATCCATGCATGGTAATTATCCATGAAAGTGGATTTTTATATATAATTTGGCAAAGTGTGTTCCTTTATTTAATTCTAATTAGAAAGATCTTCAATTTTATTTTTGAAAAATTAAAATTAATCCCTTTGGTTCTAATGCTTTCTTCTCTATTTAGAAGGCTTTCATTTGTGTTATATGGTTTATAGGAGGTCATGGTGGTATTTTTAATAATAACATAAAGGTTCCTGGCTTCAAATCCTTATGGTATGCTATTGAGGGAAAGAGTGCTCTTCTAACCTTTAGAAGAAGTTATTCAACAATTTTTTGGAATAATATAAGGATTAATTATATTGGAAATATTCTTCTTGGTAGGGTTTTAATGCATTGGAATCATGTTTAAAGTAATTTTTTTATTCCTCATGAGTAAAATAAGATGAATATCATTGTTAAGATTAATTGTTTAGATTAAAATTTTGAGGTCATTCTTTGGCATGATAAAATTTGGAATGAGATCCATTGAATGTAACAAAAATATTTTTTATGAAACACCTAAATGATAAATACTTTCTTGTTCTCAATGGACTAGACCAACAAGCTAATTATTTTTGACATCTTCGTGAGTTAAGGAATGTTTGGTATAAGAGATCAAAATAAACCTTGTCTAATATTCTTAAGACAATAAGCTAATTATTTTTGTTGTTTCTATTGTTCAATAAATTGACTACTAGGTCTAACAAGTTAATCCTTAAGTCTAGGTCTTTTCTTGTTTGTGAGGATGTAGGCCCATTTGTTCATTTTTTAATATTTATCTTTAGCTAAAAATGTGTGGCAATTCTTTTACCACTTAATCATTGTGTGCTAGTTAATGTTCTATTGAATGACATAATATTCTTATTGGAATAATTTACTAGATCATCCTCATTACTTTTTGGATAGGATATAGTTGATGATGTCCATCTAAATTTTATGGTTAATTTGTGTTACAAAGAATACAAAGATTTCTTAGGGAAGCGAATGATTGGTCTTTGACTTGTCTTATAAAAAAACCATATCTCTTGTTATAAATAATTTGGCTTGGCAAGTTCATAGAAGGAGTGCAAATATTATGAAATTCATATATGCTAGCTCATCTCTCCCAATTTCGTAAAGTGTGTAGTGGGATGTTAGCTCTCATAATGTTTCTAAGGACAAGGATGGTTGGCTCAGATAAAAGATATTGAGGTGGTTTCCATGATTGATAGTTGTTCCATATGACATTGTTGCCTTAGATTTTCCACATGGTGTTGGTACTCCAACTATTCCTTGTGGTATTATTGATTTTATTGTACTTACTTTTAGTGGCGATAAAGGAAATTTCGATGTAGATGATCTCCCTAGCATAGGTTTTGAGGAATTTGTAGGTGGTAGTTTTTGTAACAATGAAGAAAATGGTGTTTTTGATCCCTATCAAGTTGTTACAATTACAAGAATGTGTGAATTTCAACATATATTGCTTGAAGAGATATGTTGAGGATCCAATTGATAGCTTGGATAAGAAGAAAGTTCAGAAAAATAGAAAATGGTGTTTATCTTGCATTATGTTCTTGTTAATGGTTTGTCAGTTGATGTTAGATTTTTGTAAATAGATTTAGTAATACTAAATTGTTATAACACATTTTGCTAGTTGCAATTGATGTTGCTTGGCGAAGGGGTTGTTTTATGACCTATTTTTTTATTCATATGGAATGATGCATATTATGTTGCAAATTAGTTTCTTACCACTACCAATATACTATGAGTTGGCCATGGTTGTATAGTAGGTTTGGGGGGCAATGCACTTGTAATTTTCTTTTGTCCTCATTTTCAATAAGAATCACTAATTGATGTGAATTGTTAATAATGTTTCTATGCATTATATTTTGTCTCATATTTTTAATAATCTGTAATAAGCTACTCATTTCCAATCATTTCCAATTAAAATTTGCATTTATAATCTTCTATTTAAAAAAAGAAAAGAAAAAACTTGTCAAAAATCATTTCCAATTAAAATTTACATTACATAAGGTCAAATCCAACTGAAATAAACAGCTTAAACTTGTACAATTCTTGATTATATGATCAATGTAAAAGAGAGAACGAACCTTGGGCTTCAAAGGTATGGACAGGGTTCTCCTCGTAACAAGAAATATCCTTACTTGATAAAACCAGATAATTAAGACTCTTTGTCGCTGATCTGGCTTATCAATGAGACTCAATCTTCCCTGAATTACGCAAAACGATGTTGTAAAAATTAGGTAGTGTTGCTTTCAAGTGACGTTATCCTGCCATGTTCATGCACTCCAACATGCGTCTTCAAATCAAAGATCTCCGTATCTTTGTTATATTCTAAAAATGCTTAACCTTAAACCCTAAGATAATTTCCATAACAAGTACATCCATCAATAAATCCATTACATTCGGTGAATGTCCAGGAGTAGTAATCATCAGTAAACTACCCTTTCGTTGCAAAATTGGTTTGACTCACAAACGTGGGGTCCCTTCCTTTAATTGTACTTCTGCTAAAATAAACAATGCTTGTACATTTACCTACCAAGTCTCAAGAAATTAGGGTTAATAAGTCAACAGATTAATCTTAAGATTGGACATTGATAATTATGTTACTAGAAATCAGGGTTAAAGTATCAGTAAACATAATTAAAGCAGAAAAGGGATTCCTTTCTAGGCTTGACTTTTAGAAGAGGCTGTGTATCACTTTTGCTCAACGAGATCAGAAGCTCACACGTATCTAATGGAATAAACAAGAGCCGTCCCCAAGAGTTAACATTAAGAAACAAAATGCCCCTGATTCACAATCTCAAGGAAAATGAAGACAATACTTTCATTTGATGGGAGTAGATTGATGATGGAAAAGACTTACTTGAAATTAGGTAATTGAAGTAATCCGTATGAGACAACCCTTTACAATCTTTATCTGCTTGATCTTTTCTTATTGCCCGTATGATGACATTATGACTTTATGATCATATGATCTACCTATCCTTTAATTCCTGAAACCCATCCAACTTAATTGGCTTGAAGAATCATTTCAATTCATTCTATATTGACTTTTGGATGTTTGAAGAATTAAACACCTAATCCTTTAATTGCTGAAACCCATCCCACTTAATTGGGTTGAAGAATCAATTCAATTCCATCTATTCCATATTGACTTTTGGGTGTTAGCAGAATTAAACAACTGGACAAGAAACTATGTATAACTATTTAACTGTCTGCTGATAATTTGAGCTTGCATGCTTTATGGGCGTCAAGAAAACATGATTATAAATCTTGCATCGCCTATGGTTTTGCAAGTTTTCCCTTTTTCACCCATTGGACTGTTTCACTTTCCAGATTTGTCTGCGATATTGCTTCCAGTACAAGCAATCTTTGGATGTGGTTAGTCGTTATTTGTCCCTGGAAGGAATTACGTTAACATCATGTGAGGTAAACTTTATCTTAACGGTAATGACGAACGAGGACCACCCAGCAGCTCGCCACCTGACCAACCCTGAACATTATGACCGTTAGTTTTCACTTTTCGTTATCTCTGTGTTCAGACAGGCGCCTTGCCTCACGGGTCTTTGGCTTTTATATTGGAGGATCCATTAAACTTTGTACTAGCTTTTTGGAATTTTTATAATGGAGGCTCCATTAGTCTTTCTCGGGCCCTAAATCACAAATTCAATTATTGATTTAAAGTTGGCAGTCAAAGCGTTCAAAGAGAATTGCCTAAAGTGGGCCCAATAGGCTGGACATAACAAAGCGGATAGAATAGTCGACAACCCTAGCAAATTCGACGAGGTTTCTATAATAATGTTTATAATGTTTTTGAATTTAATTGCATTCAAGATTTATATTCAGATCACATGTTATGATCTATCATTAGAAAGAGTGAATAGTAACAAGATAATGATGTGTATTAGAGAAATGATTAGATGAACTAGTGCAGGTAGATAATGTGGATATGATATTGATTTAAAACATGATTTGTTCGAAATTTCTGTTGATCTTATTGATGAATCTAGATATAGTGCTATTAAAATGAATATACAAAAAGTCAATATTTCAGATTAACACATTAGATCCTATCATACCTGATTTTTGATAACACATATTGAAACTTTAGGGCCCTCATAAGTTTATGATGAGGTCTTGCTCATTTCTCTATTTTTGAGTCATGTTTAATTAATAATCAATTTGTGCATCAAAGGATGCCATGGTTTAGGTAACTTAAGAAATATTGGACCTCATGCAAGAAAAAAGTCTATATGGAAAAGATATGACTAATTATCACTTTTGGGTTTCCAAGTTTCTTGAGCACATTTGCATAAGACATGCATTTGTAACTTCAAACCATGAGATTCAAATATTAGCAAAGCACTTGGGTTTTCTGAGTTTCAAAACACATCTCACATCAAATTCACAAAGGGTTCTAGAACCTTGAAATTCTACTAACAAAGGAGGAACTTTGTTGTATCCCAAATAACTATTTATGAAAAAAATTGTTAAATCCCTCTATAGATATCAATTTAAGTCAATGGCTTTGATACCATAGTAATGTCATAGGAAATATATTAGTGTAATATTACTCAAAACCCTCTACAAATATTAATTTAAATCAATATCTTTCATACCACTATAATATCTCAAACAACTATTTATGTAAATATTTCCTACAATTGACTAAAAATGTTAATTTAATCAATGGATTTGATACCACTATAGTATCTAGCCAAAGAATTTTGAGTTTATAAAAATTTATTTTTTAATATTTAACTTGAAGCTAACAAGAAACGTAAAATTTCTCCCCAAAATCACAATGATTAAAATATAATAACCCTAATGATTGTTTTAAACAAATAATTAATAGGTTTAATTAATTTAATCAAATTAACTAAACTTAGAGGTTTTTCTCAAAAAATTATAAAGAATTTTAGTCATTAACTCTTGGTTTTGATAGATAAGTAGTAGGTATTTTCTGCAACGTGTTAAATTGTGATATTGCTACCAGGATTCAATTGTATAGTTTTATGAATCAAACTCATTGACCTAGATGCAATGAATGCTAAGTCAACCATTCATTATCATGATAGATGGGTTCTTGTGAACCACTACATAGGAAACACGGGTCAATGAGTTTCACTCATAACACTACATAGTTCAATCTTGATAGCAATATCACATCTTAGCTTTAATAATTTACCGAAGATAACAAAATATTTATTTTCTCATGGGATTTAAAATACTAATTACTAAGCTTACAATATTAAGAGAAAATAATTATAGAATATTTCAAGCCAAAATAAAGTATGAATATTACATTCAGTTACATGGAAAGAATAGAAAAAAACATCAATCATGAAAAAAACTACTATAATGGCTACAACAATAGAAAATATAACTAAAATACCCTATAACCATGGACTCCTATCTCAACCTTTGAATGAATTCATCTCACAAAGTCAAATATTTTTCATCCTTAGGCTTGCAACCTAGGTAGTTTCATCCTCTAGTTTAGGATATATCTTAAGGTTTTCATCCTTTGGTCTAATACTTTGAACAACACATGCTTTGAGTATTATTTTCGAGGGCTTATGTGTAGACAATAGAATGAATCTCCTAGTAGTGCATCCTCCTTTTGATAACCTAGAAATTGAGGGATGAGATAAGTTCATGTTAAACAATGGATAAGATCTACTCCAAGGCAAGAGGTAGTTAAGGATACAACTAATACATTAATGATACCAAAGGAGTAGGTTATTGGTCACAGTGTTCAAGAAAAATGGCTCCCTTTTTTCTCACTTCTATATATTTTTTAAATTTACTTCCCTTATTCATTCTTTTCTTGAACTCGCATGTGAATCCATGTCATTGAGATTCAAATAATTATTTTTGGCTGGAAAAATCATTTCTATTGTAGTTGCATGGTCAAACTAGCCATTAATAGTGTTTTTAGTCTTAAGGGGCTAGGCAATGTAAATAGTATAAACATGTAAAATATTGGACTTTGGTTTTGAGGGTATCATATGACTAATTCCTCTTGACGGGGCATGAGCATTAGACATATCAAAATGATGGATTTTGAATATTTGAAAAGGAAAAGGAAAGGAGTGGGGGTCAAGGGAAAGGGATGCTAGAATGGATAAGTTTTAAAATACAATGGGAACCATGAAGAAGTCAAACATAAATAAAAATACATGTTGGGATGATGAACACAACTTGCAAAAACTTTGAGATATGATAACAACTTAACTACACAAAGATTTTTTTCACTATTTGTTCTTCTAACACACTAGCAAGCATTTGCGGGTTAGAAATCAACCATTTTGAGGCTTGGTTTATGTCACTGAAGATACCTGGATTGGTCCTTTGTCCCATAAACATAGACTTACTTAAAAGAGAACATTACAAATTTAAACTTGAAGTTGAATGTTAGTATATTAATTGTAAAAGTGTTTTTGGAATCCAAAACCTCAAAAAACCCAATGGAAAGTGTAGAATTCCAATATTTGGGATTTTAATGCACCCTTACATGATAAATTATAAAATTTATATCAAAGTGTATAAACTAAGTGACATGTTATACAAGATGGGGTCTATTTATGTTTCCCATGCCAAGAAATTCCTTATTAATGAGCCAATGCCTTTTATTTTTCATGATTATAAAAATGAAATTATTTATCCCACCAAACTAATAGTGATGTAAACAATCATGCTTATATTTTAAAGGATTAATTAGTTGAATTAATCAAATTGGAACCACCAAAGAAACACAAATTTAAAGCCTCATTAATTGATATATTTATGGGTACCACTTAGAACTTACTCAATAAATTGAAAAAGCAATTAATAATGTATTATAGGAAATTTTACCAAATTCTAGACATCTACACCTCTCAAGATATTTCATTTATTCATGTTGTCCATATCATAATGTTGTTAAATTAGAAATTATTAAGTTAAAAGAATATCAATGTGCTTGTGGAGTAGGTAAAGTGATAATATACATAAAAATGATAAAAATGATAGTGAAGATAAAGTTTATTCTTTAAAAAAATTGATAATGATAGTTAAATGCACATTATTAATATACAAAAATGTAATAATTAGTTATAAAATATATTTTATTAATACTTAAGCTATAATACTTAATGAGTTAATTTATGCACTCATTTTAGAGATTTATATTTTATGTTAAATATTTACAAACTCTAAAGTGGATAAATATATGGCTATGTGAAACATGAGAAAATTTTGAAATATATATAAAACTATTTTTATTTTTTGGTAGAGATTTAAAAGGGAAGAAAAGGATTTGCATTTTTTTTCCATGAAATAAATGAAGTTATATAGGAACCTTTTCTTTCAAGTTATTTTTCTTTATTTTTAATCATTCTTAAGTTTATTATAAATTAATAGTTTCTAGTCAATTTTATTTTTAATCTATTAAAAATATTCATTTTTCTTTATTTTTATCATTCTTAAGTTTATTATAAATTAACAGTTTCTAGTCAATTTTATTTTTAATCTATTAAAAATATTCAATTAGCATATTTATAAAACCTTCATACTTTTCTATGTTGAATTAAATTTATTTCTCATATTCTATTTAATTGGATTCACTCTCTTTTCTAGTACTTTTAAATCTATTAAAAATATTCATTTTTCATATTTACAAAAACCATCAAACTTTCTTATGATTAAATAAATTATCCTTATGTTCTATTTAATTTGATTACACGACCTTTCCTAATATTTGTAAATCATATATTTTCAGAAATAAGTTAGTTTTGAAATCATTCCAAGAAATGTCATACAAATAATTGTATAGTGTAATATTGTACTTCTTTTTATAAAGTTGGATTTCAATAATGTAACCTCACCATTTTTGAGTAAAGTTTCTACCCCAACAAATATTGGTAAATTGATAAGTACAAATTTAATTACCAAAAAAATAGAAGAAAAATGAGAAGAAATTCCTCTCACTAATAAAAAAGTCGACTATTTTCCACCAATAGAAAATGAAATTATAATCAAAGTAAACTTTTAAAATTATTTTTTCAATGATATACAAGATATCATAATTGAATATTAAACATGAAATATAATTTTGTTTTCTAAGAGGGGTGCCAAAAAAATTGCCTTTTTTTTTAATGGGATCAAATGAACTAGGAAAATAAGAATTGATAGAGACCATAAGAGTATAGGAAAAGGATATTATCTTCTATGATCAAATATTTCAAGCATGCACGTCGTAAATTACAATTTGACATATGGGTAATATGTAGGAAAGTTTATTAACACCAATATTGAAATTTTGAGTTCTATCTTGACCATCCTTCACATCCACATTATCCATGTGGATAGGATTATCATACTTAAACCTAAAGATTTTTATATTTTTTAATGATTAGGTAGAATAGCTTGGAAGAGTAATTTGATGCAAATATAGATCAAATAATAGATTAGATGAATACTTTATTCTAATATTTTTGTAGAAGTTAATTTGAATCAACCCTTTCCAAAGAATATTAAGTTGATATGACCTAGTTTTGAAATGGAATAATCAATAGTTTATTTAAACAAGATTAATGTATGATTAATGTGAAAATAAGGGGCAATTAGTTAGTGATTGTTTTTTTAGAGAAACTATACTCTCATAGGGGTGGGTGCAATATCACATGATAGGCCATATAATACCCCTGAGTTGTATGATAATGCAAATAATAGTCTTAAATAACTTCCAGTAAAAATTGGATGACTTATCTACTTAGTTCAAAAGTAAGGTATTAATAAAAATGTATGAGATTAAGTCTATTTTATAGGGTAGTTCTTTTAAAATAAAAAATTAATTAATAAAAAATAAATTATTTCAATGAAGAACTACAAAAATCTTTAGATATATATTATTTTCCTATCCTCTTACAAAAAACTATGCATAAAAAATGACTAGACACTAATCAAGAAAAAGGAAAAATCCCCTCTACTACCTCTCTATATTTTTCTAACTTCCTTATTTTCATGCCCACTCTACTCCTCTCTCTTCATTCAACCCTCCCAATTATTTCACTACCTCCCCACCAACTAGTATGAACTAATGATCAAATTTCCTTTCCATTGCTACTAGAGATAAAAATAACCATAATCAACTAATATTGCACTAATTTATTTACATCGTTACACTAAAATAAATATGAAACCATCTAAATAAATTGGAAGATAAAGTAACACAAAACAAAATACCTTCACTTAGAATCTTTTCTCACTCCTTGATAGTAGAAATGGAGTGTACCATTATATCATTTTATTTTATCTTATGATAAGATATGGTGTGTACTCTAGCATAACCTTGATATTATTTTAAGACAACAAACTAAAATGATATCATAAGAATATGATAACTTCAAAGTTATTGATGAGTTATGATGATATCCTCTAGATATAGAGTTTTGAATAGGGAAAATCAATGTCTAGGAATGATTGATGATGGATAGCTAATATTGAAGGACGATTTGTGGTAGGATCAAATATGTAATCATGTTACAAGCACCACATGAAGAATAGGATCTAGTTTTAGGATTGTGATAAGGAAAAAAATCCTTGTATGAATGGCTAGGATTAAGAGGTGGGATTGAGTTATGTGGATAAGATGAAATGTTAGGGGTAAGTGCACAAGGATGGGGGATCAAAAAGTGGTCACCCCACATTCAGTCCCCTATTGATCTAAACACAAGTGTGTTATAAAATGCTAAAATTATAATTATCTAGAATTATAACATGCTTGAGTTTAGGTTTTGATTGATCGATCCTAAGGCACAGTCAATCCAAAGTCCACTTATACCATAATGTGTGCAATGTAGAAAAATGTACTCCTTTACATTTTCACACTTTTTTGGGCCCTCTTAATTAAACTAGACTTAATTATGCCTTAATAAGCCCTATTTTACACCTACAAGCGTAATAAATTATAATTTTTGAAGGGGAAACCTAACAATAATTAATTCCAACACATAAAACTTTACCTTCAACAATTTGTGTTCTAGGAATAAGGACCTGGGTGATCCTACAATACTAGTTTACAATTTTTGGCTAAACTAGACATTGAACTGATTTTTTTAACTAAATCTTCACTATCCGACACCTATAGTAGCTAAACCATGAGGAATTCGAAGATAATGCAAACTAGTGATTTGTGGCATTTTGTCTGTAGATTCTAAATATTTCTTTTTCAATTTTTTTTTGAATCAGATTGCACTTCTTTTTCCATTTCCTTCAAAAAATAGTTTTTAATAGTAAACACCATTTTTAAAGAGTGGAGTTATTCACTAACACAACTTTTTTTTATGAAGGATAAAATTCTCTTCTTTTTTTTTTAATTTAGATTCATAACTACAATATCTAGTGCATGGAACTAGTTTCATAGTATTTCATTGAATGTTTTTTTCTTAATTAAGTTTCAAAGTCAAACCACTTATAATTTAGACATGATTTACTGGCTAAAACATAACTTTTTTTGTATGTATGGGTGATCCCATAATAGTGGTTTACAATTTTTGGCCAAACTGGACACTGAAATATTTTTTTTAACTGAATCTTCACTTTCGGGCACCTATAGCAACTAAACCATGAGGAATTTGGAGATGATGCAAACTAGAGTTTTGTGACATTTTGTCTATAGATTCTAAATATTTTTTTTTCAAAAATTTTGGAATCAAATTGCACTTCTTTTTTATCTCCCTTGAAAACTAGTTTTTTTCAAAAAACAACATTTTTAAAAAGTGACGTTGACCGTATAACGCATAACTTTTTTTCCATGAAGGATAAAATTCTAATTATTTAGAATTTAGATTTGCAACTCTGATATCTAGTGCTTCCACTTGGTTAGATATTTTTTATTGAATATTTTTTCTTTAATCAAGTTTTGAATTCAAACCAATTATAATTCAAACATAGCGCGACCGTATAACGCGTAACTTTTTTTGTATGTATTAAAATTCAAATTTTTTTCCTTTGTTGGATCAAGGACTTCAATATCTGGTGCACTAACAATTTTTATTTTTATTTTTAATAATCTGCTATTTTTCCACGTGTAGAACAAAGAGCTTGATTTTCGGTGAAAAACCTCCATTCACGAGAAATAAAAATTAAATATAATAATAAAATTAAATTTATTTAAAATTATACTTTTTGGGAAGCTTATAATAAGGAATACATACTTGCAAAAAACAAATTTTAAATGAATTCATTTGATCCCCCAAAAGGTATATCAAAAGTAGTTTTTAATTAGCATTTTGATAGGTGTAAAGGAGACTCTATTATAGGTATGGTTTAAAACTAGCGGGGTTCTATACAAGGGGGTTTGATTTAAGGTAGTTTGATCAAACCTTCTTCAATTGGAATTCTTTAAATGGAACTTTTCAAGGCTTAAATCATTATATTTTCTAAAAATATGTGATTTCAAAAAAAATCAGTTCCTCCCAGAAATTGTAAACCACTATTGTGGCAACACCCGTATCAATTATTATTTTTAGATCAAGGACATCAATATATCTAGTGCATATATATTTTTCAAATTTATTTTTGATAATCTGCTATTTTTCCACATGTGAGGAATAAAGAGCTTGATTTTCAGTGAAAAACCTACATTCACAAGAAATAAAAAAATAAATATAATGATCAAATTAAATTTATTTAAATTATAAGTTTTGGGAAGCTTATAATAAGGAATACATACAAAAAATAAATTTTAAATGAATTCATTTGATCCCCCAAAAGGTAAATCAAAAGTGGTTTTTTATCAGCATTTTGATAGGTGTAAAGGAGATTATGTTATAGGTATGATTTAAAACTAGCAGGGTTCTATCCAAGGGGGTTTGATCTAAGGTGGTTTGATCAAACACTCTTCAATTTAAATCCTTTAAATTGAAATTTTCAAGGATTACATCAGTATATTTTCTAAAAATATGCAATTTAAAAAAAAATCAGGATCTTCCAGAAAGTGTAAACCACTATTGTGGGATCACCCACCTAGGACCCACTCCCTAGGCATTTGAACATGAATTTAAATTATTATTTTGGTAGGTAATTTAATGTATCTAAATTCAATTTTTCATGTGGGATTGTAATATTTAATTTTCAAGAAATTAAGGATACATACCTATAAATGTACAAGGTTATTTTATCAATTCAACATGTAGAATTTTTGTGAAACTTCACAAGAGAAATGTCTATGATTAAAGGAACTCAAGAGCAGAATTGTCAGTGATTTGTTGTAGCAATCAAGACCTCAAGCATCATTTCAAAGTCTTAAGCATCATGCAAGTTTTTGGAGCTAACATTGTGATGTAGGTTTCAAAGATTCAAGTCATATCTCAAGCATCAAGATCCACATCCATTGAAGCCATTTCATGCAAGATGAAGATCAATATTGTAGAATTCTAAATGTTTATTCAAGGGTTTGGTGAGTTGCAATATTGCATTTTTCATTTGTCTTTCCTTTTACATTTCATTATTTCAATTCAAGATTTAATTACCCAAACGGGGTTTGACCAAGGAAAACCCCCATTCACTAAAGAAAAATAACTTTTCCCTCTTATGTTAGTGTTGAATATTTTAAGTTGAAGAAGGATTTAAGATCTTTTTGAGAGAAATATTGAAAAGTTGTCAAAGTTGTCGTCAAATCATAGAAACTCACCTACAAATTTAATTTCTGACTTTCTGACACTACTTGTAACCCAAATCAAATAGAAGTTACAGATTGACATAAGAGGCTTCTTAAAGTTTGCTAAAAACCCCAAGAAAAGACCCATTCACCTATGGTCGAATGAGTCCTACACGACCTTCTAAAACTATCATTTGATGACTGCTACACATCACTCAGACCTTCTATCTACAAGAATTTTTTTTATATTAATATTGAGATTTATATTATTGTTTCAAGTTGGAATTTGCATAATTGAGTAGATTTTCTATTTTTAGTTTTTCTCCCAAAAGTGTTGTTTAGGAAGAAACTCTCGTCCTCAAGCATAATGAAATCACTAGATTCCCTCATTAAGTTGACTTGAGCACCTAAGGGTTGTAAGTCAATTCTTTGTGTGGATCTCATTTCCCAATGAAATAAAGGAAAATAGGTCTATATTTGGTGAACCCCTCTCATAAAATCGCTGAAAACAAAACCATTTTCCATTGTTTCATTCTGGTGAACATGACTTTGTACAACAAAATTATGAAATTTGGATTCCATTCAAACCCTAGATCTAAGGTTTGCATTACTTTGCATTGATTTGCTTCTTATTTAGGGTTGTTTACTTGCATTACTTTGCATCTCATTTATGGTTTTAGGTTTACATTTTTGCATTCTTAAAATCTAAAAAATTCAAAAATATCATTCATTTTATAGAGTGTTTTGATAACATTACATGATCAGTCACTTAAATTAGAAAATTAAATCAAAATTGCATCTTAAGTTAGGTCTTTTTTCTCATCATTTACCATCATTTTACACTTGTATTTAGATCTATTTTTTAATAAATCTAAAATTATAACTACCTGTTTGCAACCAAAATCTGAAAGCATAAACATTAACTCAAAAATATGTAATTTGGTTTTTCAAAACCTTGAAGCAAGACCCATTCACTTATGGGGGAATGAGTCCATGATCAAAGCTTTTTTCTGAATTTCTAGGCATTAAAAATCCTCAGTCTAAATTTTATGCTTCTACATTAAAATCTCAATTTTAGTTTCCAAAATTTATGTTTTTTGTAATTATTCACATTAAGGTCAACTGATCAAATTCAGTGCATTGTTTGAATTCAAAATTGCATTTAAAAAAAATAAAATAGGTTTTTGCATAGTATAATTAGAAAGTTATTTTGTTTAAAATCTAGAAATTGCTCTCTTTTTACACAATTGCATTGCATCTCATACTCTAGGTTGTTTGATTACATTTTGTCTACTCTCCATTTTGGGTGCATCCTAGGTTTGTGAAACTTGTATGAGCTTCACAACCTAGTTTCATTTTTCCAATTTTATCGTGAGACATAGTTCGAGATTCATGTCATCCCGTGATACATCACTCGCCATGGATCTTGGGTTTTATCTCTTTCACTCAGTCTTGACACTAGTCAACCCATTCTAGATCATAACCTTGACACCTCATTTCCTATGAATTCATTACCAACAACTAATGTGACTAATGTTTAATCAATGGTTGCTAAGTTCCCTCAAGAGAACCTTAGAAAAATGGATGAAGAATTTGAAAAATTGCAAAACTTTGTGAGTTATGAATATGTTGTTGGTATTGTAATTCCTATCATAGAAAACATAAGGAAAATGCTTAAATATGAACAAGGAATAGAAATTTTACATATTCTCTCTTACTTCATTAATCATAACATAAAAATGAATCCTATAAACCCTTCAACTTTATTGAAGTTCAAACTTGTAAGGGGCTAACCAATATGTCCTTTGACATTGCTTTCTCACAAAATGACATAATTAAGGATGCACCCGATGGTCCTCTTTACATAGATGGAAGAATAAATGGCAAGCCTACTAATGGGATACTAATTGATCTCATTTGTGTAGATAGTTTGATCACTGGATACTTCTTTTTTGTGCATGAAATTTATCAAGATAGTTATGAACAATCAAAAGAATGGATCAAAACACATAATTGTTTTGCTAGCCCTATGATAGGTTCAATAACTCTTCCTTTATAAGTTGGACTGAAAATATTGAACATCTCATTCCCTATCATCTCGATTTCAAATCAATTTCATGTTAAGTTATACTACCCATGACTTCACTTCATGAATGTCATCCCATCGGTAGTGCATAAATTATTAAAGTTTCCATTTGGTAAAGAGATCTCTACTGTGCACCATAGTGGATTTAATCATGTGTCATCTTGTGGGAATTTATCATTGGATTTCTTTTGGCATGAACTTATGGAACCTATTAGGCCTCATGAGGACTTCCTTTTCAAATCTTATCAAAAGTTTAAGGAAAAGCATAATAGAATTATCCCAAGTACCAATATGCCTCAACCTGGCATGATTGAGCCTCCTATCCTTGATGAAACCATGATTCAACAAAAATCCCTTCGAAGCAACCAAGACCAACCTATGAAAAATCCTCCAACCATTTCCTATAAGAGACCACGAGAAAAATAAATAAGTCTCATTGTGCCTCCTAAAATAAACAAGTTTATAAAGTTAAAGAGAAAGTGGTTGAACAACCTCCAATGGTTCCTTTTGTTCCTCCCTTGTGGGAAGAAAATAAACATATGGTTGATAAGCCTGCTCCTACACAACTACAACTCAAAAATAGAACAAAAAGAAATCAAAATGTTATAGAACGTACACGTAGGCATCATGCTATTGCTCATCTAATATAAGAAAAACATGAATTGACAACTCAAAATTAAAAAAAACTCAAGAAATGTATGATGATTCTCCACCTTCGTTGCAAGAAGAAGATCTTATACCTTGACCACAACAAGAACAAGCACCTTCCATGGATATTATCATGAGACCTCCTGTTCTAATTGACTTGGATGATGATGATGAGAATGCTAAGATTGATGAAGAAATGCATAATGAGCTAAATTCATTATTTTCCTTTTCCATGGGCTTAGATGATATCAACCATGATGATCCTCCTAAAACAAGTGACGCACCATGTTTTGAACCTGCTAATGTTCCTAGTATAACACTTGTTGTCTCATTGGCTAGTTTTTCACCTTTCACATATAACAAACAAGATTGGGATGTGGATGACCTGCTATAGGTTGACTTTCATGTTCCTTACTTGTCTTTTATTTTCTTTTTCATGTTCTTTGTGTGTGATTGCATGTGTGTGATGTGATCCTTCATATCGTTCTACTTAACATGTCTTTATGTTTGTTCCTCTATTTGTATAGGTACATTCTTATATATGTTGTTGGTTGACACATTTATCACCTAACTCTATATTCTCACGCCCACTAAGGTGACAAATGTAACCACAGTTGAATCAGTAATACTATAATTTTTAGAATGATTCTCTGCTTATTTTAAAAGGTGACAACTACCTTCATTTGATATTTAATGAATAATTTTTATCTAATGTTGCTTTTAACTAGAAAGCAAATAAAGGAAGGGGATTTTAACCATAAATATTTAAAGGAATTCATTGACTTCATATGATAAAACTAAAATACTCTACAACTAAAGTTAAATCAAATATCACCACAGAGTCCTTATTCATAGATAAAAAATACTACAGTGATGCAAAAAATCAAAGTATCTATCATTCCAACAATAGATCACACACTAGTAGAACATTCAATATAAGCAAAATATATTCATATGCCATAATTCAAAGATTATGAATGTATAAATTCCACCATTATCTTCTATATCAGAATAATAGAAAAAATAGTAAATCAAGATAGAAAATTTTCTCTAATAAGATCTGAATCACATCAACCAAACCCATATTTGAAGCATAAGCTAATTGTCTTTGGTAACGGTTTCTTGAAAGTAACTGTATCAAATAATTAAAAATAGTCTTTAACTTAAAAGATCCAAAATAAAATAAAGTATCGTGAAATACTAAAAAATAACTATGCATCATTTCCTTCTGCCTCAGCCTCTTCATCTTCTAGATCGTCAACCACTTCTTGCTGCAACCGTTGTTCTTGTGCCTTCATCATGGATTTGTAGTCTCTATACTTGGTAATAATTGCAAATATCTCTTTTCTCCCTGGTGTTACAGTGATCTGCATTTTGGTTCTTACTTTGGTGAGAGCGGCCTCAGACTCGTTCAGAGTATCAGATATCCTATTGCTTCAATTTTAAAGGAATTGAGGTATGCCTACAATCTATCAAGCTTTGAGAAAGATTCACTGGTCATCGTGGCAGGATCTTCCATCTCCTTGTTGAATACTTCTTTGAATTTAAAATAAATTTCCTTTGAATCTAGAATATTCTCATCAAACTCATTAGTTATCTCTACTTTTAGGTCATGACAGTTTCCTTTAATCTCCACTAGCATGTCCAGATACCTTTCAAGTGCCTTAGAAATCTCCTTTACCAGGTTTTCATAAATGCTTAGTTTCCATTCCAATGAGCTAGACAAAGAAGGATCTAACTCCTTTGGATCATTCACAATTTGTTCATTGATTAATTTCATTCGATCCATGGAAATAAACTATTTTATTTCTTGTGAGAGCATGAGAGGTTGGTCTGATCTTTCCTGACCTGTTGTAGCTTTGTCATCAATTCCTTCCTTTTATCAAAAAATCGAGTGTAGAAAAGCACAAACTTACTAATAAAGAGGATAGTATGTTGAGACATTTCATCTATCCATTCACTAACATTTTTGGAATAGCTCTAATTCTTTCTGATTAATTGCATTGTAGAATCATAAATAACTCATACCTAAGAACTTGAGGCTCCACTAGATATAGAAGGGGGGACTATAGAAGAAATAAAGTTTTTTAAATCAAGAACCTAAGATTGCAATTTCACCCTTTCCTTTATTTCTTCCTTTACTCGCTTAATCAAGGCATTGAATGAATAATCAACATGATACACATCACCTTCGAGTGTTTGGGGCCCCATATGAACATGTGTGATTTTATAGTCAGACACTGTTATCTCATCCTCATTTATATCCTTTATAGGATCTGTAATTTCTAATACTTGATTACTAGAATTAGGGTAAGTCAACATTCTTGATATTTTCTAAGCTTTCTTTGGCCTTGAGGAAGTCTGGAGAAACTTTGCAACTGTATCTACACCAACTATTGTTGTAGGAGTATATTTTCTCTTTTTCTCTAATGCATTTTTCAGCCATACTAGGGAGGCTTCTATGAAAACAAAATCCTTTTTCCCTTGAGCAATTTCCTTAGACTTACCAGGAGAGATGGGTATATTTTTCATCGAGGAAGAGGGTACTTTGAACAAATGAGGAAAGGTATAGTCTTCAACAATTTGCTTAAAAATGGCATCAGAATCCTCAGGCACAGGTTTTGTTTGACTGGTCTTTTTTTTTAGGAGTAGGAGTAGATATGTTATCCTGTTTCCACACTAACTTCATTTTAGCCATCTCTTTAGGCTTCTCACCATCACCCCCAGACTATGAATTTTAACTAGAAGACCTAGTAGCCAATCTCCCTAATGATGTACCCACTGCAACTATCTTAGTGGACCCCTGCTCATTTTCCTGAGATAATTTTGGTTTTTGAGTAGAACCTGCAGCCTATCGCCATTTTCCTTCTAACCAATCATGAGTTCTTTTCAACACTAGAGCAGCTTGTATATTCATATTTAAAACTTCATTTTTACTCCATTCAACCTTGGGATGAGATTTATTGGACAATCTTTCATATTCAGGGTCAATGACCACCGAATCCTCAGTTGCACTTTCAGGAATCTAGAAAGAAAAACCAAAAACTTGAATTTTTGTGAGGGTTAACCTCATATAATCTCTTTTAAAGACTTAATTTTCATCAACACAATCTTCCCAAAAGTCCTCAATAGAAGGTTTATTTTGATATGAGCTCCCTCCACATAAATTATGTATCATGAAACCCTTGCTATCAAAATTATCCCTAATGAATAAATGCTGGAGGTTATACTCTTTAAGAATTCCTTCAACACATTTGGCCATCTGATTATTTTTACACGTTTAGGAAGGAGTTGCAAATGGGAAAAAATACCCCCGTTTCCCGATATTCATGTACTTTACATTCACCACAACCATTGTTCTACAGACCTACAGGAACACCAACAAATCTTCAAGATATCTAGGAAATTTTAATGGCGCTTTCTCAAAACTTCCTATTCTCAAGTAGGAAAACCTATCAAATTAAATATAGAAACTTCCAAACTTTGACACAAAAGGCATTGACTTAGGAGAAAGATGCATTTTAGGGTTTCCATCTAGTTTCCTCACAACTTCCATCAAGAATGCATCATTGACAAGGAAAAAATCTCCCATTCCAACTAGCTTGGTAAACTACTGATAGAACTTATATATAGCTATGCCAGAAGATGGAGGTACCTATGGCTTTAATCCCATCCCAAAGGATCTTTGACTAGCTATAATGTATATTAAGCAAGAACACAGATGGAAGGTAGCAGTTTTATAGAAATTGACTAATTGTTCATTCAAATGAAAGAAAATTATCTTAGCCCAATGAATGAACACATTCTCATCATAGATAACCAAAATAAACTAACACATCCAATATTAAAAAAATTCAATTTGCATAGTTCCAACAATGCCATGTAACAAAGCAATGGCATCTGTGATTTCCCCTTTGAAATGCATTCCCTTAAGTTTGGCAGGTAACTATGACTTACCTCTTTTCTTTGTCTTCACCCACCCCATGGCCATAGAATTCTTGCACCAGTGCTCATTAGCTCTGAAAAACTCACTACCCACCGCAATAGACATGTCCTTTATGGGCACCCTCTTAGGAATCTTTAGCGCATGGGAAACTACTTTAGGAGAAATTTTAGAAATGACAATTCTGTCCATGACTTTGATTTCGTGTGTTTCTAGAATATATCTTCTCGCACATGTGCCTATTAGGTCCACACTCAACATGGCTTCTGAAAAACCCCTGACATGAGCTAATCCTCTTGCTAACAATTTTACATCGATAGCAGATCTTCTGTCACTTTCCAAATGCACACTGAATTCCTCCAGCTTAAAAGATCCCATCTCTGTGTCCCTTACGCCGAGCCAACAATTTTAAATTCCAGACTGCATGAGCTCATAGTACAAAGAGGAACACTCATATGCTTGAAGAAATAATTGCAAAAGATGGAGGTGCAACTACAGACTCAAACAAATAAATTCCCACCACCTTAAGTCATGTAAAATGACAAGATGTGTGTTAGGTATTGAATTAATATGGAACTTTATTTTAATCCCAGTAAAGAAAACCCTAAGATTTGTGTGCTTTGCAAAAATCCTTGATAAGACTTCTCCAGGTTGTACCATATGCCTCATTAAATGCATAGGCGACACCTCAAAACATGTGGGATGGACAACATATCACCTTGTTGTAGAAAATTGAAACTTTATAACCTTAAGTTAGGAGTTACAAAGTTATGAAAACCTCTAACTCTTTGACTATACAATAGACCAACACACTTGATGCTACGAAAGGAGAACAAGTCGGGCCATCAAGAGGTTAGAAAAAACACAAACCCGATGAAAATGTTTAAAGGCACTGGGCGCCAACGACTTAGGTTTCAAAACTTAAAGAACACATGACAAGGGGTTAGAAACTTAGAGGATCCTGCGACAAAGGCTAAAATGAAGGCAAAGACTTTAGACTTAGGTAGAAAGTAAGAAATTAAAGACCAAGGAAGACAAAATTTAAAATTACATAATACATAGTGTACCCACAAGTAACATTGGCTCTAAATGGGGACCAGGATTGACAGGACACAGAGAATCTAGAAACATAGCATAAAGCCTTATTCATTGGGCAATAGAGTAAAAAACCAGACAAGCCAAAAACTAAACAAAACAAACAAGAAACTATATACAAGGTTGGACCCAATGGAACAATTATTCAAGAAGTTTCAAATCTTTCCCATTGTAGGAAAGGGGTAGAACAGTACCATTAGGATAAGCCAATTAGAAAGCATGATCACCAACAAGCTGCTTAATCAAGAAATTCCCTCTCAAGAGAGAATTATTATTTTTATGTGCTCCTTTTTCCTCCCTCCTCCTATCCCAAAGAAGAACTGAATCACCAACTGCAAAGTCTCTTTTTCTAGCCCTATTATCAAAAACTTTCTTCACCATATGTTGATGTTTGGTAATCTTATCCACCACAACCTCTCTTTCTTCTTCCAACTTATTCAAATACATAATCCATTTTTCCAAAGCAATCTGAAATTGCCCATGATCTTCTATAGCCTTATGTAAATTGAGTGTTGAAATCTCCAATGGTGTAGGCAAAGTGATATCGATGCCATATACTAATTTAAAGGGGGACATTCCAATAGCTCTTTTTTAGGTAACTCTATCAACCCATAGAGCATCGTATAACTTTTTTGTGTCATCCCCTTTGATTTTCATCAACCAACTTCTTAATAATGGAGATTAAATTCTTATTGCTTGACTTGTCTTTCCCATTGCCTTGTGGATAATAATTAGATGAATGAGCAGGACTAATGCCATAGTCATAGCAGAAAAGGGTAATTTCGGCAAAGAAAAAAGAGTTAGCGTTATTGATGACAATTTTCTTGGGCACTCCAAACCTTACCAAAATATTCTTCAATAAATTACATACAACTTTAGTGGTGGTATGCTTCATTGGAATAGCTTCTACCCATTTGGTGAAATAGTATGTAGCATTCAATATGTGTGTATGTCCCACACTGGAACTCCAGTTAATTGGTCCAATGAAATCTAGACCCCATTGTTGAAAGGGCTCGTCAATTACCATAGGTTTCAAGGGTAAAGTAGTAATTTGTGGTCTACCAGTGAATTTTAAACACTTTTCACATTTTGACACCCACTCATAAGCATCTTTAAACATACCTGGACAATAGAATATATGACGTATGACTTTGAAAATTTTCACTGAAGCAGAAAAATGTCTGTCTGCCACATGTCTCACTGTGAAAGGCTTCCAATAGATTTTTCTAATGCTCTTTGTCAACAAACCTTAAGAATGTCCCATCCACACCTTTTTTATACAAATTCCCTTCCCAGAGAACACACTTGTTTTCTTTGAGTTTTAAGTTTCTCTTTTCTCTTGGTGACAAAAGCGATGGGCAATCACCATAGGTTAGGAAATAAGAGATATTGAAAAACCAATCATCAGTTGTGCTTGTGAATAGTACTAATGGTAATTCTTCTTCTTCAACAAGTTTACTCTTAGCAATAATTTTAGCCAAACCCTTTCCATTAACTAGATTCGTGGGTTTATTATCCAGATCATATTCTTGAATTTGGGCTATCCAAGATCCTCTTTTATTGCATCCAATATCTTGTTGAGTAAGAATACTTTTCATAGCAGTTTCAAGAACAAAAACAATAGTATGAGAATGAAGAATATAGAACTTGAAACTCTTGAGTGCCTTCACAATAACATATGCATGTTTTTCAAGCGGTGAATATTTGAGTTCATACTTCTTTAGAGGAGTGCTCATAAAAGAGATAGAGGCTTCAATACCTTGCTCATTCTTTTGTAGTAAGATGGTTGACAAGGTGTGCTTAGAGGCGTAACTATATATGATGAAATATTTAGTAAAATCAGGATGAACTAAAGTGGGAGCAATTGCAATTGCAGTTTTAATATTTGAAAAATATTGTTTTCCCTTACTGCTCCATTTAAACACTGGGTGATCCTTCATCATATCAGAAATGGGCTTTTTCAGCTCAGCAAAATCAAGAACAAACCTCCTTAGAAATTTCACCTAACCAAAGAAAGACCTAGTACCATCGTTGTTGGTAGGTAATCCTAGCTACATGATTGCCTTCACTCTCTTTAGACCTATCTTGATTCCATCCTTTGAAACAATGTGACCTAAGAGTTTTCCCTTAGTTACAACAAAGTAGAATTTTTAGGGTTTAAAGAGATAGTTTCTTCTCTACAACGCTGCAATACTACTTCCAAATCATGAAAATGATTGGCTCTCTTTTTAGGAAAAAATGTTAGGTCATCAAAATAAATCACTATAATTTTATTCCTAAGATCACCAAAAGATAAGTCCATAGCTCTTTGAGAAGTGGCTCCTACATTAATAAGGCCTAATGACATTCTATTATAGGAAAAAACACCAATGGGCATGGTGAATGTCATTTTATGTTGGTCTTCTGGGGCTACTTTGACCTCATTATAACCTAAGAAACCATTAAGCATGGACATCATTTTGGAGCCAATAACTATTTGCAAAACATGATCCATTACTGGTAGTGGGTAGTTGTCTTTTAGAGATGCCTGATTTAAATTCTTGAAGTAAACACATATCCTTATTTCTCCATTTTTATTTCTCATAGGAACTATAATGGCTACCCACTTGGAATGAAGGATCGATAAATAATCCATTCCTTGAGAATTTTATCAATTTCATTGAAAATATCTTTTACAACCTTGGGATTATATGTCTGCTATGTTCATATGTAAGGTGTGGCACTAGGTTTTAGTGGAATTTTATGCTGGAATTCTCCATTTCTAAACTTCCTTAAATCTGCATAACACCATGGAAAAAGATCCTTGTAACATGTCAATAGAGATCAGTCTCTCTCTCTCCTCCTAGGAACAACACTTCCCAATACAAACAATCTTAGGATCATCCTTTTTACCAATATCCACCTTATCATATTCAGTAGATGCTTCAACAGAGACTTTATTGTTCTGCTTCAAATATTGATCGTGCCTATTGAATAAATGTTCGAGAGAAACTAAACCCTTTGGAATCTTGTTACCTTTCAACTGGATAATATTTGTCTCCTTTCCATTAGGGGAAACAATGTCACCTTCTAAAACATCATTGATTTTATCATCACTTCCTTTAAAATAAATGTGAGCAAAGGCTTCACCTTTCTCTAAAAATTCAATAATCTATTGATCATCATTAAACACTTGCAAATGATTTACATTGTCAGGAACACTAGGTCTATACACAATTTCAATTCTATAGGACTCATCTTTGAAATTTGGATGTGGCAAGAACAATGGCAGTGAGACTACTAGGGAGTCAGCCCTAGTGTTTTGTTCCTTGGGAACAAACTCTATAGAAAAAACATTAAAATCTTCTATACAATCCCAAACTCTATTCCTATAATGCTTAAGCCAACCATTTTTCACACTGTAAGTCTTTCTCACCTACTTTACCACCAATTTTGTGTCTCCTACAACCCTGAATTGTTTGATACCCTTTTCTTTGGCTACACTTAGACCAAGCAATAGAGCATCATACTTGGTCATATTATTGGTATTAGTAAACTCCAATTTGAAAGAAAAGGTGAACTTATAGCCATCAAGTGAAATCAAAACTACTCCAGCACCTAGCCCGACATTAGCACAACTTCCACCAAATTCTAGCATCCACAATTCATTGACCAAATTAGGGCTAATATGATTTGAATTTTCCTCTCAGTCAGAAGTGCACATATAGGTTACTGATCTTGTTTCAACAAATAGAATATCTTCTCTTGGATCACCAGACTTTAAGACAATGAACTTGGCCTTGGGTTCAGGATTCAAGCATCTTTTATTTCCATCCAAAGGTATTAAGGCATGAGACCAATCCATATGGATTTCTCCACCCAAATCCTTACAACAACTCGTACTCAAAAGCTTAACATAACTTGTAGGAATGCCATCAACTAATAAAGTCAGGTTCAACCTTTTTTTGGGAAAAGAAGCTAGGGCTACTTGAGCATCTTTGATTTGACCTGTAATAGGAACTAGGGATCCATCCATGGAATAACATTTTCCTTGGGAAGAGGTATAAGATAAACCTAGGGCTTTAGCTATCTAGGCAGGCATCATATTTTCAGAAGCTCCAAAGTCAATGATACAATTATACAGTCTAAAACCAACAATGTATCATGATATATAGGAAGGTTCTAGTTTCATGAATCAGTTTTGTGAGCTTGAAGGTTTATCTACAGTATTAGAGAAAATTTGGTTCCCAAGGTTGGCATCATTATCATTAGAAATTTGAGCATTACATTGGGGTAGTGAAAGCTCTTATTTAACATATTTCACTAGCCTATCTAGTTCTGAGGGATTGAGTCTCAAGTACTCAACTTGTGAAATTTGGATTTTGGTATTCTTATAGGACTCAACTATATCAAATGAACCAAAAGGAAAGGTAACAAAAGATGAAGAAGATGGTACCTCAACTTGTACACTGTTGGGAGCAATTTGTTCCTGCTTTTTCTACCTTGTTAAAATGTACTTCGAGGCTGAAGATGAGCCACCCTGATTAGCCTTGGCATGTTGTGCTCTGGTGAAAATAGCACAATTTGGTTTGTCAACTCTAACATATACATCCTCTCTAGCTTCTACCTCTGATATGAACTCAAAGAAGTTCATGCCAGCATCATTGGATGAGCTAGGCTCTTCTACATATGGTTCTATAGTGTGTTCATTTGTTGAAAGCATTTGCATGAATCTAATCATCTTTGGAGAAGTAGCTCCATCATGATCTGAAGTTAGATGAAAATTACAATGATTCCCCTTACTGGAAGAAGAGGGACCCTCAATTGCTAGCCTTTGATTTGGAGTGGCCAATGAAAGTGTTTTGTTGGGAGCTCCTTGATAATTCCTAGAAACATCTTAATAGGGCATTTGTGACAGACCCTTTGGCATTTGTCTCTTAAGAGTTATTATGTCATTGGCCAATCTCTGAATGACTGGGTCAATAGAATTTATTGGTGAAGGTCTACTAGTTTGTAGTTCTTTCTTCCATTTTCCAGAGACAATCAGATCATCCTCTATGGATACGATTCTATCTTGTCTAGCAGCTACATCAACCATGCCTTCCCTTTTAATAATGAAACTCACATATGGAGGAAGAGTGTTAATGAACATTGCTTTCAACAATTCATGACCAAGCCTCATGTTCATAGTAATTATGTCATATAATTTATTAAACTTGGCCACAAAAACCCTCATTGACTCGTGAACCTCCTTTTTCATTGAACCTAATTGAGCAACCAGGACTTGATCATTTTCCACATACTTAAATATGTTCTCAAACCTTGTTCTTATGGAAACCCAATTTTTAATAGAGCCATTGGGAAGAGAATAAAACCAGTCAACAACAACGTCCATCAAATATTTTGCAAATAGCCTCATAGCAACATCTTCATTGTTGTATTGCAAGAATGGAAGAGGCAGCAAAGAAATCCTTCATATGATCATCAAGAGAAACTTTCCCATATCCATTTAATTTGGGTATAATCTTTCCTGAACCTTTGGGTAAGTCATGGAGTTGTGCACTAGCTCCAAAGGTTAGAGGACCTATGATGGCCCCCCATGGGATTGGTTGGGGCTCTGCCATTACTATTGGAAAATTTACTTGTGTAGGAAGGGTGGTGCTACACAAAAGAACTTGGAAAGATATCTTTGAAACCCTAGATACACTAAGTTTAGGAGGAGGAGGAGAAGATGGTCTACTGATAGACTTAACTTTTCGGGTAGGTGGAAAATATGAAATATCAATAGTTTCCAAGAACTCAAAATATTTATCCACAATCCCTTTTTTCTTATCACACCTAGTATACTTCTTAGAAGTCAGGTTTTGACAGGATACTGATAGGCCAACAGAATCGCCAACTTTTGTTTATTGATGGTTTCATGGGGGATTTTTCCTATTGTTTACCTAATTTCTAGGAGCCTGTGAGGGAGGGGCTCTTACTCTTCTAGTTGGAGGTGGGATATTTTCTACAAAGACAATCTCTTGAGCATCCTAAAAACATATTGCATTTTCTATAATAATATCTCCAAGTTCCTCCTCTTCTTCCAAGACTTCATTAACTTTGTGATATTAATAGTTGGTTCTTCTCTGTTGCCAAGCTAGCAGCCTGAAACTAGTAATTATATCTTCTTGATCACCCACCAACCAATCTACGTTAGGATGAAGAACATGAGAATTATGCTTGTAGAGAACCATTAATAATAACCATAGAGCAACTCATCATACAAAAATCATTTTTTTGAGTTATTCCCTACCAGAGTCGTGAAAAATCTGTTGGTTGATAGATTTAGCACCTAACTCTATATTCTCATGCCCACTAAGGTGACAAATGTAACCACAGTTGAATTAGTAATACTATAATTTTTATACTGATTCTCTACTTCTTTTAAAAGGTGGCATCTACCTTCATTTGATATTAAATGAATAATTTGTATCTATATGGAAAATCAGATGTGGAAAACAATTCTCCTAACGTCAATACCTCAGGAAAGAATGTAGATACACTTTAAAATTTACAATTATAGTCCAATTAAGATGCACTAAGAAATAGACAACAGAAATAGAGTATTTGACAATCACACATGAACACCAGATATATGTGGGAAAACCCTTACAAGAGAAAAACCCACCACACCAAGAGAAATCACTTTGTATTATAGTAATGAAATTACATACAAATTCCAAACTTGTCTTTCTGGTGTCATTATACAACAACATTCGCCATTAACATTCTTGTACATGATTCTTCACATTACAGTCCACAGAATTCATCCACTGACATAATCACTCAACAACCTGTTGATTCAACCAACCGATTACAACATGTAATCACAGAGTATATCCATGTCAAAATCTGTTTATAGAACTTCCTCACAGAATTGTCGCAATTGACTATCTTCCAACTGTTCCCATTTGGCTCCTCCTATTCGTCCATGAGACTCCACATAGGACGGTCTTACTCGGTCAACAAAATTCACAATGTATTGGCATCTCGGTGAGACACTAATAGTGTCTCGCTGATGCAACATAGACTTCATATCGATGTCGCCAAGAGATTCTGTTATCGCTAAGACATTCTATCGAGCTCCATGAGTTACACCGAGTCACCAAGCAGTCGCCTAGACCTATCACATTCACCAAGAGATCATAGCGAGTCACCAAAGGTATACCGAAGATGCAAGTCATATCAAGCTCCAAAAGATAGTTGGCAAGACATACCGATATCGCCAAGAGGTTTCTCTGAGACATAAAGGTTACCCCGAAGTGTTCACCCATCACCAAGACATTGCTCTTCACTGAGAGAACATACTAATCTCCATATGTTACCCCAAAGACTGCAACATAAAACAATGTTGGCGAGACATGTAGCTCTCGCTAAGACTTCTCACTGAGCTCTATGACTTACACCGAAAGCTTCATTTTTCACCAAGAGTTATACCGAAGATCCCACAAGATGTTCCTGTCGGTGAGACCTTCAACATTCGCTAAGATGTCTTCCCGGGACCAAGAGTTACCCCGATAGCCATCGGCTATCAGCAAGACATTCACCATTGCTAAGAGGTTTCTCCAATCGCTTTGAGTTACACCGAAGAACGTTTGGATGTGTCCCCGTCAGCGTGACTTTCTTTGTTCGCTGGGACTTCTCACTAAGCCATATGTTATAGAGAAGACACCAGGAGTATTCATGTCAGCGAGACATTAGCTTTCACTAAGATGCTTCATCGAGCCGCCATGTTACACTGAAGATCATGGTCGCCAAGAGTCTCCCCGAAATACGATTGAATGGCCTGTCGGCCAAAGGTCTCTCGAGCTCTATGAAGTCATAATGAATACACTATGTCACAACAATAGACTCCACAATGGAACCTTTTGGCAAGACATTTGCAAGGTCACAGTGACCTATACAAACCAGAATGAATCAAGCTGCTAGTCGGCCAGACAATGAGGGTGTCACACCGACTTCTCTCTAATGGAGGTTTCAACCTATATAGTTTGAGACACATATTTCCAACAATCTCCCACTTGACGAAGATCATACAGGAACCTCTAGAGAACATCATAACTTACTAAAAATCATGGGCACTAAGGCCCATTGAACTGGCACACCACCTGAACTTATCTGTGCTCACTGGCTTCTTCAATGAATCTACAACATTTTCTGGAGTATCAACCTTTTCCAAACTGACCTTTCCATCCTCAACCATATCTCATACAAAGTGGTACTGTACATCAATATGTTTCATCCTAAAATGGAAAGTAGGGTTCTTTTCCAGACAAATTGCACTCTGACTGTCACATAAAATAGTTATTTCACCTACATCAAAACCAATGTTAGAACACAAATGTTTCAACCAAACTACTTCTTTACAAGCATGAGTGGCTGCCATGTATTTAGCCTCCATAGTGAACAAAGCAACTACATTCTGCCGCTTGCTCATCCAACTCACTGCACCACCATTCATCATCAATATGTATCCACTGGTGGATCTCCTGCTGTCAATGTCCCCTGCCCAATCAGAATCTACATAACCATGAATGTTGAAAGTCCTCTATGATTCAACCAAATTCCCATGGTAACACAAAGTGAAATCTAAAGTACCCTTCAAATATCTAAAGACTCTCTTCACAACATCCCAATGCATTCTTCCTGGATTATCCATAAATCGACTAAGTACTCCCACTGCTTGGGAAATGTCTGGCCTTGTACAGACCATTGCATACATAAGACTGCCTACTGCACTAGCATAAGGTACAATGGTCATGTCCTCCATCTCAGTAGGATATTTTGGACGGTCCTCAATAGATAGGTTCGTTCCATACATGATTGGGACCACTAGTTGTTTGCAATCATTCATACAAAATATCTCAAGAACAGTCCTGACATACTTACTCTGATTGAGCCAAAGCTTTCTATTCTTCCTATCCCTAGTTATCTCCATCCCCAGAATATACCTTGTTGCACCAAGATCTTTCATTTCAAACTTAGCAGACAACTGAGACTTAAGATCATAAATCATTAGCTTGCTATTTCCTATGAACAACATATCATCAACATAAAGAGCAATAACAAGTACTTGATCACTTTCAGCTTTATAATATACACAGTGATCAGATTTTGATCTCACAAATCCCAAAGAAAATACAAAAGTATCAAATTTTTGGTAACACATTCTAGGTGACTGCTTTAACCCATACAGAGACTTCTTTAATTTACATACCAGTTTTTCTTTACCTTTCTCAACAAAGTGCTCAGGCTGGGACATATAGATTTCTTCTTCAAGATCACGATGAAGAAACATTGTCTTCACATCCATCTGTTCGACCTCTAAGTCATAAGCTACTACAAGTGACAAAAGAAATCTAATGGATGTCAGCTTTGCTACAGGAGAAAATATTTCCCGATAATCGATTCCCTCTACCTAGGAATAACCCTTTGCAACCAGTCTTGCCTTGTACTTTTCTACACTCCATCCAGACCAATCTTTTTCTTAAATAACCATTTGTAGCCAACAACCTTTCTGCCTTTAGGCAAGGGCACCAAACTCCAAGTTTCATTATTATCTAAAGATGCCATCTCTTCTTCCATGGCTTCCAACCAAGAATCTGAATCAGACATTTTAAATGCCTCTTTCACAGTCCTAGGCTCATCAGTACTAGAAATCAAAGCATAGGAACAAGTAGAATCAATCAATGAGAACCTATACCTATCTGGTTGTTTTCTTTCTCGAGTTGACCTCCTCACTTGCTGAGGCTGAGGTTCTTCTTCTTCAGAACTGCTCGAGCTCTCCTCAGTTTCAGGTACATTTTGAATTTCCAATTCCTCTTTCTCAAGTGTAGGAGGAATTATTGCTACATCCTTATTGTTATCTAACTTTTTCTCTGACTGCAGATCCAAAGTGGAAGGTTTCAGCTCATGAAAGATTACACTTCTGCTGTATACAACCTTCTCTGTATCAAGATTCCAAAGCTTGTATCCTTTTATGACAGTGCTATAGCCAATGAAAATACATTTGATAGCCTTGTTCTCTAATTTAGATCGTTTCACATCCGGCACATGAGCATATGCCTCAGCCAGAAACACAAACATGTCTAAGTGAGGGCTTCTTACCAGACCACGCTTCCAAAGGTGTTTTTTCAACAAGAGAAGAATTTGGAGGCCGATTAATTAAATAACATGCAGTAGATATAGCCTCAGCCCATAAATTCTCCTCCAAGCCAATACTACTAAGCATACTTCATCCTCTCTCCATCACTGTCCTATTGAACCTTTCAGCAACTCCATTCTGTTGTGGAGTATAAGGTGTAGTCTTATGTCTTTTGATTCCATGGTCTTTATAGTATCTTTCAAATTCATCAGAACATAATTCACCGCCATTATTAGTCCTTAAGCATTTTATTTTTCTACCAATCTAATTTTCAACAAGGTTCTTAAATTCCTTAAATCAACTGAACACTTCTAATTTACTTTTCAAAAAATAAACAAATGCTCTTCTCGAATAATCATTAATGAACAACACATAATATCTTGACTTAGACAAAGAAGGAACATCCACTGGACCAAATACATCCGAATGAATATAATCTAACAAACCAGAAGATTTATGAGGACTAGAATAAAATGAAACATGGTGCTGCTTTCCATATATATAGTGTTCACAAAATTCAAATTCAAGATTATAGTCTTCAAGCCCCTCAACTAGGTTTTTGTTCTTCAAGGTTTTTAAACCTTTCTCTCCTATGTGGCCTAACCTATGATGCCAAAGCATAGTCTTCTCTGCAAGAAGTATTACTTCCATAGAATTTACATAATTAGGGATATTTCCCTCTTTACCTCCATGAGCAGCTTTCAGTGACTTTCCAGAGACATTGTTGCATTGAATAGCCTATGCATCCAGCTTGTACAGGGTACCAATTCAAGCACCTCTAGCCAGCACCATTGAACCTCTAGTCATCTTGCAACCACTTCTAGAGAACGTAACTTGTACTCCAATATCATTCAACATACTTATAGATAATAGATTTCAAGCTAGACCTGGTATGTGCATAACATTATTAATTCCCTTCACTCTACCATCAGGGAATTGTATTCTGACTCTTCCACAACCAACAGTCTCCAAAGTTGAATCACTCGCCAAGTACACCTTTCCACCATCGTATTCTTCATACTTTGTGAACCACTCTCTATGAGATGTCATGTGGAACGATGCTCCAGAATCAATCAGCCAAACATCATCTGATGCTTGTGTAGCCAAGGCTGCAATGAAGGCATCACCATCACTATGAGAAGAACCATTATCAGAAGAGCCCTTCTTCTTTTTCTCCTCTTTACAATCCCTTTGGACATGACTAGGTTGCCCAAAGTTCCAACACTTCACCTTGGACTTCTTGCCAGGAGACTTTGATCTCCCTTCTGATTTCGATTTGGACTTCTTGTCCTTCTTATTACCTTTCTCCTTCGGTCTTCCTCTGATAGCAAGAGCTTCCTTCGCCATCTCAAAAGATTTCCTTCTCATCTCTTCTAACAGCAAAGATGCAACAACATCTTCCATCTTGAAAATGGATTTTGTACTCCCAATTGCCATCACTAGATGATCCCATGAGTCTAGCAAAGAACACAATAGAAGCATACATCGATCCTCTTCTTCAGTCTTCACACCAACAGATGTCAATTGAGCAAGTAGCATGTTAAATACATTCAAATGATCAGCCACAGACCCTCCTTCCTGCATTCTCAACGAGTACAACTTCTTCCTCAAGAACAATTTATTCACCAAGGACTTCCCCTAATAAATAGACGCCAGTATCTTCCACAAAGAAGATGCAGTCTTCTCCTCATGCACATTCAAAAGCACTGAGTCTACCAAATAAAGCCTTATCATCCCCTTAGACTTCCTATCTATAAGGTCCCAATCTTCTTGCTTCATGCCTGTAGGTTTCCCTCCAGCCACAACAATCCAAAGATCACGGTCAACAAGAAGATCCTCCATCTTGAGTTTCCACAACTCAAAGTTACTGCCATTGAATTTCTCTATTTCAAACTTTCCAGATGTACTAGCCATCTAAACTATAATTAGAATTTGACAAACTCTACAAAACTCCCACTAAACAGAATTGACACAAAAAACCCAACGTACCCACAAGGATAACACAACTGGCCAAGCTCTGATACCACTTGTAAGGAAAATCAGATGCGGAAAACAATTCTCCTAACATCAATACCTCAGGAAAGAATGTAGATACACTTTAAAATTTACAATTACAGTCCAATTAAGATGCACTAAGAGACAGACAACAGAAACAGAGTATTTGATAATCACACATGAACACCAGATATACGTGGGAAAACCCTTATGGGAGAAAAACCCACCACACCAGGAGAAATCACTTTGTATTACAGTAAAGAAATTACATACAAATTCTAGACTTGTCTTTCCAGTGTCATTATACAGTAGCATTCACCATTAACATTCTTGTACATAATTCTTCACATTACAGTCCACATAATTCATCCACTAACATAATCACTCAACAACCTATCGATTCAACCAACCGATTACAAACTGTAATCACAGAGTATATCCATGTTGAAATCTGTCTGTAGAACTTCCTCACAGAACCGTCGCAACTGACTGTCTTCCAACTGTTCCCATTCGGCTCCTCCTATTCATCCACGAGACTCCACATAGGATGGTCTTACTTAGTCAACAAAATTCACAATGTATTGGCATCTTAGTGAGACACTAATAGTGTCTCGCCGATGCCACATAGACTTCATATCGATGTCGCCAAGAGATTCTATTATTGCTAAGACGTTCTATCGAGCTCCATGAGTTACATCAAGTCACCAAGCAGTCGCCCAGACCTATTGCATTCACCAGGAGATCATAGCAAGTCACCAAAGGTATACCGAAGACACAAGTCATATCGAGCTCCAAAAGATAGTCAGCAAGACATACCAATATCGCCAAGAGGTTTCTTCGAGACATAAAGGTTACCCCAAAGTGTTCACCCGTTGCCAAGACATTGCCCTTCGCTGAGAGAACATACCGATCTCCATATGTTACCCTGAAGACTCCAACATAAAACAATGTCAGTGAGACATGTAGCTCTCGCTAAGACTTCTCACCAAGCTTTATGACTTAACCCAAAAGCTTCATCTGTCACCAAGAGTTATACCAAAGATCCCACAAGATGTTCCTGTCAGTGAGACCTTCAACATTCGCTAAGACGTCTTCTCGGGACCAAGAGTTACCCCGATAGCCATCGGCTATTGGCAAGACATTCACCATCGCTAAGAGGTTTCTCTGATTGCTTTGAGTTACACCGAAGAATGTTTGGATGTGTCCCCGTCGGCGTGACTTTCTCCGTTCGCTAGGACTTCTCACCAAGCCATATGTTACAACGAAGACACCAGTAGTATTCCTTTCAGCGAGACATTAGCTTTCACTAAGACGCTTCACCGAGCCACCCTGTTACACTGAAGATCATGGTCGCCAAGAGTCTCCCTGAAATACGATTGAATGGTTTGTCGGCCAGAGGTCTCCCGAGCTCTATGAAGTCATAACAAATACACTATGTCACAGTGATAGACTCCACAATGCAACCTTTTGGCAAGACATTTGCAAGGTCACAGCGACCTGTACAAACCAGAATGAATCAAGCTGCTAGTCGGCCAGACAATGAAGATGTCACACCGACTTGTCTCTAATGGAGGTTTCAGCCTGTATATTTTGAGGCACATATTTCCAACAGTGTCTAAAGTTTATTTTAAACAAAAAGAAAATAAAGGAAGGGGCTTTTAACTAGAAATATTTAAAAGCATTCATTGACTTGATATGATAAAACAAAAATACTCTACAACTAAAGTTAAATCAAATATCACCACAAAATCCATATTCACATATAAATGATACTACAGTGATGCAAAAAATCAGAGTATTTATCATTCCAAAAATAGATCACACACTAGTAGAACATTCAACATAAGCAGAACATATTCATACACCATAATTCAAAGATTATGAATGCATAAATTCCACCATTTTCTTCTATATCATAATAACAGAAAAATAGTAAATCAAGATAACAAAGTTTTTCTCTAATTAGGAAATCAAAGTTTTCCCAAAAGATCTGAATCACATCAGCCAAACCCATATTTAAAGCATAAGCTAATTGCCTTTGGTAACAGTTTCTTGAAAGTAACCATATTGAATAATGAAAAATAGTCTTTAAAACTTAAAAGAGACAAAATAAAAGAAAGTATCATGAAATACTAAAACTAACTATGCATCATTTCATTCCACCTTAGCCTCTTCATCCTCTAGATCCTCAACCGCTTCTTACTACAACAATTTTTCTTGTGCCTTCATCCTAGATTTGTAGTCTATGTACCTAGTAATAATTACAAATATCTCTTTTCTCCCTAGTGTTATAGTGATTTGCAGTCCATTTCTTACTTTGGTTAGAGAAGCCTCAAACTCATTTAGAGTGTCAGACCTCCTATTTTCTTCAGTTTTAAATAAATTGAGGTAGACCTGCAATCTACTGAGGTTTGAGAAAGATTCACTAGTAATTGTGGCAGGATATGCCATCTCCTTGTTGAAGAAAAATTTCCTTCGAATCCAAAATCTTCCCATCAAACTCATTAGTTATCTCTACTTTTAGGTCATGAAAATTTCCTTTAATCTCTAGTAGCATGTCCAAATTGTAAGGAAATCTAGGGAGCGCATCTAACGAAAACTCCAAATAGTAGTAACTTTAGTAACTTTAATTTCAATTAGATTACCTCAAAGACACAATCAACTATGTCCTAAAGCGGAAACAAACACAGTTCATTTCCCACATTGATCCTTCTGAGAGAAACACATGTAAATTCAACAACAAACAACACAGATGAAAGATACTATAGAAAACAAAACACAAAGATTTTACATGGGGAAAACCCTTTTGGGTAAAAAAACCCCTCTCCAAAGTTCGAGCCATTGTATTATTCAGCAACAAAAAGTTACAATATAGTTTCAAGATCTTAGCCTTTTAGAGATTACATCTTGTTCATTCTAGATACAACTGGTAGCAAACTCTCCCAAAGAGATCATCCATGGCATTCATGATCAAGAGAGATTCCAGCACAACTACCTCTCTCTTCCTTTGCTTCGACCTCATGGTCTTGGCCTTTTGGCCAGCCACTCAGCCTTCACTATCTATCTCTGGCTCTCAGCTCTTTAGCTCCTTGGCTTATTAGCCCTTTGTACAGAACGTCCAATGCATACATGTATCCATTCATTCTCTACAGGCTCTATGAAATCGTTCTTTTCCAATCTGTTGGATCAGATCTTATGAATCATCCAACCCAGCATCATTAGATGTTTCCACTTCCTCGTGTTTTCGTTTTCCAACTTCCACAAAGAAACGGTTCAACAAACGGTTCACATCCTGCTTTCTCTGATTGGTCCAAATCGCACCACGTCAGAAATTCTTCACTCGGTCAATTGCAATCAACTTGTGTCGCATGTCGGTGAGACACAAGAAGTGTCTCCTTGATGCCACAAGACCTGATTACACGTTGTCGCCAAGAGTCATCTCCATCGGAAAGAGGTTCCACTGAGCTTACAAGTTGCATCAACCTCAGCATGCACATCAGTGAGACTATTGCTAAGACATCCAACTGTCACCAAGAGGTTATACCGAGTCTCATCAAGTTTCACCGAAGCACCCGATAGTCGGGAAGACATTCGTCTTTCACCAAGACCTCACATCGAGCAAACATGTCATACTGAGTTGGCAAGACATTTGTCTTTCGCTAAGACATCACACCGAGCTTCATGTTATACTGAACTCCAAACAATCACCAAGAGTCATACTGACATCAGGATTCCCATTGGCAAGACAAACACCCTTCACCAAGACATCACCCCGCAGGTTCCAAGTTACCCCGAGTCTATCCTGTCAACCAGACTTACCACTTTCGCCAAGACTTCATACCAAAGCCTTCAAGTCATATCGATGTGTTTCACTATCGGCAAGAGAATCATCCTTCGACAAGACTTCTTACTGAGGCTTCCAAGTTATCCCGAAACCACTATTCGCCAGGAGTCACACCGAACTGATGACCCCAAGTGTTGTCGGTGAGACTTCTGATATTCGATGAGACATCATATCGAAACACGCCTTTTGTCCAAGGGTCTTCCTGATGTCTTCAAGTGTTACATTGTCACCAAGAAAATCCTTCATCGTTGAGACTTCACACTGAGATCGTGAAGTTACTCCAAGTGTCTATCGGTGAGACATATCACTATTAGTAATACTTCTTACCGATCACCCAAGGGTTTCCCCGAAAGCTCCAACACTGTCACTGAGACATGTTACTCTCGGTAAGACTTCTCACCGAGCCACCATATGTTATCCCGATGAATTCAATGCATATCCCTGTCAGCAAGACCTTCCAATGTCGCTAGGACTTCTTTGCAAGTGTTGAAGTCACTCTGAAGCCCCTGGTCGCTATGAGTCTCCCTGATGCTCGATTGAATGGCCTATCGGCCAGAGATCTTCACGCGGTGAGAAGTTACAATGACTACTTTATGTCATAGTGATAGACTCCAAAGTGAGAGTGTTCAGCAAGACTTCTGCAAGGTCACAACGACCTGAATATTTCACAAGGTTCCCAAACTGCCAGTTGGCTAGACCAAAGAAATGTCACACTGACTTTGCTCTTCTAGAGGTTCTAGCCTATGAGATTGAGGCAACAATTCCAAAAATCTCCCACTTGACAAAGATCACATAGGTAGCTTCAAAGCAACCAGAAATTAGGACCACACTAGCTCCACCAGTTCAAACCCTACAATACTCAAGACACCCAATCAACATGATTCCACAGATAACATTCCATTAGACAATTTGCAACAAAGACCAGGCATCCAACTACAATTCACTATCCAACAAAACAACTGATCTCGGCCTTCCAGGAAACCACATAGATCTCAACATGCTCTCATGCTCCATCAAGAATTCTGCTCCAACATCCAAGATGTTCACCATTCAAGCAACAATCATGTCATCTTCCAACATGCCACCTGTGGAAGAAGGATACAAAGCCAAGGTGTATAAGCACCATTCCAACGTACACAAGCAAATGATCCCAGTGATATCTCCAACAAGATACTGCTACCACTTCACTATGCTCAAATGCTATACAGAAGCAATATCAACTTCAAAGCTTCAATCAGAACACAACCATGAAGTCTTATCTAGAAACAAGAAACTAAACATCAACTAGAACAACAATCAGACTGACTACTTCCGTCCAACTGATAAACCCATGCAACTGAAAAATAGCACCCATAGCTTGTGCTATTCCATCCAATCACACATACCTCAAAGGTATCAACATTAGTAAACTCATGCCACTCCAAAACCAACCCATCAATAGCAAATGCAAGCTCCAAGTGCTAACTAGTCAAAGAAGACAAAAAACACAACAAGAATTCCCGCTGTCTGAGTAATCTAGATCTGAAAGATCAAAGGCATCGCAAGTCTACCAATAACAACACATAGAAAATGTAACCATGTAGTGCAAAGGAAATATCCACAATGATATGCACATACTGTAACAAACCACTACAAGAGACATTTGTCTCACCACAAACCTTCATGACCACAGAGAGAAACTTTGCACATCATCTTCATGTAGAACATCCTTCTACATACACTTCTAATAGCCAGCTGTGTCAAGAATGATCTTCTTCATAACCCAAAAGAGAAACTTTAACAACATCCATCTGTTCAATCACCAAGATCAAACCAATTTAACAAACAACATGGATGTAAGCATCTCTAAGAAGATCAAGCTAGTTCATTTCCCATTTCAGGAAATCAGCCCATACAACATCTCCTACCAATTCTCATTAGTAACAAGGAGATAAAAAAAAAATTGTACAACTTCCACTATGAATCCTCTAGAACCATTAAACAACAATTCAAGATCCATATCATGAAAGTAAACATAAAACACATCTGAAAAATAAAAAGGGCCAAATACCTATCAGATAAACTACCGAGCAGACCAAGAGTGGGAACGAGAATACTCCTTCAAGATATATAAGCCATTATGAGTAATCCAAGAGCTATCTCCTCATAGGTCTCTTATTGAACTCACGTTCAACCAAGGTGTAGGCTTCTCAGACTTTCTACTAAAAAAACTTTAACAAGAGTAACAAGCAGCAACACTTCTCTCATAAGAGAAAAACAACCTCACCTTATTCTTCATGTATCCATGAGTACTAGCAACTGATCATCTCATGTTAAACTTCAACTACATTACTGCACTATCATGAAGTATCAAGCAAGTAATCAAAGCACTCAATACACAAAGAATTACCAGATCACTGTCAAAGCTCCAATCATTTGAATCAGGAACTTATCATGAAATTATGATCTACACATCCCCATACGAGATACCATGCTCCAAGTGACTTCACCATTGTCTCAAGTACAATGCACAATGCTAAAACTCTAGTGCACAAACAAGAGTATACCATGACATAAAGCAAATAGACTTTAAAAACAACATCACCTATCAAGAACCACCAACACCTTAGCCAAAAACTTGAAGTGTCCTCCATGGTTCCAAGATGTTGTACATCATCAAATAATGTTCATGCAAATGTGAAAGAACCCTTTTGCAGCAACAGGATCCCAAGAAACATCTGCAACACTAAAGAAGACCATTCACCACCACGTGATGAATCCATAGTCACTGCTAGAGCTCCCACTGAAATTTGACACCTGAGCTCTCCAAGCATCATGACCACATACTTCAGGTACCCATAACTGACCATTCAGGTCCTCAAGAATATCCATCCTCTCATCTCAAAATAGTCACACCAATGCACAAGTGACCATGGACAAGGCCAGCTAACAAGTCTACCTATGCAAAGAATCAACCTCATGGATAAAGATAGTCCACATCCAAGTTATCACACTATAGCCAATGGGTAGCTAAACCACCAACTGCATAACTCGTAGATCACAAACATCGAACATGGAAACCCACCATCGCATTGGAAACTGCAATACTGAGATTTCAAAGAGAATAACCATGTAGACAACATGACTCAAACATCAGATCACACCATATCTGATTTTCCAATCATGTCCACACCGAGCACCATAATCAAGGAACCCAAAAGCACCACCACAAGAATGTTGAGTGAAAAATCACGTACCAACACTCCCATGCAGAGAAGAAATCGTACCTCCTCAAGCCATGCACCAAGCATGCATGCAGACCTACAACTATCTCATCCAGTAGCACCCCAAAAGGCCAGTGACTAGACAATAGCTTAACAACAACTCCACATGACCACAAGTTTTACTTAACCATGTAAAACCTGCAAAACCACAGAGCCATGCAAGTACAAATCATCCTTAGAAAGAAACCAACAGTTCAGAAGAATCCAGGTCCCTTTCAGACCAACTCTAAAACCACCAACATGTACATGCATCCAAGAAAGAAAGAAAGGCTATTTCAGAAGCTTGCAAATCATCTAATGATTAACTCCATAGCCTTCAAGCATTCGAGGTTACCAGGAAATAGTTCCTTCCAACACCAGGAACCACCACCTAGCATAAGCACTCTCTTCCATGACTGAGAAACAACCTAGGCTTCTCCATATCACCCAAGAGCCTGACACACAGATGCCCACTATGAAAGCTTTACTGCTACACAGCCACAGAGCAAAGAAATCCACCTCATACTCCAAGGTTAAACCTCTACTAGCCAGGAGACACAGATCACAACATGATCAACTCTCTTTTCCATCTTGACCATCCTTCAAGCTGTATGTTGTCTCAGAATACCACAAGGCTTCCACTCATCAAAGGATTAATACATCAATCCATTCCTCTAGATTTCTTCTAGCCCATCAAGCTAAGAAATCTTCACAGGAGAAATATCCAGAACCAACAACCAGAAGAAGGCTTTGATACAACTTGTAAGGAAATCTAGGGAGCACATCTAATGAAAAATCCAAACAATAGTGTCTTTAGTAACTTTAATTTTGATTAGATTACCTCAAAGACACAAACAACTATGTCCTAAAGCGGAAACAGACATAGTTCATTTCCCACATTGATCCTTCTGAGAGAAACACGTGTAAATTAAAAAAAAACAACACAGATGAAAGATACTACAGAAAACATAACACAAAGATTTTACTTGGGGAAAACCCTTTCGGGTAAAAAACCCCACTCTCCAAAGTTTGAGCCATTGTATTATTCAACAACAGAAAGTTGCAATATAGTTTCAGGCTCTTAGCCTTTCAGAGATTATATCTTGTTCATTCTGGATACAACTGGTAGCAAACTCTCCTAGAGAGATCATCCATGGCATTGATGATCAAGAGAGATTCCAACACAACTGCCTCTCTCTTCCTCTGCTTCAACCTCATGGCCTCAGCCTTTCGGCCAGCCACTCAGCCCTCACTATCTCTCTCTAGCTCTTAGCTCTTCAGCTCCTTGGCTTATTAGCCCTTTGTACAGAACGTCCAATGCATACATGTATCCATTCATTCTCTGCAAGCTCTATGAAATCGTTCTTTTCCAATCTATCGGATCAGATCTTACAAATCATCCAGCCCAACATCATTAGATGTTTCCACTTCCTCATGTTTTAGTTTTCCAACTTCCACATAGAAATGGTTTAGCAAACGGTTCACATCCAACTTTCTTTGATTGGTCCAAATTGTACCATGTCAGAAAGTCTTCACTCGGTCAACTATGATCAACTTGTGTCACATGTCAGTGAGACACAAGAAGTGTCTCCTCAATGCCACAAGAACTGATTACACATTGTCGCCAAGAGTCATCTCCATCGGCAAGAGGTTCCATCGAGCTTACAAGTTGCATTGACCTCAGCATGCACATCGGTGAGACTATTGCCAAGACATCCAACTATCACCAAGAGGTTATACCGAGTCTCATCAAGTTTCACTGAAGCACCCGACAGTCGGCAAGACATTCATCTTTTTCCAAGACCTCACATCGAGCAAACATGTCATACTGAGTCGGCAAGACATTTGTCTTTCGCCAAGACATCACACCGAGCTTCATGTTATACCGAACCTGGAAAAATCGCCAAGAGTCATACCAACATCAAGATTCCCATTGACAAGACAAACACCCTTCGCCAAGACATCAACCCATAGGTTCCAAGTTACCCTGAGTCTATCCTGTCCGCTAGACTTTCCGCTTTCGCCAAGACTTCATACCGAAGCCTTCAAGTCATATCAATGTGTTCCATTGTCAGCGAGAGAATCATCCTTCGGCAAGACTTCTTACCAAGACTTCCAAGTTATCCCGAAACCACTTTCGCTAGGAGTCACACCGAACCGATGACCCCATGTGCTGTCGGCGAGACTTCTGATATTCAATGAGACATCATATCAAACAAGCCTTTCGGCCAAGGGTCTTTCTAATGTCTTTGAGTGTTACATTGTTGCCAAGACAATCCTTCATCGCTGAGACTTCACACCAAGATCCTTAAGGTACTCCAAGTGTCCGTCGGTGAGACATATCACTATCGGTAAGACTTCTTACCGATCACCCAAGGGTTTCCCCGAAGCTCCAACACTATTGCCGAGACATGTTACTTTCGGTAAGACTTCTCACCGAGCCACCATAGGTTATCCTGATGACTTCAATGTGTATCCCTGTCGGCAAGACCTTCCAATGTCGCTGGGACTTCTTCCCAAGTGTTGAAGTCACTCCGAAGCCCTTAGTCACTATGAGTCTCCCCGACGCTCGATTGAATGGCCTGTCGGCCAGAGATCTCCATGCATGAGAAGTTACAATGACTACTTTATGTCACAGTGATAGACTCCAAAGTGAAAGCGTTCGGCAAGACTTCTTGCAAGGTCATAGTGACCAGAATATTTCACAAGGTTCCCAAACTGCCAGTCGGCTAGACCAAAGAAATGTCACACCAACTTTTCTCTTCCAAAGGTTCCAGCCTGTGAGATTGAGGCAACAATTCCAACACAGATACCTTTCGAGTGCCTTAGAAATCTCCTTTACCAGGTTGTCATAAATGCTTAGTTTCCATTCCAATGAGATGGACCAAGAAGGATCTAACTCCTTTGGATCATTCAAAATTTGTTCATTGATTAATTTCATTCGATCCATGGAAATCAACTCTTTTATTTCTTGTGAGAGCACATTGAGGCTGGTCTGACCTTTCCTGACATACCATAGCACTGTCATCAATTCCTTCCTTTTATCAACAACTTGAGTGTAGAAAAGCACAAACTTACTAATAAAGAGGATAGTCTCCTGAGACATTTCATCAATCCATTCGCTGACAATTTTTGGAATAGCTCAGATTCTTACTGATTAATTGCATTGTAGACTCATCAATAAATCCTACCTGAGAACTTGAGGCTCCACTGGATATAGAAGGGGTGACTATAGAAGAAATAAGGTTTTTTAAATCAAGAACCCGATATTGCAATTTCACCCTTTCCTTTCTGTTGGTTCCCAAATCAACAGATGCAATGACTCCTAAAGAGTAGCTACTCTATCATATTCAGACTCAACGGGTTGATATGGCAAACAAATAGGAGAGTGAATAAAATACCCCTTTCTCCCTTGCACTTCAGGCTCTGCTAAACCTAGGAGGATAATCCCACTCAGTATATTTATAGATACTTGTGTGCTAAAGTATCAAATATATTGTAAATGGATGTTTCTCCTTTAGATGCTTAATAGACAATACTATTAAGGCTTGGCTAACCTATACTATAATGCCTAATTTAAACATGAGAGATGTGATTCATTGAAATGAGCTCAACACACAAACAAATTGGGACTGATATTTAATTTGATTTAAAAGTTGTAGTTGCTCACAATCAGTTTCATGAAACTACAACATTAAGAGACCAATGCTATATCCCAGGGTGGAGTCATCTAAACCATGTAATTCAAACCCTAACACAACATTCAATCTGTCATAATCATATCTACCAAATGATGCATTACACCATTGATATCAACAACTAAACTAGCTATACTTAGCAATCCTAGCACACTGCTGCATAAACCTCCATTCATTACTACTAATTAACTCATTCTTTTTATGAGAGTAATAACATCAAATAAACATACAAGGAAAGTCAAGAAGTTGAATAATAACAATCTTTGATCACTCATATTCAAAATTTATGTAAAGTGAACAATGGAGACATCTAGTCCAAAATAATATGTCATTTACATTCAAGTTCTATGACTATGTTGTAATTACATTCTTCATTCCAAAACTCAGACTACTCCAGAGACCTAAAAACCAGCAATATACATTAAATCCTTGTTACAAAATGTTCCCATGAAAACTAAACAATATGCAAAACCCTCATTTCAGAAACATAAAATCTGCACTTAAAGAAAGTGCAAAACCCTAAATGGAGATCTTTTGATGACACCTGGTACATTCAAGTCCACAGATCAATAACTACCTTTACTTGCTGAAGAATCTTCAACCTGCTCTCTATTTTCTTGCTCCTCACTCCACTGTCCTGCAACAGAAAAATATTCTCCAGCCAAAAATGTAATCATTCTCTCCATTCAGTCTTTTACCCACGTTGAAAATGCATTTACTTGCAAAAGACTTCACCCCCTTTGTTCATTTTTCATCCAGCTGCATGAAAATGGTGGTCTTTGTAAAAAATCATCCTCAACAAAGAAAACATCACGCAACGAATATTTTATTCACTTTATTAGAATATTACCTGTGCCTTAGTTTTCCTCATTAAAATATTTTATCATGTGCATCTGATTTCACCTTTACACTCCCAGCAATATTACTTTCCACTTTTTATTTTAAAATGCTTGCCTTAACATTTGAAGACACATTTAAAATATTTACCATGCTTTTTAATTGGACCCTCTGTGAAATATTTTACTTTCAACAAATTAAAGTTTTGATTTAATTGTGAAGGCCTCAAAATCATTTTATTTGGCTGCAAATAAAAACTATTTTCCCATGCTTTTACACTTCAATTTACCTTGAATTAATTCTCCACTTTTAAAAGAAAATTCAATTACTTATGGAAAAAAATGATGGGCCCACCATTCCATTTACCTCAACATTGCTCAATATCGTGCATCTCTCATTTATTTGAGAAAGCTAAAATCAATTAGCGATGCCCAATAATAATATTTATGCAGCCCATCTCATCGCTAATCACTAATATATTTGGGAATGCAAATATTGAAATAGCGATGTTGATATCATGTTCTTCAGCAAAGAAAAATTTAACTCCCCTTTTTTATCAGTTGCAGAAGACCTTTACCCGTGAGTTTACAAATTTTAAAATGTCCAACATTTTAAAATATTAAATTCATTTACTCTATATTTTCCTGAGGCATCCAAAACCTTTTACTTTACTCAGTGAAAAAAAAATTAATTCTTTTTACCGGCTGTAGAAAACTTCATTTGTGAGAAACCATCGCACATCGCAGATGCAGCTAGAGAAAAAATAACAAATCAGTGATGGGTGATGAAACATCACACATCGTAGATGCAAAATGGAAGAGGTAACATCTATGAGTGATGGGCGATGAAACAACAACCATCGCACTGATTTAAATTCAACACCTCTGTGAAATGAGAGATGTGAGATGAAGGAAGCTCATAATGATTTTTTTATAAAGTTAAAAGTTATCTCAAGACTCATTCAATGAAAACCATCGGGCATCACTAATTTGAATTAGCTCAATCACTTTCAAATGGAGATGGGCAATGAAGTTTTCCCGTGAAGATGTGTTGCCCACTTTTCAGCCAATCACAAGCAAGAATTAAACTTGCTTTTGCTCAAAACATTTGAAATGCACTTTATACTTGCCCTAAATGCATTTTTGCATTTTCCCAATATTTAAAATATTCAAAATATTTTAAATATAAACATTTGAAACATTATTAAAATTTGTGACTTTTAATTATGCTTGCAGCCCAAACAAAGAAATTTCATTGTGCACAAATGGTGAACCCTGGTGCCAAGATTTTTTTGCGTACATCCATAATCAATTATTTAGAGAAATCCCATTTTCTCAAAATTTTCCCAACCATTAAGAATTAGGTACCTCCTTTGTAAACTCGCCCCCGGGATGTGTGCACCACACAAGAAATACATTAAAATAATGTATCAAATGACCTACGATCTTGATGAAAATGGAGTTGTAGATGTTTTAGTCCAAAAAAAGAAATGGGTTGTCCTTATATTTTAAAAATTTGAAACTTTTTGGGACACCATTTTTGGCCATGTTGCAGTCACAAAATGATTAAATAGCCCATTAGAACTTATCCTAGGAACTTGAAACTGAGTAGGCATGTAGAAACTTGACCCAAAAATGTAGTGCAACAAACATATCAGAAAAATATATCCTGAGGTAAAATTTATTCAATGTCAAAGTTGCTTAATCGGCCATTTCTATAACTACACATGTTTAGAACCAATCAGGGCTCTCAAAGTCACCACTTTGAAAAAATATCTAAACAACTTATGGGGGGCTGCCACTAGAAACATAAGCTCATCTAGTACACTGAGTATGTGTGCAAGAGGGATTTCCTTGAATCCATATTTATTACTAGATATTATGGGTCAAACTTGACCACTTTGAAACACTCATATGTCAAAATATGACAAACTGCCTTTGGTTTTGATCTAGTAAAAATATCAAATCAGACCTTGAGGCTCTAAAATCGAACCAGGGAGTACATGAATGTAGGGAGAATGGAGAGAAAAAATCCATTTGACATAAAAATATCCAGTTACAAGATATCAACTCAAATATGGGAAGCTGAAAAATGACATGCATGTTCACATATGTCAAGTAAATGGGTCCACCAAGGGGCTTGGCAAGAAAATCATCTAGCTTTAAATTGTGACCCTCCAAAGTAGGTCACTCAGGAAAATTTTGCAAGTGCACTTTTGAGTGTGCAAAGGAAAATTTCACATGGGGTGCCATCAATGGCTCTTTTTGGGGATGTATTCCCCCTGTGGGCATAGCAAGAATTCATATCTCTAGGAGAGCAGACTAGGTGATAAAATCATTGGGCAACAGAGTCTATTTTTTCAAATTTTTAACCTCATTTGGCGGTCCCAGGCCACCAAATAGAAAAGGGAAACCAATTCTTACCCCTATCAAACACCAATATGTTAAAAGAGCTAATATTTTTTAATCCATACTTTCCTTTGTCACACCATAACAACATGAGTGACTGCATTCTTGCAAACACAAGTGTCAGGTTGCCTTTGTATTTAGCTTTACTCTCATATGACAACCAGATCACATAAGCCACATCACTGCCACCAATTTCACTTTCTGATTTTGTGGAAAATGACAAAATATGAGGATAGTGATCAAGACTATTTGAAAACAGAGCCTTATCACATTTACCAATTTCCTCACAATGATCAAGCTCAGAGAAGATATCAGCCTTAAGAAACAGTGTGCAATCCTTCTGTGTGTCAAGCAAAAAGTGCTCACACATTTAAAATTCTTTTGATTGATTTGCATCACTGTCAAGTGTATCATCATCCCAACAACACAGCTTAGTCACATTATTACATGCCTCAATGTTCTAAAAATAAGACTTATTAACACCCACAAATCCACTACCACATTCAAATCATAGCACTAAAAAGAAATGTCAACATCCCATACACAAGCAATGTCTTCCAACTCAAGTTCAAAAACAATTTTATCAACAACCTTCATATTGCAATATAAGAAAACCTTAGAAGCACACTCCAACGACTAAGAATTTACCTTTGCAATAGATTCCTCACAATGAGTATTCAAAACACAGACATTGTTGCTAGGAGTATCATACATAGTATTACCTCTCACTGCATCAACATGACAATCTGAAGCATACTACTCATGAGGAGAAATATGAGTTCCAAAACTGGAAAAAGGATCCTCATATGCATCCATGTGATTGACACAATCACATTCTTCAGGTGCAAACTCATCATAGAAAATTTTATTAGTTGTACTAGCATTTATCTCTACATTTCCATTATCATGTACAACTACACCAATGCTATCCTCATGAAAAATTTCAATGATAACCTCAAAGGCAGCAATAAGAATAGAAGAAGGGAAAGCATCAAGCAAAAGAGGAGCTCCTTGTTTATCATTATTGTAGACATCGAAAATGCATTGATTGACATCGTGCACCTAATCCCAACTTACTAACACAATTTCTTCCTGAATCATTCCTTGGTCTAACCATTTAATCAAATCTCCTTATCTGATTAAATTCATCAATATTCATCTCTTAATTAAATAAATCATTTTATCTAATCAAGTCAATCTTGTGTTAATTAAATCAATTTATCTTATCTAATTATCCCTATTTAATTAAATAATCAATTTATTTGATTAAATCCCTAAAGTCTATCCGTTAAATTAAATAAATTAAAACCTTATTTGATTTAATCTAACACCATCCCTTTTAATTAAATAAATCAAAATCTTTATTTAATTAGCCTCTCACCATACTCCTCTCTTATCTGATTTAAATAAATCCATAAATCTAAGTCAAATAAGTCACATCATCTAATCTCCTGTTAAATTAATTAAACCCTTGATTAATTTAACCTCATCTCATGTCACATCCTCTAGATAATGCAAGTTGCACATGAAAATAGATTTAATTTATTTATTAAATCTCTATTTTCCTCACAAGGCATCTTTTGGAATATTATCTCAATTTGAATTCAAAAATTCCAAGTCAACATGTACATCCAACAAGGCATTTAAAACCTCTTACATGTCCTTTGCCTTGAGCCAAGTGGCATTTATTGCATTTTCCCTTTCCTCTTACATGTCATTTCAACAAATTTGAATTTCAAATATTGGCATTTATTGGCACAAACCCCAAATCTTGCACAACCATCATCCATTCATAGCTTGACAAGTGGCACCATATCATTGGATGAATGTTAATCCCACATTGCTCAAATTTGGGCATTCATCCATCTTGAAATCCTATAAATGAAGAGATCCTCTCCTCATTTCATCATCCACAATCCAAGCAAAGTTACCATGCTAAAATACTTAGCCATTTCCATTCATCCATCTTGAGTTCTTAGCTAGGTTATTGCAGATTTTGTTTGGAGCTCTCACCATTTCATCAAAAGTGGATCATCAATCTCTTCAACATTCGAATCTTGCATCTTAAGGATTGGGAAAGGGCCAAATTTCCACATCAAATTGGCACCAATTCCCTGATGGGATTGAGAGTTTGCATGTCTAATTAGGATTTTATCTTGTTTTTATCATTTGCATTGTGTTCTTCAATATTTTCATTCCTAGTTTGATTTGTAAATGGATTTCATGGGGAATCATTCTTTTAGCTTGTAATTCCTTGTCTAACTCATTTATTCATGTTGTTTTATAGGTACTAGGAAAAGGGTTCACACATTTGGCGCTAGAAGGAGGGCTTGCCTTGGGGAAAAAAGTACTCACCTAAGGGAATGAATCAACCGGTAACACTCTAAAGCCAAGAGTATTTCCAGCTGGGATATAAATGTGGATATTGGAAGAAATGCCAATATCATGTGGTTGACTCTGACAAGATGGATCCGAAAGGGGACTCTTGCCATGTTGGGTCAACTCCTACGAATGGAAAGTCCTTACTAAAACCCATGTGTTAGAATTTTCCAAAATCCTTTATCTATTTGTTGGTGCAAGAACGGTCATTTTGAAGCCACCCCACACTTTTACGGTCTTCTAGTAGAGATGGAAAGCATACCATGGGAGTTTCATGGGTGTTGATGCTTGGCTACCCCGTATAAGTGAGTGTTGTGGAGGGGAGCCAGTGGGGTCAAGCATTTAACCATCCGCTAGAGATAAGCGTAGCTGGACTTGTCCAAGTGGGAATCCAACAAATATTGTCTTACACATCCATAGGATTGTACTTATTCTTGGGTTACAAAATGCATTGCTTGTTCAAAAACACCATGGAAACAGACACTTAACATCATCCAAATTTCAAACCCTTTTGAGGACAAATACAATTGACTCAATCCATATGTTATTGCTTTCCCTTGGGATTCACATCCTTAGAGGTTTCTAAGCATTGGATTATATCTCAATTTGTCTCTTTAAGTAAACAATAGGAAAACCCCTTGCCTTAAGTTCATTAAATTTCCACATAACATATCTTGTGGGGTTTGAAGAAATTAAGACATTGGACATCTTAGTTTGAAAACCTAATTGAAGAAAGTGTTTTTGGTAAAATAAAGACATTAAGCAAAGCTAAGAAAAACGAACTTTCATGTGTGTTAAAGACTCTACAATCCCAAAGCACAAGTCATTGTTTGAAAATCTGAAAATGCATGCCCAAATGAAATCATTTCTTGGTTACAAAGGTCTTTAGGAAGCATTTGCATGCTCTTCAATACCTAGAGCTAGGAAAACAAAGTGTCCTTTTAGGTTCATCTTAGGATCAAAACATTATCAAAATCCTTCATCCATACATCAAAACAAAATCCACCTCATCATCACCTTTTGATAAATCTTGAAATCATCCTTGATACTAGGCTTTATGGAAAAATCCAAACCATCATCAAAATCATTGAGACAAAATCCTTGAGAACATTATCAAAAACACCTTTGGCTAGGTATGTGTAAATGCATCCTTTTGCATATGCTTAGTCAAAGTTATCAAAATCATCTTTTCTAGCTTAGTGTATGCAGATGAATCCTTCTCCATATTCTTAGTGAAACAATCATCTTGTTTGAATAGGTGTGGGTAGATGCATCCTTCCCCTCACACATATTCAAATTATCATCCTTTGGACAAAGCTATCCCTTAGATCATCATCCAACATCTTAGGATCTTTTTGTTAAAAAAAACCAAATCCAAAGCATAATCAAAAGTCAAGGACAAAAATCTCAAAAAATCTCAAAATCTCAAAATCCAAAGTCCTAAAAATCCTAGTGTCTCATCTCAAGATTGATCAAAAGTCAAAAGCATCCATATCATCCATCCCTAGTATCATCATCATATCATCACCTTTGATCCTCAAAAACATCCTAAAAAACTTTCACTTTGGGACATAAAATAGAGATCAATCCAAAGAATCAAGAGATTTCATCTCCCATATTCTTGATCCTTGTTTTATGGTCCAAACAAGATCTCAATACAAGAAGAGTATGGAAGCCAACTAAAAAACACCCACTTCAAGTGACCTTAGCCAAACCAATACAGAAATGAATCCAACAAAATCAAGCAACCCATTGACCCTCTCATTATCACAACATCCCCAAGAAGAAAATCAAGGAGAGGACCTCACTTTCAGAATGTCTCACGAGGAAATGGCAGAAATGCTCCAAAATCCAGAAAACCATAGAATCATCAACATCATGATGAGACTTAACCCTTCATTGTACATGCTTGAACTAGCAAAACAAGGGGCCAAGTTTCCTTTGGATTTTGATGTGAGTACTATTGTGGACACATCATTTCCTCCAATTTCATCCACCACCCCCATTTCATCTACACCCCCATCTCAAAACGTCACACAAAACATTCCACAAATCACAACATCATTTTCTCCAACCCAACCAAATGTCAACAAGGGAAACAAATTCCTCAATTCTCTTCAATCACATCCCCTTGTTAATAATCAGAGTTTAGACTCAAGCACCACATTGGAACAAAATATACTCGAAAACCCATTACACAAGAATGTTCCTCTCACATTCCATCACGATCCGTCATCATCATATTTTCATGCAACACCACAAACACCTCTTCTCACAAATTCACAAGAAGAGGGAGATACGTTCAGACTAGGGGGCTTATTTGACACCATGATGTTTTCACAACTCATGCCCCTTACATTTCCACCTCTTCCACCATTGCCATTATCATCTGCATCACTCCTTGGTTTAGGGCTTCCTCCCCTACCAAGTATCAATCAAACCTACATCCCAACCATTAATCAAAGCATTGCACCAAACACTCAAAATTTATCGTTGATATCGCAACAAACGATAAAGACACAAGCAATGGAAACACCATCAAACACACCCTTAACATCACAAAGCATTGTCTCACAAGGACCAATCACATCAATACCATTATCCAACACACAAAATATCAACACAACATCATCATCTACCACCATTCCAAATCCACCACCACCACCACCTCCACCACCACCAACATCAAACCAATTCGACACAGCATTACAAGCCGCTTTTCAAAGAGGATACCAACTAGTGTAGAAACAAAAATCCATGCAACAAGCCGCTCAAGCTGCACAAGCCGCATTACAAGTGCAACAAGCACAACAAGCCCAATCTTTATTGCAACAACAACAACAGGCCGCCCAAGCTGCACAAGCATTACAAGCACAAATAGTCGTGCAAGCACAACTCTTATTACAGCAATAGGTCGCACAAGCACAAGCTCAATATCAAGCACAACAAGCACAAGAACAAGCACAATTTCTTGCACAAGCAACACAATTGTAGGCATATCAACAAGCATTGAAGTAATACTAGGAGCAACAAGAAGCAGCAGAATTGGTAGCCCAACAACAAGCATTGTGGGAGCAACAACAAGCACAGCAACAAGTGTTGTTGGAGCAGCAACAAGCACAACAACAAGCCCAAATCCTAGTGCAACAACAACAGGATCAACAACAGGCATCATTCATACAAAAGTAAGTAGAAGCCTACTTCGCTTGACAGAACATGCAAATACCATCAAACAATGCACCAACCAACCCATCCATCCAACCAATAATTCAAACACCCCAAAAAACTTTCATCCCACCCCCTGATCCCCAGAATGATGTGGCGACACAACTCAGGTTGCTCTTGCAACAAGTGCTCGACCTTCAATCAGGGTGGACAACCAAAACACAAAGCAACTTGTGTCCCTATCCATTTGATAGGAGCCTAGACATGAAACCATTCCCTAAGGGATTTGAAATCCCTAAATTTGACAAGTATCGAGGGATGGGAAACCCTGAAGATCACATCAGGGAATTCTAGGTTCATTGTATGGAAGTCGCATACAACGATACTTATCTGATGTGGTTATTCCCTAGGAGCTTGGCAAGTCCTGCTATTGAATGGTTCTCTCATTTAACTTTAGGCATTAGAACATTCCAAGAAATCAGAGATGAATTCATTAGGAATTACGCATGTAACATTACAATGGATGTTAGTCTTGAAGAACTCTCTGCTTTAAAACAAGGAAAGAATGAGTCTTTCACCTCATTCCTTCAACGATGGCGATCCAAGGCCAATCAGAGCAAGTGGACCATGCCAGAAGAACAACAAGTCTGCACGATCATAGCCAACCTTGAAAGCCACCTATCATTTCACCTCAAGGTTCAGGGAATCACCACATATGATCAATTAATCTCCAAGGTGCTTAGCATTGAAAGAGCCCTTGTGACCCAACCCGCCAAATCAACGTCATATCACGAACCGTAAAACAACTACCCATCATCTAATTACAATGATAAACCTCATATGTGGGCGAGAAACAAGAACATCACTAATGATGGCATTGTCGATGCCAAGGTAGTCATTAGTGGTCCACGCCAAAATACACCTGCATCGCAAATCCAGCCACAACGCCAAAACACTCATCACACAACATACCAACCCAATAATCCCACCATCAATAACCTCAATGACCAAAGAGGACCACCCCAACACAAAACTTATTGAAAACATAAATACGCCATTTTGGGGGAACCATTGGAGGACATAATGAAAAAATTGATTGACGAAAAACTTATCAAACCTCCTACATTCAAAAACTACCAAGAACCTGATGTCAAACCTCTGTGGTATAACGAGAACCAACTTTGTGAATATCACAAAATCAAAGGTCATACCATGAACAACTGCACGAGACTCAAAAATATCATCCAAGATCTTATCGACAAGAAAATCATAAATGTGGAAACACCCATAGGAAATCAGGATCTTAAAATCTACACGAATCCGATGCCAAATCATGGTAACAAAGGGAATAAAAAGGATAAAGGGAAGGGTAGTATAAATCACATATATGAAATAGTCGTTGCCTCCCTAAATGAAGACTGCATGGTCATCACCATCAAGGGCGCCCATATCGAAGATTGTGGAGTCACCACAAGAGGTGGCAAAGTTACCATTGCAGGATCATCCCAACCTCACAAAGTCCCTTCATCTAGATTCATTTCGCATACCTACAATGTTGTAGAGAAACTCAAGAGAACGCCAACACACATCTCCATCATGGAGTTGTTAAAAATATCATCAGCACATAAGAATATTGAGGAAGCATTAGCCTCATCCACTGCCCTTGCAGATCTTGATGTGGAGCAATTTCAAGCTATGGCCGCAAATATCATAACACCTAATCTCCTTACATTTTCTGACCAAGATTTCCCTGCCCAACCATCTCACAACTGTACACTTCACTTGGAAGCCATTGTAAACAAAAGAAAAATCAAAAGGGTCTTGGTGGATGGAGGTGCAGGTTTGAACATCTATTCTATTAGGCTCATTAAGCAATTGAAAATATCAAAAGATTCCATTGACAAAGCAAAAGGAATCATGATAAGAGCATATGATGACCAAGAAAGAGTGTCTCAGGGAAAAATTAAGCTCCCTATCCAAGTAGGGCCAACACTCATGGAAACCACATGTCAGGTCTTGGACCTCGAATTTCCATACAATATCATCCTGGGACGCCCATGGATTCATGTGATGAAAGCCGTAGCATCAACCTTCCACCAATGTGTGAAATTCACACATAATGGACAAGAGGTTACCGTCCATGGAGATCCTGAGCCGTTTTCATATTGCAAGAATCTTGAAGCCAAGTATTACAAAAACCCCCAAGTGCCAAAGAATGATGAAGGCCCATCCACCCATACACTCCATCCCACCACTTCTTGTGTCCACTACACAGAGACACCCGCCCATTCCCACCATCTCGACATCAAGCTCATCATCCGGAGAGGATGGCTGTGGAAGTTACAAACTCTAACAATGCTTTTGTGATAGGAGAGTTACCACAATCTCCTAGATCACGAGGACACCCACAAGAAAATCAAGCTTCCACATCACAAACGTATCCTGAGGATTATCCTAAATTCACAAGATGGGGAGACCTTGGTCATGAGGTCATTGAAGCAGATCCATCTCACATGTTGTATCAAGATGAAAGACCGGTAGCTAATTTACCAATGGACGAAAGAAGCAAAGGCCTACACATGATGCTTGCAATGGGCTACAACAAAAATCAAAGACTAGGACAAAATGACAATGGGCTCATAATACCTATCATGCCTAAGATGTGACCCATAACAAATCTTGGTCTTGGATGTGCCACTCTGAGAATAACCATACATGGCTGAAGTCATCCGGTTAGAGCCGCTAATGTTTCTCCTCAGCCAGTGCTAATACAAGTACACTCACCAATAGTCACAGGTAGGGACACACATAATTTTATAACTAAGCCCTATATTAGTAGCGATGAAGAAGATACCTTATCCAATCTACCTAGGCTATTTGAAGATACCACCCTGTGTATGATTAGTACCATATCCTTTGAACCAAATAGTCAAAATCATGAGATTTGTTTAGTCTACCCCCAACTGATCGACTATGACCAACGAGGACCACTAGTTCGCGATACATTCAAAAATGATGAAGCGCTCTTAGAATTAATGGGATTGAGGGATAACATTCTCCAGATGGAGATCATAAGGTAGGATTTATAATGGAGTTGGAAACACATGCCTATTATGGGGAAATGATTGAATCCTTCAGTCGCAAAAGTGAGAAACTAAGAATCATATCCAAGTCCTTGAGTGAAAACCACACCATGGCACTCTCTCACAAGAAAATAGTAAAAAGAAAGGACGTATCCAACAGTGAAAACCTCTTTGAGGCACCTGAGGATGAAGGATTCAATCTCCAAGAACTATTCACCAGAGAAATCAATGGGCCTTGGCCGGTGCGTAATCCCGGCCAACATAGGAACAGTGGAGACCCCGCATATCACATTCTATGTGGAATCGCTATTATCAGAAGAGCAAGAACTCTTAGCAGCATTCCTAAAGGAGAGACAAATAAACTTCACATGGAGTTATGTTGATATGCCAGGGCTAGATCCAGAGACAGTTGTCCATCATTTAGCAATATATCCAGAAGCAAAACTGGTCAAACAAAAGCTTCAAAAGATGCATCCTCAAATAGCCTTATTAGTCAAAATAGAGCTCAAAAAGTTGTTAGATGCAAGATTTATCTGACCAATTGATTATCCATAATGGGTGTCAAATTTGGTACTTGTTTCAAAACTTGACAGAGCCATCAGAATCTGTACGGACTTCAAAGATTTTAACAAGGCATGTCCCAAGGATGATTTCCCGCTTCCCAATATCGACATGATTGTAGACATGACAAAGCAGGACATGAGATGCTATCACTAATGGATGTCTTTTTAGGATATAACCGTATCATGATAGCAAAAAGAAGACCAACATAACACAACTTTTACTTGTCCATGGGGAACCTACTGCTAGAACATGATGCCATTCGGTCTAAAGAATGAAAGAGCAACATATCAAAGGGCCATGACATTAATCTTCCATGACATGATTCACAAAATAGTCGAAGACTATGCCTATTTACGACCCCAGAAAGCTCATGCAAAGACAAGATCATATAGCAACCCTAAGTGCTATCTTTGACAGATTGGAGGAATACAAAGTTAGACTAAATCCCAAGAAGTGCATCTTTGGTGTACAATCAGGTAAACTGCTAGGATACATAGTCTCTATGAGGGGTATCGAGGTGGATTTGGAAAAAGTAAAAGCAATCCTCGAGATGGAAGCACCAAAGACATTAAAACAACTGAGAGGCCTTCAAGGCCAACTTCAATCCATCTAACAGTTCATAGCACAACTAGAAGACAAGAAAAATCCATATTCTCACCTAATCCACAAGGGGGTAGCATATAAATGGGATACAAAATGCAAAGAGGCATTCAACAAGATCAAGGAATATCTACTGACACCACTAGTTTTAATGCCACCTACCCCATGAAAGCCATTAATCTTATATGTATTAGCAAATAAATGCTGTTCTCGAACTCTCTTTGGCTCAACATGATGAAAACAGAATGGATAGGACTATCTACTATATCAACAGAACAATGGTCGATCACGAGCTAAATTACTCATTCATCGAGAAAGCTTGCCTCGTCGTAGTGTTTGCATCCCAAAAATTCAGACATTACATGTTGGCACACAAGATAAAGCTCATCGCAAAAATTGATCCCCTCAAGTATCTCCTATCAAAGGCAATGCTCATAGGCAGAATGGAAAAATGGGTGATGATATTATCAAAGTATGACATTGAGTATGTAGAAAGAAAAGCCATTAAGGGTCAAGTTATTGCAGACCAATTTAGCAAAAGCACCTATGTATTCTGAGAATCCCCTTGTCTTAGAGTTTCTAGATGAGTCTATTTTTAACCTCAACATTGTTGATCACTAGAAACTATACTTCGACGGGTCATATACACAACATGGATCAGGAGTTGGTGTCTTCTTCATCACCCCACAGGGGGACTGCATACCAAGATCATACAAACTAGTACTGCACAAATAACATAGTAGAATACTCTAGGCTCAATTATAGGTCTGCAGGATAGTAGCAATAATGGAATATCATAGCCTCAAGGTCTATGGAGACTCACAGCTGATCATAAATCAAGTCAATGATGGATATCAGACAAAGGATGACAAGCTCACACCACACAAGAAATTGGTGGAGACTTTCAAGGAATCCTTCATTGACATAAAATTTGAGCAGATTCCAAGAACCAACAATAGAGGAGCAGATGTGATGGCAACAATAGGATCCTTGCTGAATATCCCTAACAATGTCCCAAGATACAAATTTCTAATTGAGCAGCTTCTCATTCCCGCATTCGAGGTACCAGAATTGGAATTCATGTGTGAAATCGTTGGTCCAGGTGATCCTTGGTACCATGACATCTACACATATCTTCACAGAGTCACACCGACCTACCATCGAGCCTTTTAAATGAACCTTTATCAAAAAGTATCTAGATTTAGATCCTAGGTGATACCTTATACCAGAGAAGCATAGAGGGTACTTTATCATTGCCTAAATGTTGGAGGAGGCATAACCACTCTAACCATTCATAATGGTATCTCGGTGGGCTCAAGACTGCTGCACAACCGTGAGCTAAGAAACCGCTAATGGGTATACCACAATGGAGGAGCTACCATGATCATGCTAAAGGTGCTTTACAATGTCGTACAACATTGTTTAACTCATCCATGCTCCAGCTCAAGAGCTTCACTCGACATCACTAACCATGGCCCCTTCTCACAAAGGGGGACTCAATCTCATTGGGAAAATCTCACCCACCCCATCTAATGGCCACAAATTCATTATAATTGCAACTGAGTACTTCACAAAGTGGGTGGAAGCCATACCCATGACCTATATCACTAGAAAGTAGATCTCAAAATTTATCCTAAAGTATCTCATCTATCATTATGGTGTTCCACGCTTCATATTATCTTAGATAATGGGACACCATTCAAGAACCAAGAGGTTCGTGGACTTGTGTGAGAAATTCAAAATCCAAAGATCACTTCAGACCCCGTACTATCCCCAAGGCAATGGCATGTGGCTTCACAAACAAAACCATCCTCAAAATCCTTAAGAAAATAGTCAATGACACAAAGTCATGACTGCACTTATAGCTTAATCCCGCCCTCTGGGCTTATCGAAATAGCATCCACACACCCACTGGCGCCACCCCATTCTCCTTGGTCTATGGATCAGAAGTTGTACTCCCCATTGATATCGAGCTCCCATCCCTTAGAATATCATTGCAAAATCTCATCACTGATGAGGACTATCGTATCAAGATAAAACAAGCTTGTTACTAGATGAGAGAGATGCATAGATGCTTTGAATCATTTGTAAGTCTATCAAAATAGACTCAAATGAAGCTACAAACACAAGATCGTAGTTGTGAATTCCAAGTCGAGAATTGGTCTTAAAGAAAATCAAGAATGTCCTAATCCTTAACAAAGAAAGGCAAGTTCAACTCAATTGTTAGGGCCTTTCATCATCACAGCAAGCTACAAATTAGGGGCATATTAGCTATCAACACCCAAAGGGGAACCTCTGCAGGAGCCCATGAATAGCTCCCATCTCAAAAAGTTTTATGCCTAATTCTTTCAAGGTATAGAACCAAAATTCCCAAAAATTAGAAAAAAAGTTCTAAAAAATGGTTACTTCCGGGCGAAAAACCCTCAAGTAAATAGGCCTGGTAACAAATAAAAAATCAAAAAAGCAAAAAAATCTAAAAAAATCAAAAAAGGATCAAAAAATCATCCTCTAGTGAAAACCACTTTGGTGGCACTTTGGGTAAGTACCTTGGTGAAAACCTAGCAAACAGGTGCCTTGTGTAAATAGGCACCTTCCATCCACCAGGATCTATATGGCTTGTTATGCATCTTCCATCCATTTCACTTCCATCATCCATCGCATTCAGTTCCCCCATCCATTACTCATCCATTCGCATATACACCCAGCTTGGTCCTATCTTCATATCAAGGATCCTCCTAGTACTACTCGGCCCATTCTCAAGGTTAGTTTGTCCCACCTATATCAGAGTAGTCTATTGCATCACACTAGGGGCATGTTCTCATCGGATCGGATTCGTGTATGTTCTTGAGATCCTTAAATCAAAAAATCCAAAACATCAGAATATCGTAAAATCCAAAGACATCAAATAATCAAAAAATTCAAAAACATCAAAACACATCAAAAAATCCAAAAATAGGTCAAAAGTCATTCAAAAAGCCAAAAACAAGGTTGTCTTGTCGAACTATGTCATCTCTGAGCTTGAACGTAGGCAACGTTGATCTTTGATCATCCCCCGAGACATTTAGGTCAGTCCTATAGGAGTCCATCATAATAAACCGACATCTCATCATGTATATCGTCATCTGTAAATTGGCTGAGTCGTCAGTCGAACTATGTGGTCTTTGCATGTATAACATAGGCAAGGCTAATCATTCGATCAGGCCTTGAGACCCCTAGGATAGGTCTTTAGGTTAGTATCTTGGTCAAAATCTCAGAAAATCCCAAAAAACATTGCAAAATAAAAAAATCAAAACATTTGGAAAATCTTGAAAAAATACCAAAAATAGCCTCAGAACATTGCAAAACATCAAAAACATCCAAATATTTGAGAAAATCCATTCGTCTCATTTTTCTTTCACCCGCAATAAGCATCATCGATAATAAACTGACCATCATCATCAACCTTTGGCAAAACAGTCAGAAGCAAGCCTAGCAGTCTAAAAGTAGAACTCCAAATGTCAAGTCTAAAGTCTAAGTCAGTACGCAAACAAGCTGGTTATTTCTTCATATTGGTAACACATCATCTAAATTGGTCCCATATCAATCATCCCTTATAAATGAAATGACGTGCCACCATCCACTAACATGTCCTAGGATGAATCCTTCCTACAATGGGCATTATCTTTTGGCAATAAGTTTCGTTCATCATCCTTAGAAAACACATTCCTTTTCTGTTAGCGGTATTGAAGAGCATCAGTGTGTTTGTTTACTTGGTCTTTTTCTTTTGACTTATCTTATTTACGCTCATTCCAAGGATGTCTCGATGATATCCCAAAGTAGAGGATTTAGAGAAATAGGAATGCGGCAACAATTATTATCTTTGGTTTGCTGTGCTTGTTGGACGTTCTTGTAATATAACCTCAGCGAATACTTGCTTTGTTAGGTATGTATGGAAGAGGTCTAGGACAACTTGTTGACTATTGCATAGAAAGGTTTACCTTTCTGTGTTTTGGTCCAAGGTGTCTGAAATTTCTGAAGTGCATCCTAGCAAGGTTTCCGTATGTCAGGTGTGAACAAGAATACTCCTATCTGATTGTCGAGTCAAAGTCCATCACACTAAGTACCACGCCATCTTGGTTGTCTATAATTTGATGCATCGTACCACATGTGTTATCAAACATAAGAAAATCTGGCCCTTTGAAAATCCCAATTCCTTGGCAAGTATCATCATCATCATCATCATCATCATCATCTACATTTTTGTTATCTCGCATCTTGTTGAAATGACTTCTTTTTCTCTTACTAATCACGCTAACAAAGTACTATGACAGTTGATCATCATCACCATCACCGGTATCAATCCTACATCCACAAATCATTAGCATATTGCATAAAATATCATATAGGAAACATACACATTGCATTTTAAATAGGTGCATTCATGACATCGCATTTCACCCATAACATTACATCTCATAGCATTACATAAGCATTCATTTGCATTTCATAACCAATTCATATTACCATTGTGTAAATCATCACATAACATAAACATAAGTATCTCATAATCATAAACAATAGGAGCATAAGCATTAATTCATTAGGCATACATATCATCGCATTAACATATCATTGCATCACATACATCATCATTTAGGATAATAACATTTGTCATTCTAAGCATCTCATACCATCATCTCATTTGCATCATATCATGGCCATCGCATCATATCATATTCACCCATAAATCAACTCATATATAAGCATTTTTTCACATCATTGCATATACTATAAATAATTTCACATATCACATCGACATAAAAAAGAAGAAGATAACATCATTGCATAAACATCATTTGCATCCATAAAAACATCACTGCAAAGCATATAGAAATAAACCATCCATGCATAAATAAAACAACACATTGCATTGCATCAAAATCAGCTCATATATATCTCATATCATCATATCATTGTCATAGTACAAAGAATAATAATCGGATCACTGTACATATGTGTCAATTAGTACAAAATGTCTATCAAGCTATCAAGAATGAGCTCATAAAGCACAAAAGGTACATCATAAAGATCTGGATCAAGCTTGATCTCTGTGGATACTGCCCTCACCCTTGTCACCGTGACCCTCTGGTGGTCTCTGACTGGCCCACTCTGAGTACTCTGGGACCTAATCTGCTCTAGGAACTGTATCATGGTAGGTCTGGCAGTAGTACTTTGCCTCTCGAACGACCTCTCTGTAAGATCGGACCAGCACTATACCCTAAGATGAGGAGGCTGTCATGCTCTCAATCTACTGCCTGCAACCTAGCTCTATCGCTGCCTATAGCTCTGCAACCTATCCCTATTGTACAACTTGGACCCTCTTCGCTCTGAGCTACTCTCTCTCAGCTTGTGCCTGGTCTCTCTTAGCCGTCACTGCCTGTACCTGTGCCTGTAACTGCAAAATCAAGGCATCTCATGCGTCTACCTGCCCTACTGGCTATGCCTGTGGCTGTGCATGGACCTGACCCTCACCCTCGACTCGTGGTGGTGGGATAGGCGGATCTTGTTGTTGGTCCTGCATAGGGATATCTCCCTAACCTGGCGGAACTAGGGGCATCTCTAGTGGATCCTGTCGGATCTTGATCCTCATACCTCACCCTTGCGCTTGTCCTCTACCCTTGCCACTGACCCTATATGCCTCTGGGTCCTCACCTGGAACAGTCAACCGAAGAGGAGGCCTAAACCAATCCCTGTATGCCTATGTCCTGCCCAGATCTACCAATCCCTGATCGTAGGCCCAAGGTCGGACCACCAAATGTCAAAAACTATCAACTGCCTCTGCAGTAGGAATACCAAGCCCCCATGACACTTGTGTCATGCTGCGTGCAAACATGGATACATAGCCATCATCTAACCGATCATGCGGCTTTCCAAACTGACGTTGCACACGCTTGGGTAGGTATCTCTCTATCATCGTATGCTCTCGGCCTTGCATGTATCTGTCTTGGTGACAATAAAAGAGCTGGTCTACATCATCAGCCCATCCGGGCTAACTGAGGTACTGTCTCCAAGTGAACATGAGCATCTCATCTATGACCCGCCTCCAGTACGAGATCCATGCTCTCCAGTATGTGTGAATGACACACCCCCTCTATATTGTGCCACAGGAGCATCCTCTACCCCCATCAGAACTGGAACCACTCATGGATGTAGCACAAAAATGTGCTCCCACACCTAGATATGCAACAAGGTAACTCTGACTCCTAGCGCTCTACCATCCGCGTAGGCATACTTGTGCAGATCCCTGTAGAGTGAAACCAAAAGCACAGGCCCCCATGCAAATTGAACTAGCCTATCCCAGACCATCCTCTCTCAGCAGTAACCTCAGCCTGGACTGAAGTACCATCCTCATCTGTCTGGGGTAACTAAGCCTAAAATGATCATCACAATCACCCAACGGAAGGGAGGTGCTATAACTTTGTACCTCTCCAGCTCGATCTACCCCTCGTAGTAGATAATGTCTCGAGTGGCGAGGACTTGGGTGCAGCAAATGCGTCCCTCCTCCATGTCATAGATCACCCAGCGGCCATGAATGGGCAATCTTAATATGCGCCAGACGTCCTCTAATGTGACAGTCGCCTCACTAGTGGGAAGATGAAATGACGATGTCTCGCTGTGCCACTGCTCTGCCAGCACTGACAACATCCTGAGGTGTGTGCACACGGGCGCCGCGTACGTAATGTGCCATAGTCCTACGGCACCCAGCCGATCCTGATCTCTGTCGTTGAAGTCATGGAGAACACTTGCCAAATCCCATGATCGGTGCTCCCGAGAATAGAGCTCCCTAGGCCCGTCCTACATCGGCGAAGGTCAGCGTGTTGAAATTTTTGAAAAAATTCCTAATGTAACGCCTCAAACTCGCTTCAAGAGGTGTAGTTTGTGAAGGCGTAGTAGCTTGAGTTTCCTCAAACTACGACGCTGGACCTAGAAATTTACCAAATGGTGCCACTGCGGCGCACTTTAGCCTCTGGCGTCACAGTTTTGGTGAAAAGGGCACCACCACAGTGCGCTTTTCCAAAACTGGCCCGCCGAGTCCGAGTCGAGCCTGAGCCCAGCGGTGGAGTTTTTAAACTCCAAATTGCACTGCTACGATGCAAGAAGGAAAAAAGCGGTGCACTTTGAACACTGAGCGACGCTATAATAGTGCCATTGGAGGCGAGCTCTCCTTAAAACATGAAATAAATGCGTTAAAACAAAAAAATGAAGCTTCAGTTAGGGTCACATACCGGCGCACAAATGCTAGGTGGCCACTAGTAGGTTCAAACTCGGTCCAAAATATGCAGAGGAAGCTGTCGTTACACCATATCATTAGGAGTTCAGAGCTTGATTCTCAGGGTTGCTAGCGGAGGTGTGTGAAAATGATTTGAAAATGACCCCTCAGGCCCCTTTTAAGCCTAAGAGAATTAGGGGTTTTGACCCCTTAGAACGTCTTGCTAGGGTTTTGGACCCCAAACCTGTTTTCATCCATTTGAGCTTTTTTTCATTGTTTTTATTCGTTTAAACACGTTGTTAGCCTCAGGACCCCTTCAGACTTGTCAAGAACTTTGTTTCTTTTTTCGCGAGATCACCCAAAAAATGGAAATTTTTGTTTGATTCCTCAAGGGGGCATTATAATGGCATGTTTTCTCTCACCATGCGACAGTGGGGCAAGTTTTGAATATTGAAATTTTTGGCTTTGATCAAGATCGTGTATTCTTTGAACCAACACAACGAGTGCATTGCTTAAAAGAGGGGCAAAATGTGAACTGTCGAAAAATGTACTGATTGACATGATTGCACGATCCCCAGACTTACTAACACCATTTCTTCTGAATCATTCCTTGGTGCGACCATTTAATCAAATCTCCTTGCCGATTAAATTCATCAATATTCATCTTAATTAAATAAATCATTTTATCTAATCGAAGTCCAATCTCATGTTAACTAAATCGAATTTATCACGATCTAATTATCCTATTTAATTAAATAATCAATTTGATTAAATCCTAAAGTAATAATACTTGTTAAATTAAATAAATTAAGCCATATTTGATTTTAATCTATCACCATCCCTTTTTAATTAAATAAATCCAAAATCTTTCTTTATTTAGTGGCTCTCTCCATATTCCTCTCTTATGGGTTAAATAAATCCATAAGCCTAAGTCAAATGGTCATCATCTAATCTCTATTAAATTAATTGAGCCTTGATTAATTTAACCTCATCTCATGTCACATCCTCTAGATAATGCAAGTTGCACATGAAAATAGATTTAATTTATTTAATAAATCTCTATTTTCCTCACAAGGCATCTTTTGGAATATTCTCTCAATTTGAATTCAAAAATTCCAAGTCAACATGTACATCCAACAAGGCAATTTAAAACCTCCTACATGTCCTTTTCCTTTAGCCAAGTGGCATTTATTACATTTTCCCTTTCCTCTTACATGTCATTTCAACAAATTTGAATTTCAAATATTGGCATTTATTGGCACAAACCCCAAATCTTGCACAACCATCATCCATTCATAGCTTGACAAGTGGCACCATATCATTGGATGAATGTTAATCCCACATTGCTCAAATTTGGGCATTCATCCATCTTGAAATCCTATAAATGAAGAGCTCCTCTCCTCATTTCATCATCCACAATCCAAGCAAAGTTACCATGCTAAAATACTTAGCCATTTCCATTCATCCATCTTGAGTTCTTAGCTAGGTTATTGCAGATTTTGTTTGGAGCTCTCACCATTTCATCAAAAGTGGATCATCAATCTCTTCAACATTCGAATCTTGCATCTTAGGGATTGGGAAAGGGCCAAATTTCCACATCAAATTGGCACCAATTCCCCCATGGGATTGAGAGTTTGCATATCTAATTAGGATTTTTATCTTGTTTTTATCATTTGCATTGTGTTCTTCAATATTTTCATTCCTAGTTTGATTTGTAAATGGATTTCATGGGGAATCCTTCTTTTAGCTTGTAATTCCTTGTCTAACTCATTTATTCATTTTGTTTTGTAGGTACTAGGAAAAGGGTTCACACAATTATCAACATATGCATGTTCCTCATAACCAACTACTTGAACTGATTCATCCAATGAACCTCTTGCACACATATCTCCTTCTCCATTTACACTATTGCAACAATCACCAGGGCTACCTTCTTCACTATCAAACTGGAAACCATCAATGGTTTCTTCATTGCAGCTACTTGTGGTTGATTTCTCCAACTAAAATCCATTTCATACCTTGTCAATTGCATCATAACATTGTTGATCACACATTTCTTCTTCAAAAAGTATGTACAAATCATATTCATCATCATGTTCTTGTGAGGTTTCAAAAAAATTCTCATCATTAAGACATGAAACTTCTTTAGTTAAACACTTTCTACTTAGAGAAATCAATTTTTCCTCCTCTTCTTGAAAGGAATCATAGTCATCAAGGCTGCAAGCAAACTTGCAATCATCTTGATCGCCTAGACAAGAATACTCCTCAGCTACTTGCAAGCTTCCATCTACAACACCATTGTTCTCATCATGAAGACATGAAACTTTAGAATCGACATGCTCTTTAACTGTATATTCAAATTCCATAGAAGAGAAAATATTTTCAATTTCATCTGCATCATTACAGCTTTCATCTTGGTATATTTCTTCTATAGGTTGTTCAAAAACAACTTCCTCATCACCTAATTATGCATCATTCCTGTCTTCCACTATACCATCTAGATCTATGTGATTAAGTCTTGAAAAAGTACCATCACACAAGCTACTTAGGAGATTAGTTCCATACTTATCTATAATTTATTCAATTATTGATAGCCATTGATATAAACATTTAAGACTTGGGGGCTTCAAGTGAGTTGGAATAGTACTCAAACCTAGCTCACAATTCTCACAGAATAAATTAATGCAAAATAACTCATCAGGTCTTTCTGATTATGGTATAGCAAATAGAAATTCCATGAATTTATCATGAAAATCATAGATGGATTCATCCTCAAACCTTTCTATATCACACAATGCATCAATAGGTGACATAAGTTCAACCTCATTTTCAGTTTTCTCTTCATATTCTTTTTGGGTATGTAGATTTCTTTCTTCAGACAAGAAGTCATCATTCACTTCACCAAACTCATCCCCAAATAGTTTCTTAAGATATTTCCATGAGCATATGGAATGAATTGGTAAACTAGAAAACCAGTATTCAACATCATTTTCTAAATTTCTTACAAAAAACTTCATGATAGCATCTTCATCTACTATTTGATAGTCTTCCATTACATCAAGAAAAAATTGTACATGTTGTGATGTTGATTCTTCGAAACCTCCTCTAAACTTAGGCAAATATTCATTAATTCTAATTGGGACAGAATATGGGTAACCCTGGATTTGACTAAAATCCATAGGGTCGTATCTTTCACTAGTGAACACCTTCCTTTGAGGATATGACTGTGTTCTAGGAATGATATTACAACTTGTAGAGGGAGAACTAGTAGAACAATACATAGTTGCAAATAAAATTTATTCCCTCTACAACTATTCAATTCCAATATCCTTTTCAGAATATCCTACTTTCTCATTTCCCTTTCTACTAATACCTCAGAGTATTGAATAAGGGACAATATTAACTAGAACATTTGTTGAAAACCTTCATACAGGAATATTACAATAGAAAAATACCTCATAACTCTTTTGATGATGTAGAAAATTATGTAGAGTCGCCAACTCTTTGAAAGAGAAAAAGATCTTCAAGGAGCAAAAATCTTCTTCCAAGATCTAGGTATTTATGAGTTCTCTCCACTAGCAGAGAACCGAACTTTAAGAATATATCCAAAATATTGCAACAATCTCCTTCAAGTATGCAGGTCCTTGGATCATTCTGACCCAAAACTACAGATCAACAAACTGATTTCCTCTTTAAGGCATGATGATCTTCTATCAGAGTTTTCTCAATTCTTCACCAGCAGAGTCACCAATCTGTTGGTTACCAAATCAACAGATGCAATGAGTCCTAAAGATTAGCCACTCTCTCATATTCAAACTCAATGGGTTGATATGGCCAACGAATGGGAGAGTGAATACAATGCCCCTTTCTCCCCTACACTTCAGGCTCTATTAAACCTGGGAGGGTAATCCTACTCAGTATATTTATAGATACTTGTGTGCTAAAGTATCAAATATACTGTAAACAGACATTTCTCCTTTGGATGCTTAATAGACAATATTATAAGGACTTGGCTAACCTATATAGTAATTCCTAATTTAAACATGAGAGATGTGATTCATTGAAATGAGCTCAACACACAAACAAATTGGGACTGATATTTAATTTGATTTAAAAGTTGTAGTTGCTCACAATTATTTTCAGGAAACTGTAACATTAAGAGACCAATGCTATATCCCAAGGTGGAGTCATCTAAACCATGTAATTCAAAACCTAACACAACATACAATCTTTCATAATCATATCTACCAGACGATGCATTACACCATTGATATCAACAACTAAACTAGCTATACTTAACAATCCTAGCACACTATTGCATAAACCTCCATTCGTGTTACTACAAATTAACTCATTCTTTGTATGAGGTAATAACATCAAATAAACATACAAGGAAAGACAAGAAGCTGAATAATAACAATCTTTGATCATTCATATTCAAAATTTATGTAAAGTGAACAATGGAGACAACTAGTCCAGAATAATATGTCATTTACATTCAACTATGACTATGTTGTAATTACATTCTTCATTCCAAAAATCAAACTACTCCAGAGACCTAAAAACTAGCAATATACATTAAATCCTTGTTACAAAATGTTCCCATGAAAACTAAACAATGTGCAAAACCCTGCTTTCAAAAACATAAAATTTGCACTTAAAGAAAGTGCAAAACCCCAAATGGAGATCTTTCAATGACACCTGGCACATTCAGGTCCACAGATCAATAACTGCCTTTACTTGTTGAAGAATCTTCAAGTTGCTCTCTATTTTCTTGCTCCTCACTCCACTTCCCTACAACGGAAAAATATTCTCCAACCTAAAAAATCATCATTCTCCCCATTCAGTCTTTTACCCATGTTGAAAATGCCTTTACTTGCAAAAGACTTCATCCCCTTTGTTCATTTTTCATTCAGCTACATGAAAATGGTGTTCTCTATAAAAACTCATTCTCAATAAGGAAAACATCATGCAGTGAATATTTTATTCACTTTATTAAAATATTACCCGTGCCTTTTTTTTCCTCGAAAAGATATTTTATCCTGTGCATTTGATTTCACCTTTACACTCCCAATAATATTACTTTCCATTTTGTATTTTAAAATGCTTTCCTTAACATTTCAAGGCACATTTAAAATATTTACCATGCTTTTTACCTGCACTCTTCGTGAAATATTTTACTTTCAGCAAATAAAAGTTTTGATTTAATTGTGAAGGCCTCAAAATCATTTTATTTGGCTGCAAATAAAAACTATTTTCTAGTGCTTTTACACTTTAATTTACCTTGAATTAATTCTCCACTTTTAAAAGAAAATTCAATTACTTACAAACAAAACCCACGGGCCCACCATTTCATTTACCTCAACATTGCTCAATATCGTGAATCTCTCATTTATTTGAGAAAGCTAAAATTAATTAGCGATGCCCGATAATAATTATGCAAGCCATCTCATTGTTGATCGCTAATATATTTGGGAATGCAAATATTGAAATAGCGATGCTCGATATCATGTTCTCCAGCAAATAAAATTTGAACTCCTCTTTTTTATCAGCTGCAGAAGACCTTTACCCATGAGTTTACAAATTTTAAAATGTCTAACATTTTAAAATATTAAATTCATTTACTTTGTATTTTCCAGAGGCATCCAAAACCTTTTACTTGACTAAGTGAATAATTTTTTAATTCCTTTTACCGGCTATAGAAAACTTCATTCCTGAGAAACCATCACACATCGCAGATGCAGCCAGAGAAAAAATAACAAATCAATGACCGGCGATGAAACATCGCACATCGTGGATGTAAAATGGAAGAGGTAACATCTATGAGCGATGGGCAATGAAACAATGACCATCACTCATCACTGATTTAAACTCAGCAGCTTGTGAAATGAGAGATGTGCGATGAAGCAAGCTCATAATGATTTTCTTATAAAGTTCAAAGTTATCTCAAAACTCATTCAATGCAAACCATTGGGCACCGTTGATTTAAATCAACTCAATCATTTTCAAATGGAGATGGGCAATGGGAAAAGTTTTTCCATGAATATGTGGTGTCATGTTGCCGCTTTTAGCTAATCACAAGCAAGAATTAAACTTGCTTTTGCTCAGAACATTTGAAATTAACTTTATACTTGCCCTAAATGCATTTTTGCATTTTCCCAATATTTAAAATATTCAAAATATTTCAAATATAAACATTTGAAACATTATAAAAATTTGTGACTTCTAATTACTCTTACGGCCCAAACGGAAAAATTTCAATGCACAAAAATGGTGAACCCTAGAGCCAACCTATGGCCATAATCAATTATTTAGAGAAAATCAATTTTCTCAAACTTTTCCCAGCCATTGAGAATCAAGTACCTCCTTTGTAAACTGGCCCCTGGGACATGTTTGCCACACCAAAAATACTTTAAAATAATGTATCAAATGACCTCTAATCTTGATGAAAATGGAGCTGTAGATGTTTTAGACCAAAAAACTAAATGGGTTGTCCTTATATTTTCAAAATTTGAAACTTTTCGGGACACCATTTTTGGCCATGTTGCAGTTAGAAAATGATTAAATAACCCATCAAAACTTATCCTGGGAGCCTGAAACTAAGTAGACATGTAGAAACTTGACCCAAGAATGCAGTACAACAAACGGATCAGCAAAAGATATCATGAGGTAAAATTTATTCAATGTCAAAGTTGCTTAATCGGTTGTTTTTGCAACTACACCTGTTTAGAACCAATTAGGGCTCTCAAAGTCACCACTTTGAAAAAATATCCAAAAAAATTTTGGGGGCCTGCCACTAGAAGAATAAGCTCATATAGGTACATTGAGTATGTGTACAAGAGGGATTTCCTTGAATCCATATTTATCACTAGATATTACGGGTCAAACTTGACCTCTTTGAAACACTTAGATGTCAAAATATGTCAAACTACCTTTTCTTTTGATCTGGTAAAAATATCAAATCAAACCCTGAGGCTCTAAAATCAGACCAAGGAGTACATGAATGCAGGGAGAATGGAGAGAAACAATCCATTTGGCATGAAAATCATCCAGTTACAAGATATCAACTCAAATAGGAGGCCACTTCATAGGATTGACAATATGCAAACAACAAAAAGTTTTAGAACCCTCTAGGTTTGCTTTTCAAAACATTGCCAAAACTCATTATGGGAAGCTAAAAATTGACATGCATGTTCACATATGTCAAGTAAATGGGTCCACCAAGGGGCTTGGCAAGAAAATCGACTGGCTTTAAATTGTAACCCTCCAAAGAAGGTCACTCAGCTAGATTTTGCAAGTGCACTTCTGAGTGTGCAAAGGAAAATTTCACATGGGAATTTCAAATTTACAAAATTTTAAGGTTCCATCACTTTCTTTCTTCCTTTAACCACTTAATCAAGGAATTGACTAAATAATCAACATGATACACATCACCTTCAAGTGTTTGGAGCCCCATATCAACATGTCTTATTTTAGAGTCAGACACTCTTATCTCATCCTCATTTAGATCCTTTATAGGATCTACAATTTCAAATAATTGATTACTAGAATTAGGGTCAGTCAATATTCTCAACATTTTGTGAGCTTTCTTTGGCCTTGAGGAAGTCTGGAGCAACTTTGCAACCGTATCTACTCCAACTGTTGTTGTAGGAGTATATTTTATCTTTTTCTCTATTGCCTTTTTCAGCCATACTGGGGAGGCTTCTACTAAAATAGAATCATTGTTCCCTTGAGAAATTTACTTAGACACACCAGGAGTGATGGGTATATTTTCCACTGTGGAAGATGGTACTTCAGACAAAGGAGGAAAGGTATTGTCTTGAACAATCTGCTTAAAAATGGCATCAAAATACTTAGGCACATGTTTTGTTTAACTGGTCTTCTTTTTAGGATTAGGGGTAGATATGTTATCCTATTCACACACTGACTTCAATTTAGCCATCTCTCAAGCTTCTCACCATCACCCTCGGACTGTGAATTTTCACTAGAAGACCTAGTAGCCAATCTCCCTGATGATGTACCCACTGCAACTGTCTGAGTGGACCCCTGTTCATTTCTCTAAGATGATTTTGGTTCTTGAGTAGAACCTGTAGCATGTCACCATTTTCCTTCTAACCAGTCATGAGTTCTTTTCAACATTGGATCAGATCATATATTCATATTCAAAACATCATATTTACTCCAATCAGCCTTGGGATGAGATTTATCAGACAGTGTTTCATATTCGGGATCATTGACCACCGAATCCTTAGTTGCACTTTTAGGAATCTGGAAAGAAAGACCAAAAATTTGAATTTGTCTGAGGGTTAACCTCATATAATCTCTTTTCAAGACTTCATTTACATCAAAAAAATCTTCCCAAAAGTATTCAATAGAAGGTTGATGCTGATATTAACTCCCCCCATTTAAATTATGTCTCACAAAACCCTTGCTATCAAAATTATCCCTTAGGAATAAATGCTGGAGGTTATACTCTTTAAGAATTCCTTCATCACATTTTCCATCTGATTATTTTTACACATTTAGGAAGGAGTTGTCAATGGGAAAACATACCCCTATTTCCCTATATTCATGTACTTTGCATTCACCACGACCATTTGTCTATAGACCTCCAAGAACACCAACAAATCTTCAAGATATCTAGGCAATTTTAATGGGGCTTTCTCAAAACCTCCTATTCTCAAGTAGGAAAACCTATCAAATTGAATATAGAAACTTCCAAACTTTGACGCAAAAGACATTGACTTAGGAGAAAGATGCATTTCATGGTTTCCATCCCATTTCATCACAACTTCCATCAAGAATGCATCATTGACAAGGAAAAAATCTCCCATTCCAACTTGCTTGGTAAACTACAGATAGCACTTACATAGAGGCATGCCAAAAGATGGAGGTACTTGTGGCTTTAATCCTAGCCCAAAGGATATTTCACTAGCTATAATGTATATTAAGCAAGAACACAGATGGAAGGTAGCAATTTTTTGGAAACTGACTAATTATTCATTCAAATGAAATCAAATTATCTTATCCTAGTCAATGAACACATTCTCATCACAGATAACCAAAATAAACTGACACATCCAATCTTCAAAAGACTCAATTTGTGCATTTCCAACAATGTGATGTAACAAAACAATGGCATCTGTGATTTCCCCTTTAAAATGCATTCTCTTAAGTTTGGCAGGTAACTGTGACTTACCTCTTTTCTCCAACTTCAACCACCCCTTAGCCATAGAATTCTTGCACCAGTCCTCATTAGCTCTAAAAAAATCACTAGCCACCACAATAGACATGTCCTTTATGGACACCCTCTCAGGAGTCTTTAGCGTGTGGGAAACTACTTCAAGACAAATTTTAGCAACGACAGTCCAGTCAATGGCTTTGATTTCCTGTGTTTCTAGAATATATCTTCTCATGCATGCACCTATTAGGTCCATGCTTAGCACGGCTTCTGAAAAAACCCTGGCGTGAGCTAATCCGCTTTCTAACAATTTTGCGTCAATAACATATCTTCTTTCACTTTCCAAACATACCAAGAATTCCTCCAACTTAAAGGATCCCAACATTGTGTCCCTTATTCCGAGCCAATGATTTTCAATTCCAGACTGCATGAGCTCACAATACACAAAGGAACACTCATATTCTTGAAGAAATAATTGCAGAAGGCGGAGGTGTAACTACAGACTCAAAGAAATAAATTCCCACCACCTTAAGTCATGTAAAATGACAAGACGTGCATTTGGTGTTGAATTAATATGGTGCTTTATTTTAATCTTTAGTAAAGCAAACCCTAATGCAATGCTAGAGGAAGAAAATCACTCTCATAATCTAAATTTAACAAAACTTAATCAAATCTTCCATGTCCTTGCAACTAGGACTCTTTTCCCTTGACAAAACTCATGATTTCAAGGTTCCAAACTAGGATCCAAGGCAATAATCCACTTGTAGATTCCTCAAAAAGCCCTAAACAACATCAAATGGCAACCTCAAACACTTTCACACCAAATCATACATCCCAAACATGAGCACTTTCAAACTAGACTGCCCCAAAACAACATTTAGGCCTATTTAGACCACCTAAACAATAACTACAACAATCCCAAGTCCTTTAAACCTTTCTAATGTCACAAAAAAATGTAAATAGGTCTATACAAACACATTAAACCAACTCCCACATTGTATTTGTAGACACTCAAATTTTTCCTCACAATCATAACGATATTCGTCTATTGATTAAATAGATATTATTATTTACTTAATCAATTCATTCAATACTTTCTTATATTCATGCATTTCATCAAATCATTGAACCATCTCATGCTCATTCAATATCTATTGCATTAACATTCATGTCCATTTACACTATCATTCATACCCATTTGCATAATAAATTATAATCATTCATAATCCATTTGCATAATAAGTCATAAACATCATTTCCATATTAAATCAATTATCATTATCATCCATAATTGTTTCATATTCATACCCATTAATAAATCAATTATCATAGTCATTGATTATTATTTCATAATAAACTAATTATCATAACTTGCATATTAATCATATCATTTGCATAAATCATTCATGAAATATTGCATTTTAGTAAAGCATATTTAAATCATTTTATTCATATTTAATCATTTAGGTTCATTTTAATCTAATATCCCTTTATCACTTTCACTCTCATGCATAACATTTAACCCATCAATGTGGGATAATGGCATTTACTTCTCTCACATCTTTTATCCCACATTTCATCTTCAACCCCTCTCCATCCTCAAAGAACTCCTATTTAAAGTGGGATTTCCCTCTCATTTTGTCTCTCACAAATTTTGCTCACAAATTTACATACTCATATGATCTTTGCATCTTGCTTGCATTTCTCATTCACCATAGCCTCTTTATTGCATTTTGTGCTCATAAAAATCTGAGAGCAAGTGCATAAACAAAGATCTTGGTGATAGGGAGACAATGGAGATTGATTTCTTTTAATAGCATTATTTGTTTTCTATAGTTTAGATTTACATTTCTGGTTTTTCTTTTAATTAGAATAGCTCTATTGATGTGGGCTGAAATGGTGGTTCTTACTCCATAGAATCATGCATTTTTATGTCTCTACAATTGGTGAACCCGACATGAAACAGGGTATCTTGGAACCAAGATAATCTACTCATGAGGATGCTACTAAACCTATTCCTTGCATATTCATGGTCCTTACATATTCATATCCCTTTCATCCTATTTCTTGCATGTTCCTCATCTTGCATACATAGGTCACATTACATAGTCCTTGCGTACATATATCATTCCACCTAGTTCTTTCATGTTTAACCCATTTTTCATATCAAGACCATCTCACCTAACCTTTGCATGTTCTAAGAATTTATCCCTTTGCATATTCATCATCGATCAAATAAAACCTTTAGCTTGCACTTAGGCTACTCTTCCTAGGTCTTGAAATCAAACTATTGGCTATCTATCACCCGCATCACTTGAGGTTCACCATCCTTGAGTTAGGGAAACATACCATTATCCTTGAGTAGGGAAATCCTTTAGGAGTCCATCATCTCCTACATACCCTCTCTTGATTATTGGTCCTTGTGTCTATCCATCATAACACAAGTAAAGCCTTTACATCATAACCAACTTTGGACCTAGAGTTTCCTTTTAGATTTTGCATTCTTAGCTTATCATACCATACCATTTTCATATCCCATCTTAGAATCATATCCTTTTCATTTGCATCCTAGTCTTAGGTCTCATACATTACCTTGGATTTAAAATCATAACGAATCACCTATGACCCCTAGGACAAGAGCAAAAATGTTTCAAGAAGAAGGGAACCCTTGGGGAAAAGACTTTGATGGGGAAGATCACATTAGTGTTGCAACTAGTGAAACAAGTGAAACTGATAGTGAAGAAATAACACAATCCACCATAAATGAAGCTCTTAACGATAATAGGTTCACTAAACTTCTTACAGAGGTGGTCAAACGTAACCCACAACAATACTTCAAGGCCCTTGCTGATGAAGGAATCAAAATGCCTCCTGATTTTGACATATCATTACTCACAATGAATGACCAACCTAAATCTAGTGAATCTAAGAATCCCAAAACAAACAATGATGGTAGGATCAAAGATCATAGACCCTTTTATCTACAACCTAGTTACAAGTGATCTTCAAAGACATCAAAACCTGCACCTACAAATGATCCTATTTTGGATGAGCTTAGAACATTAAGACAAGAATTGGATACTCTCAAGAACAGTAAAACATCGACTCACAAGTTCTGCATTGAAGACATATGTCCTTATCCCTTCGATCCAAGCATACCAATGCCACCTTTTCCTAACCATTGGGACATACCAAAACTTGACAAATATAATGGAAAAGGAGATCCTAAGAACCACTTAAGACAATTTTGTGCCACTACCATGGAATTTGCAGTTGATGAAACATACCTTATGAGATTATTTCCTCGCAGTCTCAGAGGAGAAGCTATGGAATGGTTTTCACGATTAGCCCCGACCATCAAATATTTTCAAGAATTGGCTAATAAATTTGTCTCCAATTATAGTTTCAATTGTGACCTTAAAGTGACCATGACAAATCTTTTCAACACCAAACAAAAACAAGGTGAATCTTTTGTGTCATTTTTACAAAGATGGAGACATTTAACGAAACGATTGCATTATTCCATTCCTGAACAAGAATTGGTTGACCTCTTTTGTCAAAATTTGAACAAAGAAATCGGAAGGGAACTTCACCTCAAATGCTTGGATTCCTTTGATGAAGCCATAGAAATGGGATTTCGAATTGAACAAACCCTCATTGATGATGGAACTATTAAACTTAATAATGACAAAGATCAAAAATTGAATTCAAACAACAAGACCCCTTTTTGGGTTAAGAACAAGAATGTAGTCAATGACGGAGTTGTCGATGCAAAAACAACTAAAACATCATCCCCTGTTTACAATCTCAAAGGTCCATCTTCAGATAAAGGAAAAGAAAAACAAAGAAGTTTCCCTAAACGAAATTTTACACCATTGGGACAATCACTTGAATCTGCATTAAAAGAACTTCTTGAAATTAATATTATAACGCTACCCGAAATAAAGGAATATAATCCACAAGTCAAACCCCCATGGTGGAATGAAGATCACTTTTGCGACTATCATAGACACAAAGGACATAAGACTAATAGTTGCAATAAACTTCGACATTTAATACAAGACCTTATTGATGATGGTAAGATATCAGTTGATGGACACACTCCTTCTGGTAACTCTGATCGTGAGGTGTTTAAAAACCCTCTCCCTAAGCATGACAAGGATAAAGGAAAGGCTCTTGAATCTGGTGATGGTGTAAATTATACTACTGCTAAGTATGACTATACCATACATAACATCAGTGAGGTCGATAATTATGTCAACACTTTCATCATAAAAGGAAAAGAACCTGATTGCAAGGTTACTACCCGCAAAGGCACTGTTACCCTTAAAGGTCCTAATGCAAAACCTACTACACCCTCTTCGCAATACAACCTCATAGAGCACTTAGGAAAAACACCCGCACAAATTTCTATACTCGAGCTGCTACACCTATCTCTTGAGCATAAAGCTATCTTAGATAAAGCGCTTGCTACTACTACAGTGCCTACAGACCTACATGTAGATCAATTCCAAGCTATGGTGGGACACATCACCTCTCCTCATACTCTCACTTTTACTGAAAATGATGATTCATCCCTTCGACAACCACATAATGCAGCTTTACACATTGACGTCCTCATCCATAATGTTAAGATCAAGCAGAGTTTTGATAGACGGAGGAGCAGGCCTTAATATTTGCACTCAAGAATTGATCACAAAATTAGGGTTCTCTGAAAATGCAGTTGATCCAAGTAAAAAGATTACCATAAAGGCATATGATGAAGAGGAATGCTCATCTAAAGGATCGTTACTCTACCAATTAGAATCGGCCCTGTGGTAAAGGATGTGGTTTGCCAAGTCCTTGATCTCCCACTGACCTATAATATCCTCCTTGGAAGACCTTGGATTCATGCAATGCAAGCAGTACCTTCTACATACCACCAGTGCATTAAATTCCCCCACAATGGTGTTGAAATCACAATACGAGGAGATCCAAACCCTTTCATGTATTGCCATAATCTAAGCCCTAAAACTGAAATCACAATCCCAAGCAATCGTGAAGCATTTCCTTCCCAAGCATATGTTGATCCTGAGTCCTTAAAAGCATCTTCCTCAAAATCCAATGCAGCCGAGATCAAAATACAGGTAAAAGAACAAGGAGTGGGAGAATATACCTTGAATCATGCCCTTTGCATTGGAAAGCTACCTTTATCTCCCCACACCTATGGCAAACCACAAATGACTAAGACCACATCAGATGCAAATACCACAGTGATTTGTAAATCAACTACTTTCAAAAAATGGGGAGCCCTTTATAATGAAACAGAAGAAGCTGATCTCCTAAACTGGTTATACAAAGATGAAGATACAAGAAAAGAACAGACTGAATAAAGATACCTGTTGAACAATATGGTAAAGGATTTGATATTATGAAACAAATGGGATATGATGGTAAAAGTCCTCTCGGCTTACAGAAACAGGGTATCTTGGAACCAATACAACCTACTCATACACAAAAAGTCCCTGGTTTAGGATATGATGCACAGAAAGATAAGACCTTAAGTACCGTGTGTGCTTCAAGTAAGGAAGTGGAGTCCTCTAATGCTACACAGACAAATGAGGAAAGTTCCATCGATGACTTCATTGAAATTTATGATTATGATAGTGTCCCTACCCTTGAACCCTTGAATCCATTCAAAATCTTGATTATCATGATTCTTTACCCTTGGTTCACCTCAACTCATTGATTTTGATCAAAAGGGACCACCACAACTGATGTATTTGAAAATGATGAGGCAATCATAAAATTTCTAGGAGCACAGAAGACACACCTCTTGAGGATCATAAAGCAGGATTCATCATAGAACTCAATAGTGTGGCTTATTTTGGGGGGAGTGCCAAGCCTTTCAGTCGCAAAATTATTGAAAATATAAATAGGTCTTCTAGTGAAAACTGCTCTATGGCACTATTAGACCCAAAAAAAGTAAAAATAAAGGACGTATCCAAGGGTGAAAACCTCTCTGAGGCACCCGAGGATGGAGGGCTTGACACACTTCCCTTAGCAGTATATCATGAAAAATCATCTATGTTGGTGGAGAAGACAAGTACCAACAAATCTGGGCACAAAAGAAAAACCAAAGATAATTCATTTAGCAGAATCATTAACACCTGAAGAGAGAATAGAGCATATGCAGTTTTACAAGGAAAGACAAGTTAACTTTGCATGGTCCTATGCAGATATGCCAGAACTTGATCCAGATCTAGTAATGCATCACTTGTCTTTGCCACCGGGGGAAAAACCTGTTAAACAAAAGTTGAGAAAAATGCACCCACACATTGCTCTATTGGTAAAAGCTGAATTACAAAAGTTGCTAGATGTGGGATTTATCAGACCTGTTGACTATGCTGATTGGATTTCAAATTTAGTACCTAGTTTCAAAGCTGATGGGGGCATCCGAGCTTGCACAGATTTTAGAGATTTAAACAAAGCTTGTCCTAAGGATGACTTCCCACTTCCAAAGCTTTTCTAAGAATTTAGCTTTTGCATATTCATCATCGATCAAATAAAACCTTTAGCTTGCACTTAGGCTACTCTTCCTAGGTCTTGAAATCAAACTATTGGCTATCTATCACCCGCATCACTTGAGGTTCACCATCCTTGAGTTAGGGAAACATACCATTATCCTTGAGTAGGGAAATCCTTTTGGAGTCCATCATCTCCTACATACCCTCTCTTGATTATTGGTCCTTGTGTCTATCCATCATAACACAAGTAAAGCCTTTACATCATAACCAACTTTGGACCTAGAGTTTCCTTTTAGCTTTTGCATTCTTAGCTTGTCATATCATACCATACCATTTTCATATCCCATCTTAGAATCATATCCTTTTCATTTGCATCCTAGTCTTAGGTCTCATACATTACCTTGGATTGAAAATCATAACAAATCACCTATGACCCCTAGAACAAGAGCAAAAATGTTTCAAGAAGAAGGGAACCCTTGGGGAAAAGACTTTGATGGGGAAGATCACATTAGTGTTGCAACTAGTGAAACAAGTGAAACTGATAGCGAAGAAATAACACAATCCACCATAAATGAAGCTCTTAATGATAATAGGTTCACTAAACTTCTTACAGAGGTGGTCAAACATAACCCGCAACAATACTTCAAGGCCCTTGCTGATGAAGGAATCAAAATGCCTCTTGATTTTGACATATCATTACTCACAATGAATGACCAACCTAAATCTAGTGAATCTAAGAATCCCAAAACAAACAACGATGGTAGGATCAAAGATCATAGACCCTTTTATCTACAACCTGGTTACAAGCGATCTTCAAAGACATCAAAACCTGCACCTACAAACGATCCTATTTTGGATGAGCTTAGAACATTAAGACAAGAATTGGATACTCTCAAGAACAGTAAAACATCGACTCACAAGTTCTGCATTGAAGACATATGTCCTTATCCCTTCGATCCAAGCATACCAATGCCACCTTTTCCTAACCATTGGGACATACCGAAACTTGAAAAATATAATGGAAAAGGAGATCCTAAGAACCACTTAAGACAATTTTGTGCCACTACCATGGAATTTGCAGTTGATGAAACATACCTTATGAGATTATTTCCTCACAGTCTCGGAGGAGAAGCTATGGAATGGTTTTCACGATTAGCCCCGACCATCAAATCTTTTCAAGAATTGGCTAATAAATTTGTCTCCAATTATAGTTTCAATTGTGACCTTAAAGTGACCATGACAAATCTTTTCAACACCAAACAAAAACAAGGTGAATCTTTTGTGTCATTTTTACAAAGATGGAGACATTTAACGAAACGATTGCATTATTCCATTCCTGAACAAGAATTGGTTGACCTCTTTTGTCAAAATTTGAACAAAGAAATCAGAAGGGAACTTCGCCTCAAATGCTTGGATTCCTTTGATGAAGCCATAGAAATGGGATTTTGAATTGAACAAACCCTCATTGATGATGGAATTATTAAACTTAATAATGACAAAGATCAAAAATTGAATTCAAACAACAAGACCCCTTTTTGGGTTAAGAACAAGAATGTAGTCAATGACGGAGTTGTCGATGCAAAAAAAACTAAAACATCATCCCCTGTTTAAAATCTCAAAGGTCTATCTTTAGATAAAGGAAAAGAAAAACAAAGAAGTTTCCCTAAACGAAATTTTACACCATTGGGACAATCACTTGAATCCGCATTAAAAGAACTTCTTGAAATTAATATTATAACACTACCCAAAATAAAGGAATATAATCCACAAGTCAAACCCCCATGGTGGAATGAAGATCACTTTTGCGACTATCATAGACACAAAGGACATAATACTAATAGTTGCAATAAACTTTGACATTTAATACAAGACCTTATTGATGATGGTAAGATATCAGTTGATGGACACACTCCTTCTGGTAACTCTGATCGTGAGGTGTTTAAAAACCCTCTCCCTAAGCATGACAGGGATAAAGGAAAGGCTCTTGAATCTGGTGATGGTGTAAATTATACTACTGCTAAGTATGACTATACCATACATAACATCAGTGAGGTCGATAATTATGTCAACACTTTCATCATAAAAGGAAAAGAACCTGATTGCAAGGTTACTACCCGCAAAGGCACTGTTACCCTTAAAGGTCCTAATGCAAAACCTGCTACACCCGTTTCACAATACAACCTCATAGAGCACTTAGGAAAAACACCTGCACAAATTTCTATACTCGAGCTACTACGCCTATCTCCTGAGCATAAAGCTATCTTAGATAAAGCGCTTGCTACTACTACAGTGCCTACAGACCTACATGTAGATCAATTCCAAGCTATGGTGGGACACATCACCTCTCCTCATACTCTCACTTTTACTGAAAATGATGATTCATCCCTTCGACAACCACATAATGCAGCTTTACACATTGACGTCCTCATCCATAATGTTAAGATCAAGCGAGTTTTGATAGACGGAGGAGCAGGCCTTAATATTTGTACTCAAGAATTGATCACAAAATTAGGGTTCTCTGAAAATGCAGTTGATCCAAGTAAAAAGATTACCATAAAGGCATATGATGAAGAGGAACGCTCATCTAAAGGATCAATTACTCTACCAATTAGAATTGGCCCTATGGTAAAGGATGTGGTTTGCCAAGTCCTTGATCTCCCACTGACCTATAATATCCTCCTTGGAAGACCTTGGATTCATGCAATGCAAGCAGTACCTTCTACATACCACCAGTGCATTAAATTCCCCCACAATGGTGTTGAAATCACAATATGAGGAGATCCAAACCCTTTCATGTATTGCCATAATCTAAGCCCTAAAACTGAAATCACAATCCCAAGCAATCATGAAGCATTTCCTTCCCAAGCATATGTTGATCCTGAGTCCTTAAAAGCATCTTCCTCAAAATCCAATGCAGCCGAGATCAAAATACAGGTAAAAGAACAAGGAGTGGGAGAATATACCTTGAATCATGCCCTTTGCATTGGAAAGCTACCTTTATCTCCCCACACCTATGGCAAACCACAAATGACTAAGACCACATCAGATGCAAATACTACAATGATTTGTAAATCAACTACTTTAAAAAAATGGGGAGCCCTTTATAATGAAACAAAAGAAGTTGATCTCCTAAACTGGTTATACAAAGATGAAGATACAAAAAAAGAACAGACTGAAATAAAGATACCTGTTGAACAATATGGTAAAGGATTTGATATTATGAAACAAATGGGATATGATGGTAAAAGTCCTCTTGGCTTATAGAAACAGGGTATCTTGGAACCAATACAACCTACTCATATGCAAAAATTCCTTGGTTTAGGATATGATGTGCAGAAAGATAAGACCTTGAGTACCGTGTGCTTCAAGTAAGGAAGTAGAGTCCTCTAATGCTACACAGACAAATGAAGGAAAGTGCCATCGATGACTTCATTGACATTTATGATTATGATAGTGTCCCTACCCCTAAACCGGATCATAATATTTGTACCCTTGAATCCATTCAAAATCTTGACTCGAATCATGATTCTTTACCCTTGGTTCACCCCGAACTCATTGATTTCGATCAGAAGGGACCACCACAACTGGATGTATTTGAAAATGATGAGGCAATCATAAATTTTCTAGGAGCGCGAGAAGACACACCACTTGAGGATCATAAAGTAGGATTCATCATAGAACTCAACAATGTGGCTTATTTTCGGAGGAGTGCCAAGCCTTTTCGTTGCAAAATTATTGAAAATATAAATAGTCTTCTAGTGAAAACTGCTCTGCAACACTATTAGACCTGAAAAAAGTAAAAATAAAGGATGTATCCAAGGGTGAAAACCTCTCTGAGGCACCCGAGGATGGAAGGCTTGACACACTTCCCTTAGCAATATATCATGAAAAATCATCTATGTTGGTGGAGAAGACAGTACCAACAAATCTAGGCACAGAAGAAAAACCAAAGATAATTCATTTAGCATAATCATTAACACCTGGAGAGAGAATAGAGCATATGCAGTTTTACAAGGAAAGAAAAGTTAACTTTGCATGGTCCTATGCAGATATGCTAGGACTTGATCTAGATCTAGTAATGTATCACTTGTCTTTGCCACTAGGGGAAAAACCTGTTAAACAAAAGTTGAGAAAAATGCACCCACACATTGCTCTATTGGTAAAAGGTGAATTACAAAAGTTGCTAGATGTGGGATTTATCAGACCTATTGACTATGCTGATTGGATTTCAAATTTAGTACCAGTTTCAAAGCCTGATGGGGGCATCCAAGTTTGCACATATTTTAGAGATATAAACAAAGCTTTTCCTAAGGATGACTTCCCACTTCCAAACATTGATATGATAGTGGATTTGACAGTAGGGCACAAGATGTTATCCCTCATGGATGGTTTCTCAGGCTACAATCAGATTAAAATTTCTCCTGAAGATCAAATTAAGACATCATTCACTTATCCTTGGGGAACTTTCTATTGGAATTTCATGCCCTTTGGGTTGAAGAATGCCGGAGCTACCTACCAATGTGCAATGACCACTATCTTCCATGACATGATGCATAACTATTTGGAAGACTATGTAGATGATTTGTTGGGAAAATCCTACACCAGAGCAGGACATCTAGAGATCATGGATAAAATTTTCACAAGATTAGAACAATACAAGGTCCGATTAAATCCAAAGAAATGTGCATTTGGGGTAACCTCTGGAAAACTCCTTGGATACATTGTATCATCTAAAGGAATTGAAGCTGATCCTGCAAAAATAAAGGCTATACTTGAAATGCCTTTGCCTAAGAATATCAGACAGTTGAGATCATTACAAGGAAAACTTCAGTCTATCCGTCGTTTTATAGCAAAACTTGCGGATAAATGTCAATCCTTTCAGCATCTGTTACACAAGAATGTTTCATTTAGATGGGACGACAAGTGTAAACAAGCTTTTTAGAAAATCAAAGAATATCTTATGACACCACTAGTATTAGTACCTCCTACAGATGACAAACCTTTACTTCTATATATATCCACAACCACCACGGCACTGGGGGCACTTTTGGCACAACATGACTATAAAGGAAAGGAATGTGCAATCTATTACATCAGTCGTACTCTAGTGGGATACGAGATCAATTATAGCCCTATTGAAAGAGCAGGCCTTGCTATAGTTTTTACATCACATAAGTTGAGACATTACATGCTTACACACCAGACAAAGCTCATTGCAAAAATTGATCCTCTTAAGTACCTCTTGAACAAAGCAACACTCACAGGACGATTAGCTAAATGGGTGATGATTCTTAGTGAGTTTGATATTGAGTGTATAGAAAGAAAAGCAATCAAAGGACAAGCTATCATAGATCAACTTGTCGATGCTCCTATGATAGATGATCATCCTCTTATTACCGAGTCTCCTGATGAATCAATCTTCAACATGGAATCTACACATCTGTGGACTTTGTATTTTGATGGCTCCTTCACACAAGGTGGTTCTAGCGCTGTAATTCTCTTTGTCACTTCACAAGGGGTTTGTATATCTGAAGCTTATAAGATACAGTTTCCATGTACCAAAATAGCATCCTTATGAATATCTTGGAACCAATATAACCTACTCGTACATGATTCTTACTCCATAGAATCATGCATTTTTAAAGCTCTACAATTCTATCCTCTTGGCTTACAGAAATAGGGTATCTTGGAACCAATACAACCTACTCGTATGCAAAAAGTACCTAGTTTAGGATATGATGCACAGAAAGATAAGACCTTGAGTACCGCGTGTGCTTCAAGTAAGGAAGTAGAGTCCTCTAATGCTACACAGACAAATGAGGAAAGTGCCATCGATGAATTCATTGAAATTTATGATTATGATAGTGTCCCTACCCCTAAACCAGATCATGATATTTGTACCCTTGAATCCATTCAAAATCTTGACTCGAATCATGACTCTTTACCCTTGGTTCACCCCGAACTCATTGATTTCGATCATAAGGGACCACCACAACTGGATGTATTTGAAAATGATGAGGCAATCATAAACTTTCTAGGAGCATGAGAAGACACGCCTCTTGAGGATCATAAAGCAATATTCATCATAGAACTCAATAGTGTGGCTTATTTTGGGGGGAGTGCCAAGCCTTTCAGTCGTAAAATTATTGAAAATATAAATAGGTCTTCTAGTGAAAACTGCTCGGCGACACTATTAGACCCGAAAAAAGTAAAAATAAAGGACGTATCCAAGGGTGAAAACTTCTTTGAGGCACCCAAGGATGGAGGGCTTGACACACTTCCCTTAGCAGTATATCATAAAAAATCATCTATGTTGGTGGAGAAGACAGTACCAACAAATCTGGGCACAAAAGAAAAACCAAAGATAATTCATTTAGCAGAATCATTAACACCTGAAGAGAGAATAGAGCATATGCAGTTTTACAAGGAATGACAAGTTAACTTTGAATGGTCCTATGCAGATATGCCAAGACTTGATCTAGATCTAGTAATGCATCACTTGTCTTTACCACTGGGGGAAAAACCTGTTAAACAAAAGTTTAGAAAAATGCACCCACACATTGCTCTATTGGTAAAAGCTGAATTACAAAAGTTGCTAGATGTGGGATTTATCAGACCTGTTGAGTATGCTGATTGGATTTCAAATTTAGTACCAGTTTCAAAGCCTGATGGGGGCATTCGAGTTTGCACAAATTTTAGAGATTTAAACAAAGCTTGTCCTAAGGATGACTTCCCACTTCCAAACATTGGCATGATAGTGGATTTGACAGTAGGGCATGAAATGTTATCCCTCATTGACGGTTTCTCAGGCTACAATCAGATTAAAATTACTCCTAAAGATAAAATTAAGAAAGCATTCACTTGTCCTTGGGGAACCTTCTATTGGAATGTCATGCCCTTTGGGTTGAAGAACGCTGGAGCTACCTACCAACGTGCAATGACAACTATCTTCCATGACATAATGCATAACTATTTGGAAGACTATGTAGATGATTTGTTGGGAAAATCCTACACCAGAGCAGGACATCTAGAGATCATGGATAAAATTTTCACAAGATTAGAACAATACAAGGTCCGGTTGAATCCAAAGAAATGTGCCTTTGGGGTAACCTCTGGAAAACTCCTTGGATATATTGTCTCATCTAAAGGAATTGAAGCTGATCCTGCAAAAATAAAGGCTATACTTGAAATGCCTCTGCCTAAGAATATAAGACAATTGAGATCATTACAAGGAAAACTTCAGTCTATCCATCATTTTATAGCACAAATTGTAGATAAATGTCAACCCTTTCAGCATCTGTTACACAAGAATGTTTCATTTAGATGGGATGACAAGTGTGAACAAGCTTTTCAGGAAATTAAAGAATATCTGATGACACCACCAGTATTAGTACCTCCTATAGGTGACAAACCTTTAATTCTATATATATCCACAACCACCACAGCACTGGGGGCACTTTTGGCACAACATGACTCTGAAGGAAAGGAATGTGCAATCTATTACATCAATCATTCTCTAGTGGGATACGAGATCAATTATAGCCCTATTGAAAGAGCATGCCTTGCTGTAGTTTTTGCATCATAGAAGTTGAGACATTACATACTTACACACCAGAAAAAGCTCATTGCAAAAATTGATCCTCTTAAGTATCTCTTGAACAAAGCAACACTCACAGGATGATTAGCTAAATTGGTGATGATTCTTAGTGAGTTTGAGATTGAGTATATAGAAAGAAAAGAAATCAAAGGACAAGCTATTATAGATCAACTCGCCAATGCTCCTATGATAGATGATCATCCTCTTATTACAAATTTTCCTGATGAATCAATCTTCAATATGGAATCTACACATCTGTGGACTTTATATTTTGATGGCTCCTTCACACAAGTTGTTTCTGGTGCTGGAATTCTCTTTGTCACTCCACAAGGGGATTGTATACCTAAAGCTTATAAGATACAGTTTCCATGTACCAACAATATTGCAAAATATGAGGCATTACTTTTTGGGCTCCGTATAGCTATGCAATGGAATATCCTTGAGTTGCATGTTCTTGGTGACTCTCAACTAGTGATGAGACAAGTTAATGATGACTATAAAACAAAAGATGAAAAATTGATTCCTTACAAAAGAATGGTGGATGACTTCAAGGCCTATTTCACATCAATCTCTTTTGAGCAGATTCCTCGAGATAACAACAAAGCTATCGATGCAATGACAACAATTGGTTCACTTGTAGAAATGCCAAGTAATGCTGCTTATTTTGAGTTCCTGGTAGAACCTCTTTTGGCACCTTCTTACAATATACCACAATCTGAAATGATTTGTCTCATTGTTGGTCCTAATTCCCAATGGTATGGGGATATTTATCCCTATCTTCGAGATAACACCTTGCCGTCAAACCTATCCAATAAATCCCATAAAACCTTTATCTGTCAAGCTTCCCGCTATGTGATCTTAGCTGATACCCTTTATCGCCAAGGTCTTGATGGTACTTTACTTAGATGTCTTGAGCACGATGAGGTCAAAACTGCTTTACAAGAAGTACATGAAGGTATATGTGGGGCACATTCTAGCGGTCCTACCTTAGCCAAGAAACTCTTGTGTATGGGTTATTATTGGCCTACAGTGGAAAAGGATGCCCATCAGTTTGTTAAAAAATGCAAGCAATGTCAAAAGCATGTAGACTTGATACACGCTCCTACACAAGAATTGTAGTCTCTTGCTACACCATGTCCCTTTTATCAGTGGGGACTCGATCTTGTGGGCAAGATCCATCCTCATTCATCCAATGGTCATAAGTTCATTCTCATTGCCACCGACTATTTAAAAAAATGGATTGAAGTTGTTCCTCTCACTCATATCACTGGAAAAAAAATAGCCACCTTCATACTGAACTACATCATTTTTCGTTATGGCATTCCTCTATCCATCATCACAGATAGTGGTCGTCCATTCAAAAATCAAGATGTTCGTGAACTCTGTGAGAAATTCCATATACAACATCATTTTTCCACACCTTACTATCCTCAAGGTAACGACCAGGCTGAGGCTTCTAATAAAACCATTCTCAAAATTCTTAAAAAGACAGTCAATGAAGTTGGTTGAGATTGGCATATTCAATTGAATCCTGCACTATGGGCTTATTGCACGAGTGTCCGCACTCCCACAGGTGCTACCCCATATGCCCTTGTCTATGGATTTGAAGCCATATTTCCCATCGAGGTCGAGTTTCCCTCTTTGTGTGTGTCTTTGCACAATCAAATTAGTGATGAAGAATATTGAGTTTCCCGTTTGCAGGAGTTGGAACTATTGGATGAATGAAGACAAACTTCTTTCAATCATCTTAGAGCATACCAACAACGGATGTGTCAAAGTTATAATCAGAAAGTGAAACCATGTACATTTGAGGTTGGGGATCTTGTTCTTCTCGAAAATCCTCGCACTCAACAAGACAAAGAAAAAAAGGGTAAATTTGAGCCTAACTGGTTGGGTCCATACGTTATCACTGTTGTGTATGGATCTGGGGCATACCAGTTATCTACTCCGGAAGGTGAAATGCTTAGTGATCCCATTAACAGTATGCACATTCGCAAGTTTTACACCTAAATGCTTCAGAGGGAAATCTTTTCAAAGTCTTGAAAAAATACAAAAAAAAGGAAAAAAGTCTTGAAAAAATACAAAAAAAAAGGAAAAAAAGTCCTTAAAAAAAAAGAAAAAAAGAGAAATTCATTCGTTCAATGGTGAAAACCACTTCGGTGGCGCCTTGAGCAAGTACCATGGTGAAAACTGAAAAATCGGCGCCATGTGTAGAGGCTTTTCTCCTCTTTCCTTTGGAGCTATACTTGATCTTTTCATTCCCTTTTCCTTCATCCTCCACTTCATAATGACCTTTTCACACTCACCATGGCTTGTGAATTGTTCGACATTCCCCTCGCTTGCTCGCTTCGCCACACATACTAGGTTGGTCCTATCCCTCACTGGGGCATCTCACGATCAGAGAAACTACCCTCTTTGTCTATCTGCTCATCTATTTCTGTCATAAAATGTCTTGAAAAAAAAATTCAAAAAAGTCATAAAATGTCCTAAAAAAAAAATTCAAAAAAAAAATCATAAAATGTCCCCGAAAAAATTCAAAATATAAAATGTCATGAAAAAATTCAAGAAAATCATAAAATGTCCTCAATCAAAACGCAAATGTCCTGAAGAAATCCAAAAGAATCAAATATCTTAAAATCCCAAAAATCAAATATTCCAAAAGTCCTAAAAAAATAATAGTGTGTATACCTCTATCACCACGACTTTGAACTTCAACAAAATCAAAACATACAAGTGTTGACAATCAAGCAAACATTATAACATATATATCAATCCACCTTTCAAATCCAATCAAACGTATAAAACCATACCAAGAATCGATTCTATATCGAAGCATGATGCATGTTTGTTTGTTTATCTTTGATTGTTTTATGATTTTATCTTTGGTGGCATGCCTTTTAGCTTCTCCAGGATGTCTTAGACTAGAGAGGTGAGGATAGGGCATATTCACTTGTTTTTGTTTGTGGATTGTTTCTTATTCACAGGATGACTCATCTTAGGACATGGTTGTCTAAAACCGTCATAGACCTATGAGTATAATGTGGATGAGAGCATTCCTTATCTGATAGTGTCTTCCATGCAATAAGTATTCAGGTCATCTAAGGTCTTTATACCTAGATGCTTATACTTCATTACTAAATACAAATGCAAACAGTATTCAGGTCGTCTAGATGTTCATGTTATCTAGACGCTTATACTATTTTGCGACATAATAAGCTCAATGATGATAAAAGCACTTAAAAGGCACAAGAGGCTTCATCACCTTCATTCTCTTCCATCTTGCATTTCATTTTCTTCATCTTTCTTGTCACAGAGAAATCAATTGATTACTTTATACAATTGCTATATGCCTCTTGAATCAAATCTCAAAACAATCAACCTACTTCTCAAAATTTCATGTCCCCTTAACCCATCAGTCAATACATCATAGCAACACCTTCTCTTACGTAAGCATCATTCTCAATCAGCTTAATCAGCTCAATCAGCTTCATCAACTCATCAACCTGGCTATACTGATCATTTCCATCAATTGTTCAGTTACGCCCATCAACTGTGCATTTTCATCAAATGTACATCACTACTTTATCAGCTCGCAATAATGTGCATTCAATCACCAACATCTATTGAGAGATTAATCTTCTTACAACTGCTCATCAATTTCGAGGCATATCATGTCAATATAATCCTACCAAGCATATCTTGGGGTATACATCAATTGATCAATCTTTTCTTTGAACAACGCAGGATGTCGTATTGTCTCCAAAGAGGGGCAAAATGACTCAAATTTGTCCCTACCAACGGCAATGATATTCGGCCTATTGATTAAATAGATATTATTATTTACTTAATCAATTCATTCAATACTTTCTTCTATTCATGCATTTCATCAAATCATTGAACCATCTCATGCTCGTTCAATATCTATTGCATTAACATTCATGTCCATTTTCACTATCATTCATACCCATTTGCATAATAAATTATAATCATTCATAATCCATTTGCATAATAAGTCATAAACATCATTTCCATATTAAATCAATTATCATTATCATCCATAATTGTTTCATATTCATACCCATTAATAAATCAATTATCATAGTCATCGATTATTATTTCATAATAAACTAATTATCATAACTTGCATATTAATCATATCATTTGCATAAATCATTCATGAAATATTGCATTTTAGTAAAGCATCTTTAAATCATTTTATTCATATTTATCATTTAGGTTCATTTTAATCTAATATCCCTTTATCACTTTCACTCTCATGCATAACATTTAACCCATCAATGTGGGATAATGGCATTTACTTCTTTCACATCTTTTATCCCACATTTCATCAACAACCCCTCTCCATCCTCAAAGAACTCCTATTTAAAGTGGGATTTCCCTCTCATTTTCTCTCTCACAAATTTTTCTCACAAATTTACATATTCATATCATCTTTGCATTTTGATTGCATTTCTCATTCACCATAGCCTCTTTATTGCATTTTGTGCTCATAAAAATCTAAGAGCAAGTGCATAAACAAAGATCTTGGTGATAGGGAGACAATGGAGATTGATTTCTTTTAAAAGCATTATTTGTTTTCTGTAGTTTAGATTTGCATTTCTGGTTTTGCTTTTAATTAGAATAGCTCTATTGATGTGGGCTGAAATGGTGGTTCTTACTCTATAGAACCATGCATTTTTATGGTTTCACAAGATTCATGATATTTTCGGCTTCAAACCCCGCCAAACGCCCATTCCAATATTAGAGGCTAAAGTAAGATTAGTTAGCAAATGCATAAAAATACAATCCACCAACCTTTTAGGAAAGAGTTTCAACACAATCAATACAAAACCATTTAAATATCCTCACACCCGTATGGAATTAGCATTTCTTTTTTTCATCATCCAAAACAAATAACCTTGACTGTCCTAACTTTGTAATCACGGGACAGTGATAAGAATTGGCACAAACATCTTTAATCTCTCCAAACCCTGCCAATAAATGACTCAAAACATCTAAGCATCTTTTGGAAGCATTGCTAGTCAAGATAAACACCATTTGCTTCATCACAATCACCAAAATCTTCACAGAGCACTGCTATTTCCAGATTTTTATCCAAATGCAGACCTAGGGCATCAAGGTTTCTTATGCCAACCATTACCTTCTGGTCTAAAACTTTGGACTATGGAAGAGTATACAAAAATAAGGCTATATGCCAAATTTTAAGATTTTCCATCGAGTAAAATGGGAGAAACTTAATTTTGATTGCACGCTGTTTACCCTAAACTAGGGTTTCACTAGTTTTCAGAGAATTACCCATATCTTGCTCAAATGAAAACCAAATTGCATGAAACAAAAAGCAAATGGAAGGTGATTGAAGGCTCCAACACTTACAATCAATTAAAAAAATATTCCCACCCGTATTGCAGAGAAGGCTATTTGAAAAACACTAATTTTCTAAAGCAGCTATAAAAAGATTTTCAAATTGATTTGATTCAACCAACAATAACCCACACCATCTAAAATATAGAGCTTTTAAAGCGCATTACAAACTAAATCTATAACTTATAACTACTTCCCAAATGACCACATGACCTTTCTACACATTCCCCTACTTTACCTTTTTGCACTCTTACATCTTTTGTGTGGTCAACTTTACATTTTAAAAAAATGAACATATGACTTGAACCTTAATGACCTAAACATATGCAAGCGTCCAAATTGCCTTGTTACCAAGTAAACATCAATACATTCAATTTCAAAAATTCTCTCATGAAAGAGCAGATTGTCTGGGGATGTTCTGCATCAAACCCTAAGATTTGTGTGCTTAGCAAAAATCCTTGATAAGACATCTCTAGGTTGTATCATATGCCTCATTAAATGCATAGACGATGTCTTGAAACATGCGGGATGGACAACATATCACCTTGTCGCAAGAAATTGAAACTTTACAAACCAAAGTCAGGAGTTACAAATTTATGAAAACCTCCGACTCTTTGACTACACAATAGACCAACACACTTGATGCTATGAAAGGAGAACAAGTCACCATTGAGGTGTTGTGTTCACTCTAACTAATAAAATACATATTAGCGACACAATTACCAGCAACTTAGGTTTCAAAACTTAAAGAATGCATGACAATGGGTTAGAAACTTAGAGGATCCTGTGAAAAAGGCTAAAATGAAGGCAAAGACTTTAGACTTAGGTGGAAAGTAAGAAATTAAAGACCAAGGAAGACAAAATTTAAAAGTACATGATACATAGTATACCCACTGGTAATAGTTGTAAACCTTTATAATTTTTCTTTTGTCTTGTGCTTTCCTTCTGGGGATGATGCAAGGAATCGAGACATTTAAGTCTCTTCCACATTGACCCAAATTTTTTCCTTTATGTTCGCTCTCTATGTGTAATTCTTACAATTCTATGAGTGTTTTGGGAATGATGGTATTTCTGAGCTCTATAATAAGATTGTAGCAAAGACATATGCTAACCCAAATCCATGGATCCCTTATGTGTTTGGTATTTTATTTTGGGGCAACCCCTTTTCATGATGTAGCTTCATTTGGAAACATACATAAGCTTGGAAAATATCAGCAAAACCTCATGCCATCTTTTATTGTTTATCATTGATTTATACTTTTAAAGAAATTTCTCAAAGCATGTTTATCAATTTCTAAAGTGGGGGCATTAAGACAGTATTATCATTTCTACTTATAACTCACGTTTCATATTTGGTCTTCTACTCATGTGATGTGTCTTTATTCGGTGGTCTCATGGCTTGATGTCCTTCAAGATTTCATGCACTTTATGAGCATATGACATTTCTCTTAGTGGTTATGCTACATTGCATCTCTTAAGTTATGAATCTTTTTATCCTTCTCTATTTACATTAGGAAATGTTGTTCCCTAAAAATACTCCATATGAACTAAGAAAACCCCTTTAATATCTTATTTGTATGTTTGTGTTCTTAGTAATATGTGGCTTTCTATCTTGTGGAATCTAGTTACATTATTTTTCATGGCCACCAAAACATAACAATACACCCTCAAGCTGCCATAATCAAAAGCTTATCAAAGGTTAGTAACTTTGATATGGTTGGTACAATGGGAGCCTATAGACTTGGCATGAATTTCTCATTGTATGGTGAGATCCTGTAGACTTAGCATGACTTTCTCACTTAGCCACTTTCTCGAGGCTCACCTACTAGATAGTGAAATTCACTAGCCCATGTGAGTGTGTATTGTTGTTTGCATAGTGGACAGTGGGTTTCACTTCTAAACAAAAAAATAATGCTTGATCCACAATGAGTTGAACAAATAGTCAAGGCTTTATCCACCCCTTTCATTTTATTTTTTCTTTCTTTTACTCTTTGACATGTTGTATGTTTGTGTATCTTGTCTTGTTGTTGAATGTTATAAATCTTGTGTGCATTCCTTTGTGCTTATGTTGGTTTTGCATGAGGGCTTGGCCACCTCCTTGATCTTTGTCATCCTATCTCACTAAAATTTGTACACGTGGATCCCTTCTTGGTGCATATTTGTCTAATTTAGTGTGAGTTTGATGCAAGGTCATCCTCTCACTAAAGTGGGGGCTAAATGTAGTGTAGAAAAATGTATTCCTTTACATTTTCACACTATGTTTGGGCCCTGTTAATTAAAATTAACTTAATTATGCCTTAATAAGCCCTATTTCACATCTGCAATTCTAGTAGATTACATTTTTCGAAGGGGAAAAATTAATGGCAACACATAACACTTTACCTTGAGTAATGTGTCTTCTAGGAATATGGATCTAGGACCCATTCGCCCATGGGAGAATGGGTCCTTCATAGGCCTTTGAACTTGAATATAAATTATGTTTTTGGAAGTATTATTGATGGTCAAAATAGCACAACAATATTAAACAAAGTATCTCTATCCTATTTCTCCTTAAAAAGATAACTGATCTAAAACCACCTATCTCCCAAGGTCCTGGTAGTTGGTTCTCAACTATGCTGGTGTGATTTAGTGGCCAATGCAACTCTAATATTCAAGGGGCCTTGCTGGTATAAAGGAATACAAACTAAATCATATCAATTAACCTACATTGGGGGCTATAAATAAATAGAAAAAGAAAGAACAGGGATTTAGAACAACAAAATATGAATATAAACTTCTTCACATCTAGACATGTACCTTAACAAAGAGTGTTTCTTCAACTAACTAAAACCATAACATGATGCAATAAATAGCATAACCTACACTATTGCATACATTCATAGTGAAAAATACAATAATCACAACCAATCATCAAAACTTTACTTCAAGATTGAAACACATCAGCCACTCATTGCTAAAATTAGATCAATAGACATAAATGAATTCCACTCATAGATAATTCAATGAAATAATTTCAGATCTAGTTTCCCATATTGATTTGCATCAAATAGAAAACAATTATGCACAACATCAACTAGCATACAAATGATTATGATTTATTAACATTATCATTTAGTTTCAAACTTGACAATAACATGAAACTGTATAAAAGTGTAAAAGTATCTACGCACAATAGAGTTTCTCAAAGTATCTTCTTAAAAAAATATAAAATCCTAAGACTATAATAGCATTATCTGTTATCTCATCAGGTGGTTAATCCTTCTTCAATCAATCGAACTTTACAAAATGGAGCCCAAAATTACATATAGGCAAACCATGCACTAATTTCTCTCAATCAAAAATTGAGATCCACCAATCAAGGAACTGGAAATGCATGAGGTGACCACGCTAGTTGATCTTTAGTTCAATGGTTGATGACTATGTTATCCAAAATATGATGCCCAAAGGAGGAAGTCAGAACTATTGAATGATATTTGCAATTAAACTCATGTCATAACCCTACAAAATAGGAGAGAAGAGAAAAGTTGTCCACCAGGACAGAACATTCCATTTCCAATTCATTCTTGTGTAGTTTTCTCAAGAAGGTATTCATCATAACTGGTAAACACTTGTTGAAGCATATCTGCATCAGGTCCATCTACCCAATTATCTTCAAATTTAATTATTTTCAACTCTGCGAAGGAAAACTCTTACATATCTTTCAACTTAATCAACTCCCTCCTAGCAGCTTTCACTTCATCTTTAATGTCCATGATTCTATCTAATAACACGTCTTCACCATCATCCTCTTTTTGCATTACCTCCTCAAGTTTGTTATTCTATTTCTCCTTTAATTTATCAAGAGGAATACCTTATTTGAAAGGGATATCCACATTGACCAAAATAGCAATTACTGCTTCTAATTCATATATTTGTTCATTCAAGTCATTATTGGCTTCTTGAACTTCATTTTTTATGTTCATAGATGAATTTAGATCTAAACCTATTATGCCCATGGTCTTCTCAATGAATTCTACATTATCCTCATCAAGGATTGATTATTCCAAAAGAGTTGGCTTGGGCACCTTGCTAATGTCCTTTAGTTTTTTTACATGCTCTCTACACTCTTCCTCTAGTTTCTCCAAGACTTCAACATGTTGATTAATCTCTTCCCACAACTCCAATGCACCTTCATGAACTTTAAAAACATCAACCAATAGCTCACCAACCTCTTGATTAAGTCTATCAATCCATCTATCAAGCATCCCAAGTTTACTTCTCATCTATACCAAATCATCAGCTTCTTTCTTCCTTAGTAAGATTGGTTTCTTTGGAGTAGCGACTTGTTGAGAAACAGGAGTGGAGACATACATCAAGAATTTATGTAACTATTCAAATTGGGCTTTAAGTTCATCCTTCCTTTGTTTATCCTTGATCATCCTAGATTTGGTGGAGGATGCCACAATGTCAATAAGATTCATTTGTTGATTCCTTGAAGGTTTCCCCAAATTAATAGTTCCCAACTCGTAATTAGTCACTCGCATATCTTATCTATCCTTGTCCACCATAGGGATTGTACATTCAACTATAATCTCACGTGCATCTATGAGCTTCATGGAATGGAAGACCCTAGCCTTTTTCTTGGGCCTCTCTTTCTCTATCTCCTTCATCATTTCATCCCAATTCAAAGGCTAAGGTTGAACTATTTTCTTCCTCTCAAGGTCTAGTTTCATCCATGTTGGAGCAGCAGGAGTGGTAGCCACTTGTGTAGAAGAAGTAGTAGTGGTAGAGCAAAGAGGATGTAGAATGGTAGTATTAGGTTGAGAATCAACCTCTTGTACCTATTGTTGTTCCCTTTTTGTAGCTTCTTTTGCAAGCCTTTTAGCTTCAACCTTGTCTTTTTTCTCTTGCATCTTTTTAGCTTCTAATTCCTTCTTCAAATGTTCTTCTTCTAGCCTCCTCTCCTCATACATTTGATCTCTTTCTCTTCCAAGCTCTTTAACTTTATCCCATGCTTCATTAGACTTTTGTTCATGCTTAGCAAGTTCTTCAGCCTCCTTTTCTCTTTGCAGGCATTCTTCCTCTTCTTTTCTCCTATGAGCTTCCTCAATAGCCTTAAATTTAGCCTCAAGGGCTTCTCTTTCCCTTATTTTTTTAGCTTTTTCCTCTTCGAGCTCATGGATCTTTTGCAACATAGCCAATTTATCCTTCTCCTCTTTGGTCTTCAATTATTGCTCTTTTTGTTTCCTTGATAGTTCTTCCTCCCTAACCTTAGCCTCAGATTATTGTTTCTTACCAAGTGCCTCAATTTTTGCTTTGACCTCTGCTTCCCTTTTGGAATCTTCAAATAATTTCCATTGTACCTCAAGAGTGACGACATGTTTAGTTTCCACATCTTCAACTTCCTCATGGGATACAACCACATGAGTTTCTTTGTCATATTTTGTGGCCTCATAATCTGTATCAATATCATGGATCTCAATTTCCTACTCCTTCCCTTTTAAGGATTTAGCCTCCTTATGAAGGGTTCTAGTGGGAATCTCTTCAATTGGTTGCTTTGTAAGAGAAGGTTGAGTTGAGGTTTCAATTCCATCTTCTATTGTGGCCTCCTCTCCATGTAATTCAGGAACATTTTGAGCAGGAATTGTAGGCTCAAGCTCTTCTCCAGAATTGGGAGGGAAAAACTCGAATGTCTCCTTATGAGTTGTCCTTCTTTTTCTCCTTCTATATCCCTGGGTAGTACCTGTAGCTTTTCTCTTTTCAGAAGTTTGAGCCTCTGGCTCCTTGATCCTCATAACTATCCACTAGATACTTATATCCAAGACTGGCCTTGCAATTTGTTTGATGTCAATGGATTCATTAGCATCCCAATCCATTGGATCCAAGTCTTTAGTACCTATATTATCAACATCATACATGGGATCCAGAGTTCCACCATCATCTGACAATGTGTCAGGAATATCCTCCTTCACCCCATACTCAACCATGAGTGGGATGGAAAATCATACATTATTCCTTCTTCTTAGGTCTATCCAAAAATCCTCAAGCAAATTGAAATTCTTTTCAAAAATTATAGGAAGCAAACATTGCATCTTGTGCTTGGGATCAAAATACTTCCTAAATGTATATAAGCCTAACTTCAAATGAATCAATTCATCATAAATTACCTTGGCTGCTACATTATGTGCACAACTATACTCACCTAACTTCATCGTAAATTTTTAACAACCAGGCTTATGTTTGTTAGGAAACTTGGTGTTGTCTCCTATGGCCTGATAAATGAACTCCATCAAAAAAATTCTATTATTGCAACATCTAGGCAATAAATGAGGATGGCCATCAAAACCAGCCAGCCTGAAATAGGTGAACTTGGGGTATTGGGTGTACCAATGTCCCCATTCTGCAATGAATTCCATGACATCTCTGCACAGTCTATACCATGCATCTCTTGTTAGCTGATTAATGATGACATACAAGAATGTATCATTAACTCTTCTATAATGTGAGTAAGAGGTTTGCAAACTCAGTTGATCATAGTGATCCCACACCTTCTTCTATCTAGAGGCTTCTCCCAATATCCCAACTGCATTTAAACTAGGAAATATGCCTCTTCTTTTAGTTGCATATATCACATAAGAATTCATGAAGAAGCTCTTTGTTTCCCTCACTTTGAGCATCTGATTATGTAGGCACTCTGATAAAATCATTGGCCAATCAAATTGTTGCCTACTATCCAAAATAGTTTGAATGAATGGAAACATACATTCCTTGAATTTTGAGGAATCTCTCTTCCCAAACACTCTGGAAAGCATCATGATTATGTGACCAATGTCCATACAAAAATCTAATGCCTTGGGTTGGTCAAGGAGCTTGGCCAGGGATTTCTTTTCAACTCTCATCCAGTGTTTGTTCATGTGAGTTATGTTGGCCTCCTTTTTGTTGCTATATAACTACAGTGCCTCTGCCTCATTGAGTTGCCTTTGGTTTTGGGGTGTAGGTGCATTAATCATGAACCTTAGCATCTATGGTGTATGATCAATGATGATATTCCCCTGCAAGTCCATGCATTGTCTAGTTGTAGGATTGTAAGCCCCAGCTGTAGTAAGTATTAGTTCTAGGAACTAGACTAATACAGGAAAGATGGAAACAAGTGCTAACCCAGATTGAACAATTCTCTTTGTTCTCCTTGTTACATCTTCACTAAATGTTTCTTCATGGAACTCCTCATAATTGAATGGGACCAAGTTTGTATCTATGATCTCTTCCCAATCTGAATCCACCTTGCTAGCTGTAATAGTAGGACTTTGGTGCTTGTACCTCAAGGTGTAGGGGATTTGTTCTACTTTTATCATTTTAGGCTTGGTTGTTTGTCTTGAACTCTTTGCAAGTTGGCTTCTTTGAGAAGCCTCCTCCAATGCTCATGACAACTTATATTTCTACAATACAACCATGGATTAGACAAAAAAAGGCATGAAAGTCATTACATCATATAATAGCTCTCATACCATTCTCTATTCCCTCAGGATAATTCTCCATACTTAGTCAAATTTTATATCCACTAGAAGTGGAGTCAAGGAAGAATCAAAGACAAAAATGTCCTAACATAGGCAGGATCAGAATCAGAACTGGAACGATACTGGAACTGGGATTAGAATAGAAACCGAACCCAGAACCAGTTGATAGTTCCAAATTTGTTGCCCACTCCGGTTTCGCTTCCGCCAAAAAAAAAGGGTAAAGAATAGAGCCAACAGTCATCGAAAGTGAGATCATTTTGGGAATTAACTCTCATCCAAATACTTATGGGATGAGTTCATTCTTAGGTCTGCTTTCGCCAGTTTACCATTCAAATGAAAGAATTTTTAAAGATGTAGTCATATGAGCCTAAGACTTGGGTCATATGGAATTATAAGGAAACTTTAAATAAAGGGGCCTAACCTCACCTATTTAATAGGAAAAAAAACAAATTTAAACCCTAGGGGCTAGACATTGTAAAGGTTATCGCACAAACCCTAGTTTGCATGGCTCGTCGATTCGGGTAATTAGGGCATCAAGACCCTGACATGAAAATTACTAAACCGATATGGGAATAGGATCAAGGGGGTCATCAAATAGATTTCAAAACATTTAAATCATACAAGACCCCACTAAATGAAACCCTAATTAAAAAATAGGGCACGATAGAATGGACACACCACAAAAATGACAACATAATGACAAAAACAAACAGGAAAAGAAAAAAATGAAAAAAGAAAAATGGAGAAAGACAAAATGAAACTAGAAACAAAAAAAATAATGAGTGAAGATCCATAAGAAAGGTATCGTGAATTCTCAAGAACATCATGAAAAATGACAGCAAAACAACAAAACAAATGGGAAAAGAACTAGAAAATGAGCCTACCTCAAAACACCAATAAGAAAGGTTGAAACTTAATAGGAATCCACTCACCAAAATGCCTCTACAATAAAATCATGCTCCTCTCAAATTTACTCAGGCTCTGGTTCACCGAAAAAACTTAGGAAATAAAGATAGTCGGCTAGTTAACCTTGATTAAGGTTTTAAAAAAAATTTGCGCGTGTGAGGAGGCTACAATTAATGCAATAAATTTGGTTGATCATGAGTGGAACCAAAAACGTAAATGAGTAATCAACCAATGTGGAAATCAAAGGTAGGGTGGACATGGATGTGGAGCCAGAAAAAAACAAGAAACCTTACCAAAGTCTCTTATCCAACTCTGAACCTGGTTCCGGTCCCACAGCAAGGATAGACAACAAAGGCAAATGGAGGCAAAATCAAAACCAAAACTGGACCCAGAATTTTTACAAAGTTCCAAGTTCAGTTCTAATTCTAGTTTCACTCCTAGAAAAGGAACAGAACACTGAGACAAGGAAAGCAACAAAATAAATGATAGGAAGCGGGACTAGAAAAAAAAACCAGACCCGACCAAGACACCAATGAAGACAAAAACACAAATCAAGCGAGCAAGAATGGGATCAGGATCGAAACAGAATTTGAAACTTTTACAAAGTTTCAAGTTTAAATCCAATTATGGTTTTGCTTCCATCAGAGAAAAAAAACAAAACACAAGGAAATGAGAAACAACTCAAGGGAAGAATGGACCCAAGAGCTCAAGACAAACCAAAAGAAAATGAAAAGAACAACGAGGCAAGGGTATGGCCAGAACCGGAACCGAATCCGGACTTGGAACCTTCAAAAGTTCTAAGTCCAATTCCCATTCCGACTCCACTTCCACCAGACCAAAAAGAAATAAGGACTTAGGAGGAAAAATAACAACTCCTAAGACCCAAACAAAACACCAAGGACAAAAAAAAACATGTGGGGTGGTTATGCAAGGCATAAAAAATGGCAACTCAGCTGGGAAAATGGTTTACCCATTTTCAAGACATTGAAGAATTCAATCATCCAAAACCTCTAGTTTATGAACATGCTAACACAAGTAGGATCAGATATATTGAGCAAGGTTGTGTTGGAATCTCATATGTAAATCAACATGAACTACTTTCAATCTGAGTGTGTGCATATACAGTGCATCTTTCTTCATAAAAAATTTCCTTACCCCTGAACAACTATACCTAAGATTCAAGCTACATAGGTTGAGTCCTTTAACTGTTGTGCAATTAAATCTTGGGCATTGCTCCACTGCCAGCCAGGCATTCATAGCCCCAATGAAGATACCTCTAGTTATCTCAAAGTATTGCTCTACTACCAGATAGGCATCAATAACCTCGATAGAGATACTTGAATCACCCATTTGATATTGAGTTTTCCTTCTTTCAACAATTATCTTTTCTCTTTCCATGTTTTTTATAGGCTTCACTTGTAGAAATTCTTTATTAACTTTTCTCAATACTTAGATATAATTAATTTGAAATGTGGGTTGAGAACTATAGTGGACCTTATGACATTGTTGGTAATTAGATTTTACAATTGAATCAGAGATACAACCACCCTGAAACAAATTGGAATTTTACATAGGCAGACGTTTTATCTACATTGTGGCATATTTCAATCATGGTTCATGAGATTGTTTACAATATACCTTATTCTTAATAACTTTTCAAACCATTGTTTAAAATTATCATAAGACTCAAGTTTAGAATGAAATATTTCAATAGACATACCTGAAAATATCTAAACCAATTTCTCTCCTAGTGCCTTCAACATACTTTGAATAACAGCCCCCTTCATTTCAAAATGGAAGAAAATGAAGGTCCACAACAAAAACAAGACAAAACAAAAACAATAGCAAGAAAATATAAGAAAAAAAAAAAAACAAACAAACACACCCAAAACAAAAGAGAAACTAACTACATATATACAACCAATAGAAAATTAGACCCTCATGGACCAAAGTAGTGCTTAAGAAAATGGCCATTGATAGGCAATGGAACAGGTTCTCATGTTAGGGTGCTCAAATGAAAAGCATTCTCGCCTAGAATTTTAGCTATCTGATATGGACCCAACCAAAGTCTATCAAACTTCTGGTGGTCCCCTTATTTCTCTTTAGCTTTATCCCATAGCAACACAAGATCTGATATTCTAAATGCCTTAATTTCGGCTCTTTTTTCAAACCAACGTTGGACAACAGCTTGATGTTTAGAGAACTACTGTAAAGTAGCATCTCTTTGTTCTTCCAAATTTAGAAAATTGGTTAGCCTAACCTCTATCCTATCATATTTTGAATAGAACTCCTACATGAACCTGAGGATAGGTATCTACAAATGTATAGGAAAGACCGACTCTTGGCTGTAGACTAACTTAAATGGTGAATTCCCTAGGGAAACTTTAATGTGAGTTCGATCTGCCCATCAGGAAAATCTCAGTTGGGTATGCCAGTCTCTAGGGTTGTTTTCTAGCAACTTCTTAATCACTTCCAACAAGTTTTTGTTAGTAGAATTAGCTACTCCATTCCCTTGTGGGCGTATATTAGACAAATATTTCAAGAAAATTTTGTGTTCATAAGCCCATTGAATAAACTTAGCAGAAGAAAAAGCATGGCCATTATCACATACCAGGGAAAATGGTACTCCAAACCTGGTTATGATGTTTTCTTTGAGAAATTTGATGACCACGTCTGTGGTGCTATTTTTATAGGGTTGGGCCTCAGTCTAGCGTGTGCAGTAGTCAGTTGCCATCAGAATGAATTTACGACCTGCAAATGAGTTTGGATTAATAACTCCTAGAAAATCCAATGCCCATTGGGAAAATGGTCTTACCTCATGCACAGGTTGTAAAGGCATTGCTGGATTACGTTCCCTTGATGTAGAGGTCTAACATGTGTGGAATGTCCTCACATGTTGGTATTCATCTTAGAACTCATGGGGCCAATATTATCCTAATCTAAGAATCTAATGCCCCAAGGAATCAGTGGATCCATGTCCTGTACCATGCCTACCATGAAACTCAATGATGGCATGCTTTGCTTCTTGTTGATCCAAGCAACACAAGTAAGCACCTTCAAAAAATATTTTTTACAAGGATCCCCCTTTAAGCATGTAATGAGCACTCTTCATCCTCAATGCTCTCCTTTGAGTAGCATTCATCCCATCTAGGCATTTATTATTATGGAGGAAGAAGATCAGATCTATATACCAAGGATCCTTAGTAAATGATTGCACTATGTATTGTTGGAAAGTGATATTCTTATCCACATCAGCCATAGCTTTAGATAAACCTTGGCCTTAGACTAGCTTCATTTGATGAATCTCAAGATCATACTCCTGTAGAATGGCCATCCATTTTCCTCACCTCTCCCCTAGTTCTCTCTACATGAGGAGAGACTTCACAGCTGGATCAAGAACTATGGCAATCACCTGACTATGAAGGATGTAGTGTCTAAACTTTTTGACTGCCCGTACAAGTGTGAAGGCTTGATTTTCAAGAAATGGATATCTGACTTCTGCATTCTTAAATGGGTAACTCATAAAAGCAATAGGTCTTTCATCTCCCTCACCTTTTGATGTGTCCAAATAGTAGCACACGAATGATTAGATGCAAAATAATAGATATAAAAAGGCTTTAAGTAGTCAGGGCTGGTTAGAATCAGTGCATCTGAAATTGACTATTTAATCAATGAAAAAGAAGATTTAGCTTCATTACTCCATTCTATCTTTGCATCCTTTTTCATCATTTCATTTAGGGGATTGACGATCTCTGCAAACCCAATCATAAATTTCCTTACAAAATTGATCTTTCCAGAGAAAGATCTCATTTCCTTCTTGCTTCCTAACATTGTCAGCTTTAAAATGGACTCAACTCTATCAGGATCTAAGGACATCCCCTTTTCCAAAATTATGTGACCCAAAAATTTTCCTTTAGAAACTCAGAACACACACTTTTTGGGGTTAAGAGACACACCATAACTTATACATCTTTTAAGAACTTTTTCTAAATCCGCAACATGGTCTTCTCTGTTCTTAGAAAACATAGTTAAGTCACCCATATAAATAATGATACATTTACATATTAGGTCCTTGAATGCCACATCCATTGCATGTTGAAACATAGCTCTAGCGTTGATAAGACCGAATGACATCCTCCGATAGGCAAATGTCCCCCACTTGGTAGTGAAGGAATTTTTCATTTTATCTTAATGACTGACAAGAACTTGATTATATCCTAAATAGCCATCCAAAAATGAAATCATCTGGGATCTATTAACATTTTTCAATACCTCATCAAGAGAAGGGAGAGTATAATTATCCTTCTCTGAGGTCTTATTTAGATTTCTAAAATCAACACACAATCTAATCTCACCACTTTTCTTACGAACAGGAACCAAGTTAGCAACCCAAGTGGAATGTCATACTAGAAATATTATCCTTGTGGATAACATCTTTTGCACTTCCTTGAAAATTAATGGTTCGATTAAGGCATTGACCAGGTGCTACTTTTGGTGAAAGGGATTTGATCCTGGTTTCAAGGGTATGGTATGTGTGATGACTGAAGTATCAAAGGTCTTCAAATCCTCATATCCCCAAGCAATTGCTGCAATTTCTTCTTTCAACACCTTAATCATTTTGTCTTTGATTTCCTTAGGGAAAGTTTCTCCTATATATACATTCCTTTCTGGACCTGAATCAACCAAATTGATAGATTCATATTTACCTCCATTTCTTTTTGTTGGCACCCTTTCACAAGCCCGAGGGTCAAAGTCAAATATCCTTTCCAAGGCTACCATCCCTTTTGGAATATTGTTGCTTTTCAAATTGATTATTCCTTCTGTATCATAATTTTGGGGATCCCAATCTCCATGGTCTCTTTCTGATTCATCAATTATTTGTCCCTCAAAGACATTTGAACTTTCCAAGAAAGCAAGTATATGTTGGTCATCATCAAAGACCTAAAAATTTTGGACATTATCTAGGACGGCTGGGACTGAGACTAACTCCACCGAGAATATCTTCAATTTGGAGTCTTGCATAAGTTCCAAAGTGCTAGCAGCAACAAGGATATCCGCAATTTGATTGTCCTCTCTGTGGATCAACTTGATACCAAAAGCATGAAAAAATTCTATTAGGTTCCAAACTTTGTTCCTGTATGTAGCCAATCTTTTGTTGTGGTAGGTGTATTGACTACGAACTTGCTTGAAAATAATTTTTGAATCTCCCATAACTATGAGAGTTGTAACCTTCTTCTGATGAGAAAACATCAGTCCTCAAGTGAGCACTTCATATTCTACCAAATTTTTCGTGCAACCAAACTACAACTTGTAAGAAGCAAAATATGTTTTCCCTTTCGAGTTGGTTAGTTCAACTCTAGATCCACTCCCTGATCTAGATTTAGAGCCATCAAATTTAAGACTCCACAATTGGTCTAGAGCTAGGATTTCTTTCTTCTTTGGGAATAGAGGTGATTGCTTTCTAGAAGTGGGTGGTGGCTTGGACTGGTGTTGTCTATCTAGGTTTAAAGGCTATTGTGAATAATGTTTATCAGAAGGTTCACCTAGATTTGAAACCTGTTCAGGAACTACTTCTGGAACCTCTTTTTGGATCACTTCACAATTAAGTATGTTTTTCATCAATGCCTTAGGCATTGGAAGGTTATCTAGGGCAGATGTAATAAGTAAAGACTGAGATTCCTTGATCTTTCTTTGGAGGTTAGAGCATAGAACCTGAGTCTACTCAAGTTTTGAAGGATCTTCCTCTTGAGTGAGACTAGTTCTCGTCAGGATGGTGGCAACCTAGCTTTGAATGAAAATTGATTGGTGGGTGCTTTAGGTTAGCATTCACAAGTTTCCTCATCCTGGTAGACATGGTTCAAAATATCTATGCAAGGTTGACACGTCAACTCAAAATGACTCTGATAATGAATCCTACACCAATTGGGGAGCAGCAAACTCCATAGATCAGCCTCTTCTCCCAGAACTAGCCTATCTTGTTGCAAATTTTTAAATAGAACTTGTTCCTTGACTGTGGTCATTGGGTTACTATGTCCTAAAGGAAATGGAACATCAGAATTGAGCATTGAGAAGGTCATGATTTCCTCCCTCTTCTAAACTCCTATCTCGGTTTCAAAGTAAGCTACCTTGTTAGGATAGTCGTATTCAATGATGATTTGTTTGAGCCTAGGCTCACTCTAAATCCTAATTTGTGTTGCTACCCCTTTCCATGGTAGCCACATATGTGAGAAGTCTAAGGATAGATATCCCCCAATGCTCTTCATTAGGTCTTGGCTTAGAAGCATACCATACATTTCTAGGATATCAGCCATTTGGATATCCATATAAGTTTGGATCCTTGGGTCAGATCCAATCTACACATGAATATTTTTTAGTTCTCCTACCAAATTGACCTTAGTTTTATCCAACTGAATCACCTTTTGTTAGTCTGAAGTGGATTCAAACCTAATTTTCTACAAATGGAGAATGGAATGACATGACCTGATTCCCCGAAATCCAAAAGGTAGTTGTGCAGATTCTTTTTGAATATCCTTAAGCTTAAAAGAAAAGGTGGGGTCCCTCTCTTACCTTTGTACAAGGCTACATTCATTTCATTTATGGGAGTCGCATTATTTTTTCCTTTTGACTGATCTACCTCCTCTAGGGCTCTCAACACAATTTCTTTTTGGGTAGGGCACCACTTCATAATGTCAAATAATGACAATGAAGCCTTTTTCTTCTACATCTCTACAATAAAATCAAACTCCATATCCTTTTTCAATGGATACTTAGGACAAAAAGTTGTGTTGCCCTTTTTTTGAGATTTAGGTGGCCCCTTTGGTGGTGTTGGGTTGTATTCCACATTCTGATTAGGTGGGACCATGGTGTTAGGAGGGGCAGATGTAGTAAATGGGCCCTTATTTTTATTTCTTAGGAAATGACCTCCTTTGGATTGGAAAGCTTGAGCGTCATATATATCTTCTATTGGTTCATTTTCTGTTTGGCTAGGGAGTGGAAGTTCTTCATCAAAGATGTCATAAGCCATGGCAGTATCTTTGGATCCACCAGACTTGTTGGGAGCACCTTGCAAAGGAGCATCAACCTGTGCAATCTTGACCATCTTCTCCATTTTTGGGCAGTTAACCTCAGAATGAGCTGCAGTGTTGTGTAGCCTACACCAAGTTGTCATAAAATTAAGATTTTCCACATTTGCAGTGTGTGCCTTATCATCACTAGTCTGATAATTATGAGAAAATCCCCCATTATTTGGCCTAGTATTCCATTGTATATTATTCTTAGACCTTTGGTTGTATCCCCTATTCTGATTCTAGTAATTTTGGTTAGGGGAATTCTAGTTCTGATTGGTGTTTTGATGCTGATTGGAATTTTGGTTAGAGTAACCACCCTAATTAGAATACCCCCCTAATTTTGGTAATTCTAGTTTTGGTTTTGAGGGGGGTTGTATCTGCATTGGGCCACATCATTGGACATCTAAGATAAAATTCTCTTTAGAGTTTCCATTTCATTACTCAATTGAACAGTTCGTTCACTTTCTACAGTCTTTACAATAGATGGCTAATTGACAAGATTTGACCCTCCAACTTGATTTTGGTAGTTTTGTGATTGTTGGGAGGAATCCAGAGTCCCATTAGTGAAGAATGGTAGGGGAGGTAGAGTTTGTAACTCAACCATGGGTCCATATTGGGAATAATACATCCCTGGGACCGTATTAAACAAAGGAGTTGGATTAGGCATTTGATATCCTATGTGAGGAAGAACTCCTCCTAAAGTCCCCTATTGTAAGCTTATTTGTTGTTGCAATTTAATGGCCAGGTGATAAAATTTAGATAGAGAATTAATGTTAGTGGAAGCATACGTCCTCTACAAAAATAGGCCAATCAAGGGATCTACAACCCTTAAATATGCCAAAATGGCAATATTTTCAGCAACCAAGTAAGGATCATGTAGCCTTCAGTACATCCTCTAGAATCTTGTGTTAAGCAATGGTAATGGTTCATGGGGTTATTTTCTTATGGTAGCAAATTGGTGATAGAAAATTGTAGGGTCTACGTAGACCCAAAATTGATTGATAAAGGCATTTTCTAAGTCTGTCCAACTCAGAATAGACCCCTAGAGAAAATTCAAATACCAGTTGTATGCCACGTCACCTAAAGAGTAGGGGAATAATCTATATACAACATTATGGTGGGCTACTTGAGCACGAGTATAAGCATCTTTAAATACCTATATATGCTCTTCAACACTCGATTCTCTGTGCATATATTTGGGAAAAAATCTATCTATATTCTTGGGAAGATCATGTATACCACTAGGAATAATCCAAGTGGAGAGAGATTATTCACAAAGAATGCTATGGGTGGTGGTGGGACTGGTTGAGCCAGTTGTGAAAAAGGTGGATTTGGTGCAAACTTAGGTAAATTAAGTGGTGGTGACAATGGTGGAATCAAAACTCTATGGGCTTGGGGTCTATACCTAACAGGGGTTTGGAGTTCAACTAATCATTCCATATTCTAAGAAGATCTAACAACTCCTTCAAACCTTTATGGTTAGAATTACCCAATTTGAGCCATTTTTTTCTGCAGGCCCTCCTTCTAGCGCCAAATTTGTTGATGGTCAAAATAACACAACATTAAGCATAATATCTCTATCTTATTTCTCCTAAAAAAGATAATTGATCTAAAACCACCTATCTCCCAAGGTCCTAGTAGTTGGTTCTCAACTGTGCTGGTGTGATTCAATGGCCAATGCAACTTTAATATTCAAGGGGCCTTGCTAGTATAAAGGAATACAAACCACATCATATCAATTAACCTACGTTGGGGGGTATAAACAAATAGAAAAAGATAGAACATGGCTTCAGAATAGTAAAATATGAATATAAACTTCTTCACATCTAGACATGTACCTTAACAAAGAGTGTTTCTTCAACTAATGAAAACCATAGCATAACCTAAACCATTGCATACATTCATAGTGAAAAATCTAATAATCAAAACCATTCATCAAAACTTTACTTCAAGATTGAAAAAAATCACCCACTCATTGCTAAAATTAGATCAATAGACATAAATGAATTCCACTCATAGATAATTCAATGAAATAATCTCAGATCTAGTTTCCCCTATTGATTTGCATCAAATAGAAAACAATTATGCACAACATCCACTAGCATATAGATGATTATGATTCATTAACATTATCATTCAAATTATAACTTGAAAATAACATGAAATTGTATAAAAGTGTAAAAGTATCTAAGTAAAACAGAGTTTCTCAAAGTATCTTGCTTAAAAACTTATAAAATCCTAAGACTATAAAAACACTATCTACTATCTCATCAGGTAGCTAATCCTTCTTCAATCAGCCGACCTTTACAAAATGGAGCTCAAAATTACATATAGGAAAACTAGGAACTAATTTGTCTCAATCAAAAATTAAGGTCCACCAATCAAGGAACTGGAACTAGATGACGTGACCACACTAGCTGATCTTCAGTTCAATGGTTGACGACCTTGTTATCCAAAATCTAACACCCAAAGGAGGAAGCTAGAGTTTTCGAATGAGATCTATAGTTAAACTCATGTAATAAACCTACAAAATAGGAGAGAAGAGAAAAGTTGTCCTCCAAGACAGAACATTCCATTGCCGGCTCATCCCTATGTAGTTTTCTTAAGAAGGTATTCATCATAACTGGTAAACACTTGTTGAAGCATATCTACATCAGGTCCATCTACCCAATTATCTTAAAATTTAATTCTTTTCAACTCTACAAAGGAAAACTCTTGCATATCTTTCAACTTAATCAACTCCCTCCTAGCAACTTTCACTTCATCTTTAATTTCCATGATTCTATCTAACAAAAAGTCTTCACCATCATCCTCTTTTTGCATTACCTCCTCAAATCTGTTATTCCATTTCTCTTTTAATTGACCAAGAGGAAGACCTTCTTTGACAGGGATATCCACATTGACCAAAATAATAATTACTGCTTCTAATTCATCTCTTCCCACAAGTCCAATGCACCTTCATGAACTTTGAAACCATCTACCAGCAGCTCACCAACCTCTTGACTATGTCAATCAATCGATGTATCAAGCATCTCAACTTTACTTCTCATCTATACCAAATCATTAGTTTCTTTCTTGCTTAGTAAGATTAGTGTCTCTGGAGCAACAACTTGTTGAGAAACAGGAGTGAAAAGATCCTTCAAGAATTTATGTAATTGATCGAATTGGGCTTTAAGTTCATCCTTTCTTTTTTTATCCTTGATCATCCAAGATTTAGTGGAGGATGCCACAATGTCAATAAGGTTCATTTGTTGATTCCTTGAAGGTCTCCGAAAACTAACAGTGCCCAACCATTAATCATTCACTTCCATATCTTGTCTATCCTTGTCCACCATAGGGAGTGCACATTCAGCTATAATCTCACATGTGTCATGGAATGGAGGACCCTGGGATTTTTCTTGGGCCTCTCTTTCTCTATTTGCTTCATCATTTCATCCCAATTCAAAGGTTGAGGTTGAACTATTTGCTTCCTCTCGAGGTCTAGTTTCAGCCATGTTGGAGCAACAGGAGTGGTAGCCACTTGTGTAGAAGAAGAAGTTGTAGTGGCAAAGCAAAGAGGTTGCAGAATGTTAGTCTTAGGTTGAGAATCAACATCTTGTACATGTTGTTCCCTTTTTCTAGCTTCTTTTGAAATCCTTTCGGCTTCAGCCTTGTCTTTTTTCTCTTGCATATTTTTAGCTTCTAATTCCTTTTTCAAACATTCTTCTTCTAGCCTCCTCTCATGATACATTTGATCTCTTTGACTTCCATTCTCCTTAACTTTATCCCATGCCTTTTTAGACTTTTTTTCATTCTTAGAATGTTCTTCAGCCTCCTTTTCTTTTTGCAAGCGTTCTTACTCTTCTTTTCTCCTGTGAGCTTCCTCAACAACCTTAAATTTAGCCTCAAGGGCTTCTCTTTACCTTCTTTGTTGAGCTTTCTCCTCTTCTAGATGATGGATCTTTTGCAACATAGCCAATTTATCCCTCTCCTCTTTGGTCTTCAATTCTTTCTCTTTTTGTTGTTGCAACAAGTTCTCTTTCTCTTTTTGTTTCCTTACTAGTTCTTCCTACCTAACCTTAGCCTCAGATTCCTGTTTCTTAGCAAGTGCCTCAACTTGTGCTTTGGCCTCTGCTTCCCTTTTGGCATCTTCAAATAATTTCCACTGTTCCTCAAGAGTGAGGACATGTTTAGTTTCCACATGTTTAGTTTCCTCATGGGATACAACCACATGATTTTCTTTGTCATATTCGGTGGCCTCAAAATCTGTATCAATATCATGGATATCAATTTCCTGCCCCTTCCCTTTTAAGGATTCAACCTTCTTATGAAGGGTTCCAGTGGGAATCTCTTCAATTGGTTGCTTTGTAAGAGAAGGTTGAGTTGAGGTTTCACCTCTAGCTTCTATTGTGGCCTCCTCTCCATGTAATTCAAGAACATTTTGAGCAGGAATTGCAGGCTCAAGCTCTTCTCCAGAATTGGGAGGGAAAAACTCCAATGACTCCTTATGAATTTTCCTTCTTTTTTTCCTTCTATATCCTTGGGTAGTACCTACAGCTTTTCTCTTTTTAGAAGTTTGAGCCTCTGGCTCCTTGATCCTCATAACTACCCACTAGATACTTCTATCCAGGACTAGCCTTGCAATTTGTTTGATGTCAATGGATTCATCAGTGTCCCAATCCACTAGATCCAAGTCTTTAGTACCTATGTTATCAACATCATACTGGGGATCTATGGTTACACCATCATCTAACAGCATGTCAGGAATATCCTCCTTCACCCCATACTCAACCATGAGTGGGATGGGAAACATTTCATAATTCCTTCTTCTTAGATCATACTCATCCTATAGGTCTATCCAAAAATCCTCGAGCAAATTGAAATGCTTTTTCTAAAATTGTAGGAAGCAAACCTTGCATCTTGTGCTTAGGATCAAAATACTTCTTAGATGTATATAAGCCTAACTACAAATGAATTAATTCATCATAAATTACCTTGGCTACCACATTGTGTGCACAACTATACTCACCTAACTTCATGGTAAATTTGTGACAATCAGGCTTATATTTGTTAGCAAACTTGGTGTTGACTCCTATGGCCTCATAAATGAAATCCATCAAAACTATTCTATTATTGTAGCATCCGGGCAATAAATGAGGATGGCCATCAAAACCAACCAGCCTAAAATAGGTGAACTTGGGGTATTGTATGTACTAATTTCCCCATTCTACAATGAATGTCATGGAATTCATGTTCATTCTATACCATGCATCTCTTATTATTTGATTAATGATGACATACAAGAATGCATCATTAACTCTTCTATAATGTGACTTAGAGGTTTGCAAAGTCAGTTGATCATAGTGATCCCACACCTTCTTCTATCTAGGGGATTCTCCCAATATCCAAACTACATTTAAACCAAGAAAGATGCCTCTTCCTGCAGCTGCATATATCACATAAGAATTCATGAAGAAGCTCTGTGTTTCCCTCACTTTGACCATCTAATTATGTAGGCACTCTGATAAAACCATTGGCAAATCAAATTGTTATCTTCCATCCAAAATAGTTTGAATGAATGGAAACATACATTCCTTGAATTGTGAGGAATCTCTCTTCCCAAACACTTTGGAAAGAATAGTGTTTATGTCACCAATATCCTTACCAAAATCTGATCTCTTGGGCTGGTCAGGGAGCTTGGCCAGGGATTTCTTTTCAACTCTCATCCAGTGTTTGTTCATGTGAGTTATGTTGGCCCCATTTTTGTTTCTATATAATTGCAATGCCTCTACCTCATTGAGTTTCCTTGGGTTATGGGGTGTAGGTCCATTAAACATGAACCTTATCATCTGTGTTGTAACATCAATGATGATATTCCCCTACAAGTCCACACATTGTCTGGTTGTGAGATTTTAAGCCCTAGTTGCGGTAAGTATTAGTTCTAGGCACTGGACTGATAGAGGAAGGATGGTAACATGTGCTAACCCAAATTGAACAATTCTCTTTGTTCTCCCTGTTACATCTTCAGTTAATGTTTCCTCATGCAACTGCTCATAATTGAATGGGCCTATGTTTGTATCTGTGATGTTTTTGAAATCTGAATCCACCTTGCTAGCTATAATAGTAGGACTTTGGTGCTTGTACCTCAAGGTGTAGGGGATTTTTTCTACTTTTATCTTTTTAGGCTTGGTTGTTTTCCTTGAACTCTTTACAGGTTGGATTCTTTGAGAAGCCTCCTCCAATGCTCTTGAAATCTTCTATTTCTACAATACAACCCTAGATTATATGAACAAAGGCATGAAAATCATTACATCATACAATATCTCTCATACCATTCGATATTCCCTTAGGATAATTCTCCATACTTAGTCAAATTTTATATCCATTGGAAGAAAATTCAAGAAAGAATCAGAGAAAAAAAGTTCCTAACATAGGCAAGATCAAGATCGGAACCAAAACGATAGTAGAACTGAGATCATAATGAAGACTGAACCCAGAACCAGTCGATAGTTCTAAATTTTTTTCCCACTCTTGTTTCGCTTCCACCAAAAAAACAAAGGTGAATAATGGAGATGATATTCATCGGAAGCAAGATCATTTTTTGAATTAACTCTCTTCCAAACACTTATGGGACAAGTTCATTCTCGGGTCCGCTTCTACCAGTTTACCCTTCAAACGAAGCAATTTTTAAAGATGTGGTCATATGAGCTTAAGACTTGGGTCACATGGAATTATAAGGAAACTTTAAACAAAGGAGCCTAACCTCACCCCTTTAATAGGACAAAGACCAAATTTAAACTGTAGGGGCTTGACATTGTAAAGGTCATCACACAAACCCTAGTTTGCACGACTCGTCGATTCAGGTAATTAGGGCATCAAGAACCCGACATGAAAATTATTGAACTGACTTGGGAATAGGATCAAGGGGCCATAAAATAGATTTCAAAACATTTAAAGCAAAGAAGACCCCACCAAAAGAAAACCTAATTAAAAACTAGGGCATGGAAAAATGGGCATGCCACGAAAATAATCGTAGAAGGACAAAAAAACAAACTGGAAAAGCAGAAAAAGCAAAACGGAAAATAGAGAAAGAAAAATGAAACCAAAAAAAAACAAAGGAAGGAGTGAAGATCCACAAGAAAGGTCCCATAAACATGGAAGAACATCATGAAAATGACAGCAGGAATGACAAAACAAATAGGAAAAGAATGGGAAAATGATCCTACCTCAAAATGCCAACAAGAAAGGTTGAAAGTTGACAGGAATCCGCTCACCAACAGACCTCCACAGTCAAATTGTGCTCCTCTCAAAGTTACTTAGGCTCTGGTTCACCAAAAAAAATTAAAAAATAAAGATAATGAGCCAGTTAACCTTGATTAATGTTTTAAAAACATTTCATGCATGTGAGGAGGCATCAATTAATGCAATAAATGTAGTTGATCAGGAGTAGAACCAAAAACGTAAATGACTAATCAACCAATGTGGAAATCAAAGGCAAGATAGAAGCGAATGTAGAGCTAGACCAGAACAAGAAACCTTACCCAAGTCTCTTATCCAACTCCAAATCTAGTTCCATTCCCGCGGCATGGACAAACAATAAAGGGAAATGGGGGAGAAATTAGAACCAAAACCAGACCCAAAATTTTTACAAAGTTCCAAGTTCAGTTCTAATTCTGGTTCCACTCTCAACAAAGGAACAAAACACTGAGACAAGGAAAGCAACAAAAGAAATGATAGGAAGCGAGACTAGAATGAAAACTGGACCCAGCCAAGACACGAACAAAGACAAAACAACAAAGCAAGTGAGCAGGAACGGGATCGAGATGAAAATAGAATTCAAAATTTTTACAAAGTTTCAAGTTCAAGTCCAGTTCCGGTTCCGCTTCCATCAGAGCAAAAAATCAAACACAAGGAAATGATAAACAACTCAAGGAAAAAACATACCCAAGAGTGCAAGAAATACCAAAAGACAACAAAAAGAACAATGAGGAAAGGGCGGGGTCGGAACCGGAACCGAATCCAGACTTGGAACCTTCAAAAGTTCTGAGTCTAGTTTCCATTCTGACTCTACTTCCTCCAGACCAAAAAGAAACAAGGGCTTAGGAGGAAAAAGGACAACTCTTAAGACCCAAACAAAACACCAAGGACAAAACAAAAACAAGGGGGACCCATTTTGATCCAAAAAAAAATGGGGTGGTTATGCAAGGCATAACAAGTATTTTAATGTCTCTAAATTCAAATTTTCATGTCAAGTCATAATATTTAGTTTTCAAGAAATTAAGGATACATACATATAAATACAAGGTTATTTTATCAATTCAACATCTAGAATATTTACAAGACTTCACAAGAGCAAACTCTATGCTTAAATAAACTCAGGAGAATATTTTTTAGTGATTTATTATAGAAATAAAGATCTCAAGTATCATGTAAAATTCTTTATCATCATCCATTTTTTTGGAGCTAACATTGTGATGTAGGTTTCAAAGATTCAAGTAAAAGGTTCAAGTCATATCTCAATCATCAAGATCCACATCCATTGAAGACATTTCATGTAAGATAAAGATCAATATTGCAAACTTCCAAAGGTTTATTCAAGGTTTTGGCGAGTTGCAACATTGCATTGTTTATTCATCATTCCTTTCACATTTCAATATTTCAATCCAAGGTTTAATTACCCAAATAGGGTTTGACCAAGGTGAACCCCCATTCATAAAAAAACAATTTTCCCTCTTATGTTAATGTTGAAGATTTAAGGTTCAAGATGGATTGATTTAATCTTTTGGAGATAAAGATTAGAAAAGTTGTCAAAGTTGTAAAAGTTATCATAGTTGTCGTCAAATCATAAAAACTCACCTATAGATCTGATTTCCAACATTTTGACACTACAACTTGGATCAAACAAAGTTTATAGATTAACACCAGAGGCTCCTGAAATTTGGATGAAAACCCTGAGTAGATACCCATTTTCCCATGGACAAATGAGTCCCAAACAACCTTCTGAAACTGCCTTGTGGTGACTAGTACACATCATTCAGACCTTCTCATATCTGTAAGAAGTTTATTGTTTCTATTAATATTGAGCTTTATATTGTTGTTTCAAGTTTGAATTGGCATAATTCAGTACATTTTCTATCTTTAGTTTTTCTCCCAAAATTTGTGTTTAAGCTTAAACCCCCATCCTCAACCATAAGGAAAATAGTAGATTCCCTCATTGAGCTGACTCACCTAAGGGTTGTAAGTCAATTCTTTGGGTGGATCTCATTTCCTAATCAAATAAAGAAAAATAGGTCTATATTTGGTGAACCCCTCTCATAACATCATCTCACACAAAACCATTTTGTGTTGTTTCAACATGATAACATTATAGCACAATCATTCTATGGTCAAATGACCTTTTAAAGAGAAAGATTGAGATTTATCTATCATTTATGATTTCAAATTTGCAAAACCACAACCTACAGCTTGTTTGAAGTGAGATTTCATTCTTTGAGGGCCCTATCTTTTCTATTTAATCATCTATTCATCATGAAAATTACAACATAGCAATTCCAAGGTCGAAGATGTAATTATTATTAGATTTTTTGTGTAAATTCAATTAGTTTCTTATTGTAATTTTTTAACTTTTGTAGTGTAGAAAAATGTACTCCTTTACATTTTCACATTATGTTTGGGTCCCTTAATAAATTTGATTTAATTAAGCCTTTAATTGGCTCAATTATGTATTCAAAAACCTAATTAATCCCATTTTTCAAAAGGGAAACTTGGATTAAACAATTGAAAGCATTAATTAAATTACCTTGAAATTGGTGTATCCTAGGTTTGGGGCCTAGGACCCATTTTCCCAAGGGTGAATGGTTCCCCCATAATTTTAGGACCCCAATTTTAATTTTTTTTTGGTAGAATTTTCATGATTCAAATTTCATTTGCAATTGTTGACCTTCAATATTTAATTTTCAGGAAATTAGAAAAATACATACAAATACCTAGTCTTTTTTTCAATTCAAGAAATCTAGCTAGAGGGAAACTTTCATATGAGAAAATATTGTTTTCAATAGCATTCAAGAGTATATTTCTCAAGAATTTGTTGCAGCATTCAAGATCTCAAGCATCATTTCAAATTTATCAAGCATCATGCATGTTTTTGGAGCTAACATTGTGATGTAGGTTTCAAGTTTGAAATCAATATCACATCATCAATCAAGACATTTCATGCAAGATCAAGACCTTGGAGAGATCTACTATGTTTCAATAATTAAAGGGTTTCAAATCAAAGTATTTGGTGAGTTGCAACATAGCACTTGATCATTCATCATTCCTTTCATGTTTCATTGTTTCAATTCAAGGTTTAATTACCAAAATGGGGTTTGACCAAGGAAAAACCCCATTCACTAAAACCAACAAAAAAATCCCTCTTATGTTTGTTTTACAGATCTTAGGTTGAAGAAGGATTGAAGATCCTTTAAAACACAAAATTGGAAAAAATTTCAAAGTTGTAAAAGTTTTCAAAGTTGTTGTCAAGCCACAGAAACTCACTTTTAGAATTTTTTTCTAAAATTTTGACTATGAAATCTGAAGAAATTGAGAGTGCATACATACAACCAAAGGACCAAAAAATTGATTTAAAAATCCCTACAAAGACCCATTCACCCTTGGGTGAATGAGTCCTAGAGTTTACTCAACAACAACATTTTGATGATAGGTGCAAAAATACTAAATCTTCTCATATTTGTTTGAAATTTGTAGGTTCCTTTAGAATATGGTTTAATCCTCTAATTTCATGTATTACTTTGCATTTTTGGGTTTATTTACTATTTTTAAAAGTTCTCCCAAAAGTGTTGTTTTAGCCGATCTACCCCATCCTAGATCATTAGGAAAACAACAAGATCTTCTTCAAGGTTGACTCACCTAAGGGTTGAAAGTCAACCTTGTCTTAAGAGATCTCTTTTTCTAATGAGATAGTGGGAGATAGGTGCTTTATACCCCATTTTACCATTTCTATTTATAGTAAATTATTGGTGAACCCCCATTTCATTTCAGGTGCACCATTTTCCCACCATTTGGAGTCCATTAAAACCCTAGATCTAGGATTTGCATTACTTTGATGCATTGCATTGTATTGACTTCCATCTCATTTAGGGTTGTTAACTTTCATTATGTTTAATTTCATTTAGGGTTTAGGTTTTCAGTTCATGCATCCTTTAAAATCTAAAAAATTCAAAAATTTATATGCATATTACATTAACTTTTCATAGGAGTTGCATATTAGTCTACTTTTCATCATTCACATTCAATAATTGAGGCAAAATTGCATCTTAAAAAGTGTCCTATTTTTCATAATTTTCCATTCAATTCACTTTCATTTAGGCACTAAAATCTATAATATTCAGTTATAGAAACCATAGTCTAAAACTTCAAACAAAGAACACATACAACAACTCAGAAAGCACATGTTTCATTTTTTAAAACCCTATAGAATGACGTATTCACCTTTGGGTGAATGATTCCTTAAGAGATTATCAAAATAACCCTTTCTAGGAATTTTTGTGGTCCCCTACACTTCTGAGATGTTTTGGTAAATCACTATTGTAGTCTCTCAATTTTTTGGGAATTTCTAGTTTATGCATTAGGTCTAATCATCCATTTAGTTTAGGCATTGCAAATTAGGAATTGTTTTTCCATATTTCAGTTGTTGATAGTTTCATATCTATGTACATTTACTTTGTTTTTAACATTATTTCATGTTGCAAGTATGAAGGTGTTGTCATTGACGTCAACTAGTTGTTGTTGTCATTGATGTCAAGGAAGTCAGTTATTGGTTGTATATGTCGAGGATATTGAGAAAATTATAATAAAGAACATTTGCAGGTTGTGTATGTATAGTTGAGATGTTGAAGGTGTTGTGAGTACATGGATTTTGTTGAATACCCAAGATACTGAGAGGAGGGGTGAATCAGTATCTTCTTAAAATTATTGAATAAACACCATCCAATTACTCCAATGCATATAACAATAAAAATAAGCAAGAGAATTAATAGAACATGAAAGCACACAACACATGAACACTAGGATTTTTAAATGGAAAACCCAAAATGGGAAAAACCATAGTGAGGATTAGCTCACAATATAGTATAACCAGTTATAACATATTACAAAGGGTGGCTCACTGCTAGGACTCACTGTCCAAAAGGGAGGATCACTACCTATAGAAGATACAATAACAAAATGGATTATAGCCAAAATATGAACTAATAAATTTACACCTATCAAAGTTTTGATTCAGTTCCTTTGATGCTCAATAAACTGACTTGACACACTTCATCATCTTCACATGCTTGACTGCCTTCGCTATCTTCATACTGTCAATTCACCAACAATCTCAAAACTATTGAATATATATATCTGACATATCCACAACCATCAATTAGGTTGGCCTAATTAGATGCAACCCTTATTCACCAAAAAGATCAACTATTGGCTTTAGGCTTGTACAAAACCTTTCCAAAAAAAATTCAAGTGTGTAGCACGCTACAAAATTTTAGAATGGACCTAAGATAGGTCACAATTACATCCACACCACAAGATTAATCCATTACAACATCAACTATTAATTAGGTCGGCTAGAGATAGACCTAATAATAAAAATTCAAATAACATAATCATGCCAACTTGCCATATGATCACCTGAACCCACGAGATTTTGAACTTACAAGCTTCCAACATCCATAAACCATTTTTTAAAACCACACACTATGATAATCATTAGTGGAAGATTGCAAACCAAAATATCAAAGGATAATAACTACATACCGGTTCATAATACCAAATCAAGCTAGAACTTAAACTTGCAATTGCAACTCATATAACATGGTGACATCAATGACAACACAAAATCTGCATAATAAGATGTTCTTAATTCTTCCAACAATCTCCCCCTTTTTAATTAATGGAAACATGTGCCAAAATAATTTACAAACCTCCTATTTATAACACACTCTCCTCTTTTCTCTCCATAACATTCTCTCCCCTTTTCTTATGCAACACATTATTTCCCTTTCCTCTTCCCAATATTCTCTCCCCCTTTGACATCAAGGACAAAGGGAAATCCAACACTAAAAAAGCATTACCCAGAGGATGGTAAGCCTTGAAGATCCTCAAGAATACCTTTCCAAGTTGTCTTACCATTCTCCCATCTCTTCTTAGTCAATATCAACATTTTGTTTAGAGATTCAAATTCTACCAAGATTTCTTTTGCATCATCCAGAGTACTAGGAGTTAGATTGATCTTTTCTAATTTCTTTTCATTTTCCAAAGCATTGGCAACTGGATTTTACTTCATTCTAACAAGGTCACCTAAATGATTGAATCTTCTAATGATATATTCCTTCTACTTCTTTAGAATAAATATTTTTTCTCTATCTCTGAAGAATCATTTGTAACACCTGTATCCAGAGGGATATCTACATCATTTGTTTCTAGAGGAATGTCTGTATCAGCTGTACCAAAAGGAATTTCTTCCTTAACCTCTGCAGAATCTTCATCTCATGATTTAGGTGTAGAACTAGATGGAACTGCTCCAAACATACCATATTTTTCAGCCATACCCCTAATGGCTTCTCCAGTTTCTTTCCTTGTTTTATTTATCTACTTCTTTTCCTTTTTCATCAAAGTATTTACTCTTTTCTTCATCTAAAACATCTTTGAACATACCTTCTTCAGGGTTTCCAAATCATTTGGGGTCAAAGAGGACCCAATTTTCTCAAATGCATCATTTTTTATCTTCTCTTCCAATTCAACATCTCTGATCTCCTTTTCATCAGGGCTTCCCACAATTTCCTAGGCACATTGTTCTTGACATAATCCCAATTGACTTCCAAAGTTATGACATATTGAATAATATCTATAATTAATGATTTTATGTCTTCTCTACCTACTTGATCATAAATTTATACTATGGTCTATAGCATATCTTCAAAGTGTATCAATATTAACCAAATCCTCTAATCTAAGAGGAGAACTAGGTCTTACCAGTGAGGCTTTTTGTTCTTCCTAGTCTGGAGATGCCTCTTCTGACACTTTTTCCTTCTTTGATTCCAGTTTGGTGTGCACATGAACACCAAAACCTTGTTCTTCATCTTCTTCAAAGGATGACACATAATGAAATCTTTTACTACCAACACTTGCTTCCTATGAAGCACCTTCACCAGAGGACATGCTTCCTATCTTCCTTCTTACCAATTTTGCTATAGGGTCTTCCTCCTCTTCTTCTTTCTCTTTAGTGATACTACACTTCTTTTCCCTTGTAGTTGCTTCTTTCTTTCCTCTCTTGATAGGTACCACCGAAGGAGTCTCTTTTCTTTTACCAAATCTTGTGGTGGGTCATAAAGTAGTCAGGCCTTTACCTTTACTAGGAGCATTAGGTTAAACCTTCACTATAGGGGTTGTGGATGGTTTTGAAGGAGTAGTCCTGCCAGATCTCATTGGTTCTAATGATTCTCCCACCATCTGCTCTCCCATGGCTCTTCCTTGTGAAATCTAGTCATCTGTGAATCTAGACTTTCTAAGCATTTCATCAAGATTATTTCTTATCATAGGCTTCCTATGCTCCATGCGAACTTCCATAGATTTTTTTGCATAAGTGTTAACTCTAGGTTCACTGGCATCTTTTGGAATTTTCAACAAAACTTGTACATATCCTTTTGCTTCATCCTTTGCAATCTCATAACCCAATGGTTGAATCCAAATAGTCTGGGGTTAAACAACTCCAATCATGCACTCATCAGAGGAGACATGAAATATGATATCATTCTTATACCTCTCAACAACTTTCTTTGGAATCCTTTCTCTTTCATTCATGTTTCTCTTGAATACAACAAGGAATGTTGTCAGAGCATTATCTCGACTCTTCAAATCACCCAAACTATGCATATAATAAAAAATTTGATGTGCAACTAGTCTAGATGAATCCCAAATCAACACATCATTTCTTCTAGGAAGTCTCCTAAGGAAGAAGAATAGTAAAAGAACAATCAAGGAGCCAAATTTGAATGAATATTTCTTCTCCTTGGTCATCTTTTGATTCTTAAACAACTACTGCCAGAGAAATTCACACAAATCATAATCTGCACCATTATCTACCATGTCATAACTGGTGTAAATTGTTGTAGCAGATACAAAATTCTCCCTATTCATGAAGTAGATCTTGTGTTCGACCATTATAGCTACATACTTCATAGCAGTATTGGTAATAGGCTTTGTTGTAAGATCCCTTTTTTCAAACATAGCACTGGTGAGTTCCATCACCACTTCATTCTTCATAGACTTCAACATTGGTACCCATCTGGTATCACAAAGTTTGGTGATAGCCTTAATCAATTCCTTGGTTATAATATGAGGTGTGTCAATCCACAAAAACTTGTCATGGACTCTACTAAGAGTTGGTTTAACATATTTATCATCAATGGTGGAGCTAAAGTTAGGAAATTAATTCCATCGATCTAACTTATTCACAAAAAAGGTTGTATACTCAAGTTTTACCAAGAAATCATCCCTAGTGAGCTCATTCTACTTGTAAGAGGGGGGACTGACCACGTTCAAGGCCCCAGGTCATAGAGAGCCAAGAGAGGAAGGTTGTCCTAACTTATCTCACTCTAAAGGGGGTGTTTGAAATGAGGGATGAGAATGATGAGGACTATAAGGTCATTCGATTACTCTGCAGACCCAAGATATACGATGAGGCTAGGTGAGCCAATTTTTTAGTTCAACACTGTGCCTTAGGTAGCTCTCTACCCGAGGATGGAAGCATGGTTCCAGGATGACAATGCAACACACTAGCACATCTTAGGTGCACTAGAATTCGTATGACTAGAGGACCAAAAAGATAGTATGAATCATCAGAAAACAGGTTGGCAGCCTAGCTAGTTATTTCTAAAGGACCAAAATAGAGCTATGAGGTAGGAAAAAAATGATTGAATATGATAAAGTAAATATATGAGGGTTAAGGTAACAAGAATAATCTCACCAAGGTATTCATTCACCAGCTAGCTTCAAATGAACATCCAACTACACACAAGAAGGAAGAAAATTGTTGGGGGGTTGTATAGGGGTTTTCCTTAGTTAGACCCCCATTTTGGTGTTTTCACCTCCATGGATAGCCATGATAGCAACAATAGAGAAATATGAAATAAAGAAGGAATGAAAGTAAAGAACATAATAGACACTACAAAATAGTAATGTACTACTCAACCAAATCGTAGAGGAGAGGAGTGAAAATGCTTACCACCTCCACCAAGAGCTCACTAGCTAATGGAAGAGAAAAAGAGAGGACTCAATCCCCTGCTACAATGGTGTTGTTCCACACTTGCTCTACGGAGTTGATGAAGTGTTGTTGCTACTATGAAGTGTCAAAATGTTGCTTGAGAGTGATGGATGCTAAGAGAATGCTTGAGAATCCTAAGAGATATTTCTAGAGCTTGTGAAGAAGATCAAGTTGCTTCAAGGAAGAGTGTTTTTGAAGGTGGGATGAGAAAAATGGCCATATTCAGGTCAGTTGGTTGAAGAGAGGTGTTAAAAATTGACCCCAATGGGAAGTGTAATACCTCTACCAGCTTTAGATGCAGGAATTTGTTAGGGATGTAAGCACGTCGTGCAGACTTCTTTGTGTCACATGGGTGTCCCTGACAGTTATTCTTTTACCAATGCACAAAAGAAATGCCAAGTGGAATGAAGGCAGCAGGCTGATGTGGATTTTCACCTTTGGATTTTCTTTTCTAAGGTGAGGAAGTGTAAAAGGGGAATTTGAATAAGGGGTGCAAATTCACTCCTATACATTTTTCCCCCACTTTAGTGAGCATGAATATTGATGAGTGCTTCAGTAAAGTAGATCGAAGAAGTGAATAGGGTTACAAATGTATACCTAAACTGTCAAGGAAGCAGACCATGATCTGGAAAACTTGAGAGTGCATGACAAGTAAAGGACTTCACAACCCTGTAGAACTATGAAGCTGAAGAATGAAAGTGTCTTATAGGCCTATAGACTTGCAAGGAGGCAACCCCCAAGATCTCTCACATGAAGGAAGCCCCGATAAGAAAGTGCCTTACAGGGTCGCAGACCTACAAGGAAGTTGTCCTTTAAGATCTCTCAAATGAAGGATACCCAAAAAAGCACCTTATAGAGTTGTATACCTACAAGGAAGCATCCCCCAAGATCTCTCACATGGAAGAAGCCAAGAAAGCACCCTATAGACCTATAGTGTTTCAGGGAAGGTGTCCTTCCAAATCTCTCACATGAAGGGAACCAAAAGACAGTCCTATAGACCCATATACCTATAGGGGAGCCACCCCCAAGATCTCTCGCATGGAGGAAGCTAAGAAGAAGCACCCTACAGACCCACAAACATGTAGGGAGGCATCCCCCAAGATCTCTCACATGGAGGAAATCAAAGGAAGGGGACTTTCTAGAGTTGAGAAGTAGCTTTATAGGCACAGCTACAAAGTGACATGTTTACTTGCAAATAGAGCATGTCAGAAAGCGGCCACATGGGAAAGTAAGTGGACTGTCACGCAAACTACCAACAAGTTGAAAAAAATTGAAAGGGTTCCCTCGGGAACCCGACATGAAGAAGGGGTCCACTCAAGGGACACGCTATTCAAAAGTATGAAAGAGATGTTTCTTTCTTGAATTGATTTATCATCAAGGAATCCTTTTGAAAGATGTTCACTTCATCAAGGAATTCAAAAGGAAGAAGATTCCCCCACATGAGGGGAAGGCCGAAGTTGTTCCCACATCGGAGGAAGATTCTCAAATTATTTCTTTACTAACCCATGATGAAGGAAACATGTTCTGTTAGGGTTTCAAATCGAGAATGTGATTCTTGAAAAGGAGTTTGTGAAGATTCTTGAGAAAAAAATCATTGGCAAGGAATGCATTTTCATAAAATCAAATTGTTATAGAAGTAGCATTGTCACACATGAAAGGGACAACTCAAGCAAAGAAGAGAGAAAGATAAAGGAAAAGCTAAAGAGAAAAGAACATAAACACATGACAGAGGGGTAGCCTGATATTTTAGGTTTAGAACTTCTCATAAATATATATTCACGTATAGTAATAGTATATAAAATGAATTCTCATCAACCCCCTACTATATCAGACCATGCAAAGAATGCACAAGAAGACAAAGTAAAAGTAAAAAATTGGGTCAACATGGAAGGGAAGCCTTAATGCCCCCAATGCTTTGCATCATCCCTAATTTACCGAAAATCAAGTCACAAATATGGAAGAATGATGGTACAAATAGAAGAAGATTTATGACACAAAATTCATGCCTGTATCCAAGCACCAACAAGGGTGACAAAGGTCATCTAGGCACACATAGCATGATCACAGGGGAACACATCACAACACACACATCTATTCTCAAGATAAAGAAGGGGCCTCCCCCTAACACTGATCGACCAAGAGGTCATCTACTTCCACTCTACATCATCTTAGGGGGAAGGAGGATGAGACTGCAATGGTTGAATGTTAATAGGAGGAGCGCTCGACCCTCCTATAACAAGGGCTAAGAAAGAGGGACCCGTGAGGTCCTCTCCACCAAGCTATTGTGGAGCTAAGATCAATGATTTTGTGAAGATCACTGACAATGTCGAAACTTCATCCAGAGAGTTAAACATGCACTTTACAAGAGTGCCATGTTTCACTTCAACAGATGGAGAAGGTTGTGCCTGAGACTCATCGCTACGCTCACTGAGTGATTCAAGAGCAGAGACGAACTTAGGGGAAGCCAAAACTGGTTTTGTCACTAGGAGAGAACAAGTCAGCATGGGACCACCTTTCGGAGAAGGTGGGCTCCTCTTTCATCCTCCATTGTTGGAAGGACCACTCTCCACGTTCTGCTCCATTGGGGGATGTGAATTCTAGGTAGACGAGGCAAGAGGTGTGGAGGAAGAGGAGGGAGAGAAAATAGAAGTAGATACCACCAAAGTGTTCATCATATCTATGGGTTTCTAGAAAGGAAGGACATTTGGAAGGTACATCAAGAGAGGCAGCTCCACTTAAGGTACAATGAACACCTATAATTTTTTAGGGTCAGGCACATTCATACTTGCAACAGAAGCCAAAATCAATATAGACCTAGACTAAACACAAGCAGAGGGTGGGAGAGAGGAGGACGCCACAAGAGGCCTTGATACATGGGGGGTCATCTCCTCTTCTTTCCTATGTAAGGCGGCCTTCTCAGCCATGAGATCCTTTTGTCAGTGCTTGTGCTCACATGCAAGGTGATTTTTGTGACTTTTTGCACCGGAGGCTGGAGGTTGGGAAGGAACAAAAGGCTCCTTCTTGGCCATGGGAGTGTTCGCTACAATTGTTTCTAGTAGAGGAACAGACTCCTGAATGGGATTAGGAGAAGCAGGTTGAGAAGCAGTGGGGGAGTTGGCTCAAGTGCTTCAGCAACTGGCCTCTTCCTATTTACCACATTAAGAGCAGAAACAATAGGAGGCCACGAAGGTTGAGACATAGGATTCCCCATGGTGGCCTTTCTTCCTATTATAATGAATGGGCCTAGGCTTCATGAACAAAATAGGAAGCTCAAATGCAAGATGCTTAGGATTTATCCAAGCAGGTGCCATAGGATTCTCCCATAAATGTGGAACATAATCCGATGGCACCTCAGTGGTGGGAGAGAAAGCATCAGACTGCATAGTGGAAGGGGAAGAAGGAGGATCTCTAAACTACTCTTCTTCCCTTCTACGTGCCTTGGCGACATCACTATTAGATTTTAGTCAATCCCTATGTAAAACATCATAAGGTGGTAGAGGGTATCTCACTTTCAGCCTTAAGCGCCCTTTCTTATAATTTTGGTATGTTCAGTGTAGGAGGTTTTACCTAGGTGGGAGAGGACCAAAGGGCATAGGCCAAGAGTAATCCAAGGAGTAGCTACCACAAGCAACCAATAGTTTATAAGTAGTGTCATGAATCACTTGCATGAAAACCTCGTGGATAAATTTTAGACATTTATGCATGATCAAAGGCACCACATTCATAGTTACTAACGAAGGGATACCCAACTTCACTCTAAAGAGTTTAGACCTAGGGATTATGTCAAATAAAAGCTTCATAGATTTAGGTCCAACCAAAACTAATAGGACAATACTACCCAAAGGGGGCATGGAAAGTTCGTCATGCATGTAGATGGTGCTCATAGGTTCATTGTACCCATCTTTGTGAAAAAAATTGATTAGCATGATCTCCTCAGTTATAATCTTCACTTGAGACATCAGATCAACAAGAACACGTGCTACAATGTTTCCATTGATTCATGTAGGGATGTAGAGAGGAGATGGTTCCCTATTAAAATCCATTAGTAGATCCTATGAAGTGAAGGTTATGGTAGTACCACTACTCACAAGCTACAAAGAGGGGATAGTTTGATGTAAGAAAGAGGCCATCGTATGTAATGAACGACACTCTCTCGAGACCCTCCAAAGATTGCAAGGTGGGACAGTGACCCAATTAAGTTTTCATTACACAACACTTTTAGAACCTTCCAAATACATCTACTAGGGGTCGTAGGTTGGGTTGTAGGGTGAAGGCCTTACAAAACTCACACCTACAACACTCCTAGAATACGAGGAAAAGAGCTTTTAGTATTACAAAATAGACCCAAAATGGTTCACGTCGGGTTCACCAAAAATGTAAGAGGGGGGGGACTGGCCATGTTCAAGGCCCCAGGTCATGGAGAGCCAAGAGCATAAGGTTTCCCTAACTTACCTCACTCTAAAGGGGGTGTTTGAAATGAGGTATGAGAATTATGAAGACTATAAGGACCTTCGATCACTCTACAGACTCGAGATCTAGGATGAGGGTAGGGGAGCCAGTTTTTGGGTTCAACATTGTGCCTCAAGTCAAGTTCCCATTGGCCTAGAGGTTGCCCCCCTTTTTAAATTAACCTTTATGGCATGTACAAAATTAGGTTTTCATATTGGTCATTTGATCGTCAAGGGTTGATCACCAGCATTCCTTGTGTGCTTGTATTGATTTATTTCTTATTATTATTTTAATCACATGGCTTGTCAGGCTTTAGCCATGCATCTAGTGCATTGGTAGGCCCGATCTCTTTGGTAAAGATAGTTGGTGTCATTGGAAGAAGATCAATGATAGTTATTAGGTAATTTTTCCACATCATGACCACTCCCCGCATGCCCATGTTGGTTCATTTCATATTATTTTAAAACACACGGGCTAGGGGGTGATGGCCATGTGTTACGTCTAGTGATGGGACTAGTTTTTCCAAAAGGATAGCAAAAATAGCTTCAAAGAAAGATCAATGATGGAAATTGCAACACAAGTCTTCATCTGGACTGTTCCCTGCATGCCCATTCATCTTGTGCATTAAACAAAGATACTCACATGGCCTAGCGGGAAAGGTGACATCTGTCACTAATTGTGGGACCTACTAGGATTTGAAAATGATAATTTATTCATAAAGAAGGAAGATCAATGGTTGACGGTGGTTCATGTGGGTCAATCTTGACCGCTCTTTGCCATCCCGTGAGTTGCCCAATTGTATCCCATGTTTTCTAGCAAGCAAGTGCCATGTGGACATTCTGAAGGCTTTGATGGACTTTAGTGGATTTGGAATGATGCTAATTTTAGCTGAGATAGGATTGTGATAAAAGTGATGCCATTTTTGAGATTATTCTTTAAAGCACATGTTTGGGATTTCAGGCTTCAATTCTGACAGTTATTGGTATGTGTGGGAAGGTGAAAATAGAGAAAGGCAGGGTACTCACTAATTTTTTGAGATCAAATTAAGATCACTTCCCACTATTTTTCTATGAAGAAATACAAGTGTATTAATTCCCATGGGTGAGCAGATAACCATGGCACAACAAGTTTTAATTGATGCCAAGTATGTGGTTGAAATATGTGTATAGAGTGGATGTATATCTACTTGGCACTTTTCTGATTAGGAAAAGGCATTAATAGCATACAATTAAGTTTTATTATGATTGGTTACACTGGTGATAACAACCCGTTGATTTTTTTTTCAAACTTGATCAACGATTGAGATTTTAAAAATTAAAGCAAACAGTTGTCAGCTCGTGTGCATAAGCTTTTCTTGAGAATTAATGGTTGGAATTCCTACATGGATTGATATAATAAGGACCAATGGCCATATTTTTTATTTAGAAATTGCATTCGGTGATTGACAAATGAGTTTAGTCCAAGAGAGGAATTGGTAAGGGTTTTTCTGAGTCTTCTTGTTCTGGTTCTTAAGAAGATGAGTAAGTTAGGAGAATATATTATGCTAATCCTGAGGTCTAGGAGATTGAGTTTGATGGAATCTAAGGAAAATGCTCATGAAGATGAGATTCAGACAAAGGGAGCTCTTGAAACACCGAAGGGTAGAAGGGCATGTAGGAAACTCAAGAAATATGGTGTAAGTAATAATAATCACCTGAGAAGCTAGACCATTTCAAAAGAACCAGTAAAGTTTAACATGAAAGAGTTGGTTGAGTATGAAAAGAAGGAAAAGAAGAAATGCAAGTATTGTAAGGCCTATTTAGGGAAAACAAATTCTCCCATTGAGGTTTTTGATAGCCCTTCAAATAGTGGAGGCGACATTGATCTGAAGTGTAACTATTATCCCCTTTCCCTGGTACCTTTTGAAGACTTTGATGAGGAAGTGGTGATGGTTCCTAAAATTCCACCACGAACAAGACAAGGGTGAGCATACCCTAGTGTTGATGACTCAGAGTGATGTTTCTGTCCCATTTTTATTTTTGATGACACCATAGTCACATTGTTAGGATCTTCCTCTTTAGAATGTTTGTCATTCTTTGTTTTTAGTGCTAATGTGAAAAAATTTTAGGCTGGTGTGTTGGAGAAGTGCTAGACTTCCTAACTTTGGCTATGGGTATGCTTTTTCTGGCAGATATACAAAATTTTGCTCAGGATGTGAATGGTGAATCTTCTTTGGTCAATAAATACAAGGTGATGCTACTCCAACAACAAGCTTTTCCTTTTGGGGAGCTGGCATGTCTTCATTCAAAAGATGTGCAGTTTGGTCGTTTACTCTTCCATTTTCTATAGTGATTGAATGTAATGAACTCAGGAACATCTCAAATTTTGGCGCAAATGATCTTCAAATGAAATCAAACATAAGTGTAATTGAACCTGATGCTTGTTGCTCCCTTTTTTTATAAAAGGGATCTTAGGTCTCACTAAATGGGTTAGATTTTTAGGTCTCAACATGGTCTAGGTGAAAAGCTAAGTTCAAAAGAGGCATACTATAGAAAATATGGATAAATGGAGGAGTAAATTGTCTTGGGTATGAGTCTTGTATGCAATATTCTTAAATTGGTTTTATATAAGCTACTGATATTGAAAAAAATACTCTCCTATGTATCTTTATTACAATTCATAAATGAAAATGTTAATGGTGTTCTCATTTATCTTCAGTTGTTCCATTGACTGTATGATTCTATTTTAGCTTTAGGTCAAAGAGTTGATTAAATGCTTGAAAAGGGTTATAGATTTGTAAGGAATTACATAGGATTTAGTAAGAAGTTATTGTTTTGCGCATTGTGAGTTTTCATACTGCAAATTTTTATGAAAATAATCCACCAATTTCTAAATTAAAATAGTTTATATATTATTGGTTCTTGCATATTTGACTCCATTGTCCCAATTGATGAATCACTAGTCTATTTGTTAGATAACCTTGCATAAAATGAGCAACTACCATACCTGACCATAGATTTAAAATAAGAAAAACATTCAATTAAAAATATTTTCAATTATAATGTAGGGGTTTGAAATACCCCTAATTCCTAGCGAATAGATAATCATTTGCTTAAAGGTATTCCAAATCTTCAGTGAAGTGCATTTATTTGCAATAAATTAGTATCAATCTGTGTATAAATGTGTTACCAACTGGATATACCTCATGTGAACATAATATGGAACACCTTCCTAGGTCTCACAGAGCTTGAAGTGTAGAAGTAAAGGCCTAAGAACCTTTACTCATTGTGTTGATCACTAACCTTGAAGTTTCTTAACCATAAGGGTTGGCTATGCTTTAGAGAAATTCAAGGTTCTGTTGGAAAAAGAACCAACAAAAATGGTGAATCCCCTGGGGAGGACTTGATAAAATTCTGATAGAAAATCATCTAGGCTTAAGAGTCAATAATTTAGTGAATTTGAACATCTGGTTCAGAAGATGAGAATTTTTCAAACCTCGAAGTGAGTTTGTTGTAGCAAAAGTTTTAAAAGAATTTGTGTAACTCTACCATGGGAAAAAACCTAGAAGAAAATTTACCTTTAGAGGAGCTTCATAATGCTTGAAGTTTAATCCTCTGTGAAGGGAGGTGGCAACTCCATGAAAAGAATCTGCTGAAAATGTGATGAGCATTCTAGATCTGCAAAAAATTCAGTCAAGATGAAAGGTTAGCAACTGCTTCAAGTTTCTAGGTATTCTCATAAAATTTAAAGAAAGTATTATTATGTTTGAAAGTAGTTTATGAGAAGTATTAAAGTTTGAAAGAATGTTGATTCCCTATTGAGTGAATTAAGCACTAAGAAAGGGAAATGGTAGTGGTAGTTTTACATACTTCCAAGGTGCAATTTTGATGTTTTTGTATTATGGTGAAGAAGTGTATTTAAACTTTTCCCATTAAGAAATTTTTGAGTGAATTGAGGTAGAAATTTTCATTTATAAAAGCTTAAGATTATGTGGTAAATGAAGTCTGAATTACCTTGTGAAAATGAAAAGTTGGTAAGAAAATAGTTTATAAAGGTGCAAGAAAGTATATCATCAATATATGTGGTCGCATCCACAAAAGGATATAAAAGTCACAGAATATCCTAACTTGGAAATTGGACATTCTAGCAGGTGACTAACATCTTCTTATGGTATTTTATTTACATTGTGGAACCAGGGAACGTATACTTGAAATGGAGTGGCACTGTATGTGCACTAAGAACCAGTTTCAGTCACGATTTACCAAAAATAAATGCATGAAAGGAATTCTACTTATGCTATAGGAACGTAATGCAAAGCCTTCTAAACTTAATCAAAGTAGAAATCATGACGACTATTACTAAGAGACAAACTATGAACTAGCCTTATGCTACAGGAACAAACACAGGGATAGATTCCCGATGCGACAGGCACAATATAAGACTAAGTTTGTGCTGAAACTTTCCAGAATGAAATCGAACTTATGATCAACAAGAAATAAACAACTAACTAACTAACTACAAATACTTACTAAGTGGGCCCCCTTAGCAAGCATCAACTAGTTATGCAAGAATTGAACTCAAAACTTCATCAGCTTTTATTCATAAACTCAGAATGATATACATTGTTCTACTCATATGAAAACTAACACAAAACACTATCTCTCATTATAATACTAACTCTTACATATTCTACTTCTTATTATCATCCTAACTTTTACATGATATGCTTGCTCACTCGCGCAGGAGGAACACTTATTTAAACTAGAAAAGCAACTAACTTAACAGAGAAAGACATGCACATAAATGTATCTTGAAACCGAGGAACAAAATTCTCATAAATGAAAGCATATCCGTTCAACACGATCCAGAGAGAATTTAGCATTCCACTCTTCCCAGATTAATGATCATTTAGGTTTCTTCCCAATGACCCGTTCAGAGAGTCTTCAATGGAACAACTTCCTCGACATTGTGCAAGAAATGGAATTTACTACAGGGCTGAGATCTGTTGCGCTTGACTCGTTCATGCTCCCTTCAACAACCTGCGATGTACAAGGAGACAGAGGAAAAAGAAAGCACGTGCGGAAAACAACATGATACATTCTTTAATCACATATTAAATCTATTTCATTATTCAAAAACCACATGCATTATATCAGTCATTCGGGAGGTCAAACAAGGTAATTAATAAGACACATTTAAGCTACAAGAATATAGGAATGTATTGCTACAAGATACTATCCCCTTTTAGATAAAAGGTCTTTAATCAAAGAGTTAAAACATCCATTAGCAATAAGAGTAGAGATATTAAAAATACATCATAATACTCAAATTATGAGCATATTCTGAGCTCATCATCTATCCCCTCCTTAACCTAATGATGGTCTGCCAGTATTAAGATTCATGGTTGTCTCTCTGAAATCTGTAGGAGTAGTATGGCTCTGAACTGTAGTTCCAAATTTATAGTAGAAACCTCTAAAATGTTGCCATCTTTCATATCTGCAGGTTTTTGTATCCTTATTAACATCTATAGCTCGATAGGGATAAAGTGGCCACATTAAAACCGAAGGTCGAAATGTTATTGGCAACCATAACTCGAACCTCTTCTAAAGACCAAGTTGTATGTAATTTTCTGTCCTTCCAAGGGTTGCTTTAAAATTTAGGGGGCTATGTGGCTCAGATTTCCTCTGCCCAACAGTCAATTTCTCCCATCTCTTTTCAATTCTAGAAGAGGCAAGCTTCCAAAACAGATATGGTTGGCCTTTGAATTATTCATACACTTGCTTTCTGATATCAAATATTTTTATTCTTTTCATTTGATTATTGAACCCATATGCAACAATAAGCCAAGTTTTCAGCATTGTGTAAGGATCTGAGCTTTCTGGTCGCAGTGGGATAGGCTCATCCCTTTCAGCCTCTTCATAGGCTTCCAATTGTCTACCATAATTAGTTTCACTGGCCTCCCATGACATGAGTGACCTTAAATGAATATCACCAATATAAAGAAGTGGATTCAACTCCGTTTCAGAGGGAATTATCAATCCATGCAAATAAAATTCACATAAAGAATTCTTCAGCCAGCTAGGGGTTACCTGGTATGCATCATAAAATGCTTTGGCTTTATGAATAACAGTATCTAAATTCCTTAAAATTCTCATTAATTGAAACCAAAGAAATTGTTCCTTTAGGAACATAGCATAGACCCTAGGTGGTGGTCTACATTCCACAATTTTACCAGTGATTTTCATCATTTCATAGATTTTCTTTTTCATTTCCTGGATTGCATGTTTTTGCCTTTCAATTTCTCTTTTTAGTTTCTTCTTCTCTTCCTCCCAAAGACTTTGTTGAATTTCAGTATTGGCTAAGTGGCGAGAACTCAAGGTTTGAAATGTGACCAACCTCCATGTGGTCCTAAGGTATTCCAAAAATTCATTCAAAAATGTATTTTTATAGACAACCATTGCTTGACAAGTTGTAGGGGGCAATGAGGTTTCATTGGACACTTCCAATTGTTCAGGCTATTCATCCTCTTGCTATAGGATGAATTCATGTTGTTGCCCAGGAGGAGATTATACTTCCTCTAAAATTTTCCTAGCTGCCTCAGCCAAGTCATCAAGACTTGGCATTCCCCTTTCATTACTACTAGCATGTTGTGCTTCCTCAACTTCCATTGGCTCATTTTGCATTTCCTCATAAACAATAGGTGGGCTATGTGGAACATTCTCAGATACATTTTGAGAATCATTATGATTGCATTCTTCAGAGTCCTCTAAAATTATTATAACTTCAGGTTGAGCAGAAGTTGAGGTGACTTTACGTTGTTTCATTGCTAAAGCTCTTTTTGGCAATGTTGCAATTGTAGGAGGCACTCTTGTGGATTTTCTCTTTCTAACTTTCCTAGAGGATTCAGACTCAACAGAAGAAGATGATGGTGAAACTGCAGTGGCAACAGGTGTTGCTGCAGGAGGAACTGCTATAGGAGAAGATGTTGCAGGAGAGGAACACTGTTGTTTTTGAACATGAGGGCCAGACTCTGGGGTTTGTTCTGCCCTAGATGACTCTCCTACCTTCATTTTTCCTTTTTGTCTTCTACTAGCAAACCTAGTTTGAACTTGGGTAGAGGGCTCTGGTGTGGAGGCCGCATAAATAGATGCTGCAGGGGTAGGTGCTATAGGGAGTGCTCTAGGAGGCTCTGGAAGTTGCAAACCCTTTTGGGAAACAAATTCTTGCAAGAAAGGGGTGATACATCCCTCAGGGAATGCTCAATCAAAATTTTAATGAGGGCATGATGGGCAACAGAGTTATCCCTTCCCCTCCGGGTTTCATGGGCACATTGTTTCAAAAGGTTTAACAAAAAATTTGGAACATTGACAACTAAACCGTGCCTCATATGACTCAATAATTTAAAATGGAAGGAATGAAAATAGGAAAAGCATCCCTCACAAGTAAAGTACCTAATTATAAAGGCAGGATATTTTGAGTATGGAAAAGGTAGTGACATTCATTTGCATCCTTGTTTAGAAACCTCCAAGGGTCCATCTGTTGGTACTGTAAATTTTTCCCTAACAGAGACAACATCTGAAGAGAATTTTTCTCCTACCGTTAGAAGCCTAGTTACTTCTACAATTTGTTCTTCTGTTACAAGCACTATCAAACCCCACACTATAGCTTCTCCTTCTGAAAGAGTTCTGAAAAACTCACCTGCAGCTTCCTCATTAAAGGAATCTAACCTCAGAAAATAGTTTAGCCATCCACAATTGCTGAATGCCTGAACCGTTTGAGGATTTTTTTCAAGAGATCATGAGCTATAGGCTCATGTCTTACTAATTGGCCACCCATATTCACAAATTATCCCAACTCAAACATTTTCCAAAAATTCAAAAAACTTTTCTGCTTTGTTTCTTTCTACTCCGCCATCACTTTCCTTTACTTTTCCAAGAATGACTCAAAGAATATTTGCATGAAATGATTGTTAGGAGCTAATCAAATCATGTAATTAATTGTTGTTTAGGATAAAACACGCAGTCATATTTGGAAAGTACAAGAAAATAAAAATATCTTATCAGTTGTGATAGTAACATAAGAAAAGGTTTGAAATGGATTAACCCCACCCCCTACTTAAAATTTGACATGTGTCCACACATGTGCAAAAGGATAGGTGAAGAATAGGCAATAATGACTGATATGTACATAGCAATTGATGAATAAATGAAATAAATAAACAATGTGGCAACAAAAGATATTGTGTACCTTGTAATAAATGTGCGTACATGTTGGGAAAGATTCACAACTCAACATGAAATAATGGCTGGAATTAAAACCATAAATGAGAGTGGTATGGCAGAATGGATGATATAGATGGGTGACGTGGAAGAAAAGGTAATGGGTGGTGGTGACAGATGAAAAGTGGAGAAAGTGGCTTCCTTAAAAGGAAACCTTTATTATGGGCATGCAACATGGAATTTCAAAGAGATGCTGTAGGAGAAAGGCCAAATCCTTTCACTGTAGGAAGATCAGTGGCTGCATTCAAAACAAACTGCTTCATAAATTCATCTTTGGATGTTGGCTTATGATACAACCGAAGATGTTGTCCATTAACTAGTAGCTTGAATCGGACTGGATCTATTGTAGCTAACTGAACTGAACTATTATCAAACACATTTTCTATTTCATAAGGACCAAGCCATCTTGTGGTGAGTTTACCTTGATTTTCCTTTTATCTAGAGTCATAGAGCAGTGCCCAATCAATGGCAGAGAATTGCTTAGTGTGAATATGATTGTCATGCCATTTTTTTCTTTCTTATTAGATAGTTTCAGTATGCTACAGGGCAGCTTTCCTTATCTCATCTAATGCATTCAGCTGTAGAATGTGTTCCTTTTGAGCTTTTGAAATATCAATGTTAAGATGAAGAGTAGTCTTGAAGGTCTTATGCTCAAACTCTATTGGAAACATGGGAGTTTTTCCATAGAGTAATTCAAAAGGAGTGAACCTTGTAGTGGTTTTCCATGTTGTCCTATAGGGCCAGACTACTTCAGGAAGGTGACTACTCCAATCCTTCTTATGTAATTGGACTGTCTTAATAAGGATTACCTCAATTTCTTTGTTGGTAACCTATGCCTAACCATTGGCTTGAGGGTGATAGGGGCTAGACTTTCTGTGCCTGATCTTGTAATTATTCATCAATGCAGTGATTAAGTTTGATGCAAACTAAGCTTCTTGATCAATAACAAGTTCCCTTGGGACTCCAAACTGAGTAAAAATCTGCTCATACAGGAAATTAGAAACTTTATTGTCACGGGCATGTGTCATTGCTTTCACTTCCACCCACTTGGTTACATAATCAGTACAAACCAAAATGTATGATTTCCCATTGGATGGAGGATCAATAGGCCCAACAAAATCCATGCCCTACTTTTCAAAGGGACTAACTACCACTTGAGGATACAGGGGCATTTCATCAAACTTTGTTGGTCTCCCCATGTGTTGACATTTGTTACATTTTTTGGTGTAGGCTGCAACATCTTTGTGAAGTGTAAGCCAATAGTATCCAGTAGTAAGCACTTCCATAGATGTTCTCTTTGTTGCAAAGTTCCCACCACATGGCTCATCATGACATGAATGCAAAATGTCATATGTCTCATCCTCCCTAGCACACCTTCTCATGACTTGGTCAGGTCTTGTGTAAAATAAACAAACTACAATCCATGAAAAGTTAAAACTTTTTGCAACCAACAATTTCCTTTCCTTTGGTGAGAAGTGAGCTAGGATCTTGTTGGCTGCTAAATAATTTGCAATATTTGCATACCATGGAGTTTGAGTAGCAATAGAAAACAGATGTTCATCAGGAAAGCTATCATCAATTACCTCAGGAGGTGTAGTTGTTTGAAGCCTTGACAAGAAATCAGCCACCACATTAGCTAGACCTAGCTTATTAATAATTGTGATATCAAATTCCTACAATAATAGGAGCTATCTTGCTAATCTACCAGCTATGGTAGACTTATTCATGAGGTACCTTATTACTGCATGATCTGTATGAACAAATATTTGGTAACTAGTGACATAATGTTGAAATTTATTCAGGGCATACACAACTGCTAGCAATTCTTTCTCTGTGACAGTATAGTTTAATTCAGGGCCTTGAAGGTTCTTGCTAATGAAATATATGGCATGCTCAATGGAATTCTCTTTCTATCCTAAAACTGCCCCTATGGCATAATCAGAAGCATCTGTGTGTATATGAAATGGAAAACTCCACTTTGGTCCTTGAAGAACAGGTGCCTGAGTAAGTAGGTTCTTAAGTTGTAGGAAAGATTTGTCACAGGCCCCAGTCTAGTTAAATTTAGAATCCTTAGTCAATAAGGCATATAATGGACTGGTTATTTTGTTGAAATCTTTGATAAATCTTCTATAATATCCAACATGTCCTAGGAAGCTTCTAACATCCTTTTGTTTTATAGGTGTTGGAAAAGTTAGAATAACTTCAATTTTTGCAGGATCAACTTGAACTCCTGCTTGAGAGATATGATGGCCTAAAACAATTCCCTCTTGCATCAGCATAAAAAAATTTATCACTATTTAAAGACAAATTTTGCTCCTGACATCTTTTCAACACTTTTTCCAAGTTGGCTAATGCTTCTTCATAAGTAACTCCATAAGTAGTGAAGTCATCCATGTAGATTTCTAGAGAATCATGAGAAATGTCAACAAAAATACTGATCATTTCCCTTTGAAATGTTGCAGGTACATTACATAGTACAAAAGGTAAGACAGAGTAGGAAAAAGTACCCCATGGACTGGTAAAAGTTGTTTTGTCTTGATCCTTAGGGGCAATTCTAATTTGATTATACCCACTATATCCATCCAAAAAAGAGAAATACTTTTTACCAGATAATGAGTCTAGCACTTGGTCAACAAATGTCAATGGAAAGTGATCCTTTTTAGTTGTGTTCAGCTCACTGTAGTCTACACAAACTCTCCATTTTCCTCATCTTTTAGGGACAATCACCAATGGAGATACCCACTGACTATCTGAAATGGGGTAGATAAAACTAGCATCAAACAATTTTTGGAGTTTTGTTTTAACTATTTCCCTAAGTGTTGGGTTTGTCCTTCTTTGAGGCTGTCTAACAAGTAAACAATCTTCCTTAATATAGATCCTATGAGTACAAACCTGAGGATATATTCCTTTCATATCCCCATAGTCCCATGCAAAAGCTCTATTTTGATCTTGTAGCATTGTGACTAGGGCAGCTTGTTGAGATTGAGGTAGCTTATTATTGATGTTTAGACAGTAGCCTAGAGACACTTCGACTTGCTTGATAAGATCATTCATGGAGGCTGCTGATAAAGGTGGTGTCTATGTTTCATATGGAAGAAAGTTATGATAAAATGAAAGAGATTCAGGTGGCAGACTCTCAGAATTTAGTTGTTGCAGGAAACACTGCTGATGACAACTATCTGGAACAGACGGGCTACTCAAATTAGAGTTGGACTGCAAAATGTGTAAAAGCAGGTCATCCTCACTCTAAAGTTGTAAAAACGGATTAGTTTGCAGCATCATTAGGTGAGCCAATGAATCAACTTCTTCAGTTTCCTCTCCTAAATCTGGCCAAATTGGTTGAGATAAGTCTGGCTGAGGTTGGGCAGGTGGATATAAAGCCAATTTCTTTCTTGACTGACCATCAGAAATTGTCATGTCTCCTGAACAACATCCTATAAAAGCATCAGCTGTAGCTAACCATGGTCTACCTAGGATAATAGGATATCCTCCCAAAGTTTCCTTAGTGGACAATATGGTGAAGTTTTCTAGGTATTCCAAAGACTTAAGGATGACAATAATATCTTCTACCACTCCATCAGGTTTTACTATAGAACTATCAACAAGCTGCAGGACAGTAGGTGTAGACCGAATGTTTAAGATATTCAAATACTCCATAGTATGCTTGGTCATTACATTGATGGCTACACCAAGGTCTATCAAAACATTCTTTACTATCTGGCTATTAATATTTATTTGTACCATAGGACTCCCAAGGTCAGTATATTTTGGAATAACTACCTTCCCTAACATAATATCTGCCAACTGTCCTAGAACATGGATAATTTGGGGATCCTTTTTCTTTCTTCCCAGTTTCTTTAAACATGCCTCCTTAATGACTTTTCCATAAATTAGGACATCTTTAATGGCTTGAAAAAGGGGAATTTAAATGTGTACATTCTTTAGCTGATCCAAAATATCAAAGGTAAGCTCTTCCATAGACTTGGATGTAGTAATTTGCAATCTCTGAGGAAAATGCGGTTTGTCCTGATGCTGCAAGACAGGTTCCTTAGGGATAGTATCAAATACAGGTATATGTTCTACAGGATCAGTAGGTTGTTCAGAGGTAGAATCTGGAATCTCTATAATGACAGGCAGTTGTGGAGCAGGGAGAGTGGTTCCAGACCTAAGATGGATATCATGAATATTCAGGGCATAAGCTAGATATTGATTGGCTTCTACAAAATACATAGGTTGTTGTAATTGTTGCTTATTATTAGGATTTGGAAATGGTTGAGCAGGCATAGGTGTTTGTTTTGGAGGTTCAGTATTTGCTACAGGTGCTTCAGGAGGTGGCATGAGGGCCTGAGGTTGTGGCTGCTGAAATTGTAGAGATCCAGGAGATTGGTTCTTCCATTGCTGAGAACCTCTCCATTGAGAATTTTGCTGCCAGTTACCTTGGGGTGAAGTCCATTGTCCTTGTGGCTGCTACCAACCTCCTTGAGGAGATTTCCATTAAGGACTCTAATAGTTAGGCCAGTGTGGTTGAGAAGTATTCCAAGGTGGTGATGGGCCATATGTAGGTTGCCATTGGTAATTGTAATTAGAATAAGGATTACCAAAAGTCAAAGGATCTTAAGGCATACCTTGTCTTTGAGCCCATGGTTGCCTTTGTGCAATGAAGAAAACTTGGTCATCATCACCCTCCACTACATTAAAATCAGTAGGTAATTGCTTAGCCTCCAGGTTAGCCACCATCTTACATCTGTAGTCACATTTCTTTTGTCTGCAATGTGGACAGAACTTAGCCAAGATTGCTTCAGCTTCCTCATGTTTCTTTCGAGCTTGCATAGTATCCAACTGTGTAGCCATATTGTTTATGATATCTTGCTTGAAGTCGGAAAATAAATTGGTGATCTCCATTCGTGAAACTCCATTAATAGAAGACTTTCCCAATGTGGCTTGATGACCTCTACCCTTCTTACAATTGCTCGAGAGTAGATGAGACATATTTTCTTGATATCATCCCAAGATACTTGGGTTATATCTCCTCCTCCCATCAGGTCCAGGGCATCTATACAGGTATCACTGATTCCCCTTAGAAAAAGTAGTTTCTAAGATTCTTCATTGAGAGTATGGTCTGAATTCTTTTTCAGGGAAAACAAGAATCTTGAGATATAGTCTTACAGGCTATCATCCTCCTTTTGTTGAATTTTGAATATATCATCACCCTTACTACCACTCTTACAATATTTCTTGTATTTCTCAAGAAATTTGGTTTGCATGGCTGCCTAACTATCAACAACACCCATTCCCAAACTCATAAACCATCTAAGGGCTCCTTTCAAAGTAGCAGGAAACAACTTCATCCTGTGAGCATCTGAAGTGTAATCATAGCTATGACAGAGGATATCAAACTCAAACAAGAAAGATTTTGGGTCCTCTGTAACTAGTCCATAGAACTTGGGAAGTAATGAAGAAGGAATATTTTTAAGGTTATCATTATCTTGCTAAGCAATGATGGGGAATTCAAAAGTAGGAGGTTGATTAGGTGGATTACGTGCCATATTTGTTGGATGGACTATCAAAGCAAATGGATTTTCTTCAGGTTCTTCGTCAACTGGGTCAAATGGTAATTCAACAAGTAGGTTTTCAACAAATGGATTGATATCTTGGTATCCTCCTTCCTCAAATAGATTATAGGCTAGTTCAGGATTGTGATCAATGAATGGAAGGCTAGGGACGAATCTTCCCAGAGCATCTCTTCTTCTATGCATGCAATAAATGAACCGTAACTTGAAGAAATTTTGAAAATGCTTGAATAATAGACTAAACTACTAGTAACAATGACTATGAAAGGTTCTTAGCTTGACACCATCCCCAGAAATAGCACCAAAAATGGTTGCATCCACAAAAGGATATAAAAGTCACAAAAAATCTTAACCTGGGAATTGGACATTCCAGCAGGCGACTAACATCTTCTTATGGTCATTCATTTACATTGTCAAACCAGGGAATGTATACTTGAAATGGAGTTACACTGTATGTGCACTATGAACCAATTTCAGTCATGATTTACAAGAAATAAATGCGTGAAAGGAATTCTACTTATGCTACAGGAACGTAATGCAAAGCCTTCTAAACTTAATCAAAGCATAAATCATGATGACTATTAATAAGAGAATAATTATCGCTTGAGAAGCTAGACCATTTAAAAAGAACTGGCAAAGTTTAACAAGAAAGAGCTGGTTGAGTATGAAAGGAAGGAAAATAAGAAATGGAAGTACTGTAAGGCCTATCTGGGGAAAAAAATTTCTCCCATTGAGGTTTTTGATAGCCCTTCAGATAGTGGAGGTGACACTGATCCGGAGTGCAACTATTATCTCCTTACCCTGGTACCTTTTGAAGACTCTGATGAGGAAGTGGTGATGGTTCCTCCAATTCCACCATGAACAAGACGAGGGTGAGCATACTCTAGTGTTGATGACTCAAAGTGATGTTTCTGTCCCATTTTTATTTTTGATGACAACATAGCCACATTGTTAGGATCATCCTCTTTAGAATGTTTGTCATTTTTTGTTTTTAGTGCTAATGTGGAAATTTTTTAGGCCGGTGTGTTGGAGAAGTGCTAGACTTCCAAAATTTGGCTATGGGTATGCTTTTTCTGGCAGATATACAAATTTTTGCTCAGGATGTGAATGGTGAATCTTCTTTGGTCAATAAATACAAGGTGATGCTACTCCAGCAACAAACTTTTCCTTTTGGGGAGCTGGCATGTCTTCATTCAAAGGATGTGGAGTTTGGTTTTTTACTCTTCCATTTTCTGCAATGATTGCATGTAACTAACTTAGGAACATCTCAAATTTTGGTGCAAATGATCTTCAAATGAAATAAAACATAAGTGTAATTGAGCCTAATGCTTGTTGCTCCCTTTTTTTATAAAAGGGATCTTAGGTCTCATTAAATGGGTTGGATTTTTAGGTCTCAACATGGTCTAGGTGAAAAGCTAAGTTCAAAAGAGGCATAGTATAGAAAATATGGATAAATGGAGGAAATTGTCTTGGGTATGAGTCTTGTATGCAATATTCTTAAATTGGTTTTATATAAGCTATTGATATCGAAACAAATCTTAGTCTAGAAACAAATACTCTCCTATGTATCTTTATTACAATTCATAAATGAAAATATTAATGGTGTTCTCATTTATCTTCAGATGTTCCATTGAATGTATGATTTTGTTTTAGCTTTAGCTGAAAGAGTTGATTAAATGCTTGAAAAGGGTTAGAGATTTGTAAGGAATTGCATAGGATTTAGTAAGAAGTTATTGTTTTGGGCATTGTGATTTTTCATACTGCAAATTATTATGAAAATAATCCACCAATTTCTAAATTAAAATAGTTTATATATTATTGGTTCTTGCATATTTGACTCCATTGTCCCAATTGATGAAGCACTAGTCTATTTGTTAGATAACCTTGCATAAAATGAGAAACTGCCATACCTGACCATAGATTTAAAATAAGAACAACATTCAATTAAAAATATTTTCAATTATAATGTAGGGGTTTGAAATACCCCTAATTCCTAGTGAATAGATAATCATTTGCTTAAAGGTCTTCCAAATCTTCAGTGAAGTGCATTTATTTGCAATAAATTGGTATCAATCTGTCTATAAATGTGTTACCAACTAGATATACCTCACGTGAACACAATATGGAACACCTTCCTATGTCTCACAGAGCTTGAAGTGTAGAAGTAAAGGCCTAAGAACCTTTACTCATTGTGTTGACCACTAACCTGAAGTTTCTTAACCATAAGGGTTGGCTATGCTTTAGAGAAATTCAAGGTTCTACTAGAAAAAGAACCAACAAAAATGGTGAATCCACTGGGGAGGACTTGATAAAATTCTAATAGAAAATCATCTAGGCTTAAGAGTCAATAATTTAGTGAATTTGAACATCTGGTTCAGAAGATGAGAATTTTTCAAACCTAGAAGTGAGTTTGTTGTAGCAAAATTTTAAAAGAATTTGTGTGACTTTGCCATGGGAGAAAACCTAGAAGAAAATTTACCTTTAGAGGAGCTTCATAATTCTTTAATTTCAATCCTCTGTGAAGGGAGGGAAACCCTGTGAAAAGAATCTGCTGAAAATGTGAAGAGAGTTCTAGATCTAGAAAAAAATTAGTCAAGATGAAAGGTTAGCAGCTGCTCCAAGTTTCCAGGTATTCTCATAAAATTTAAAGAAATTATTATTATGTTTGAAAGTAGTTTATGAGAAGTCTTAAAGTTTGAAAGAATTTTGATTCCCTATTGAGTGAATTAAGCACTAAGAAAGGGAAATGGTAGTGGTAGTTTTACATACTTCCATGGTGTAATTTGAAGTTTCTGTATTATGGTGAAGAAGTGTATTTAAACTTTTCCCATTAAGAAAGTCTTGAGTAAATTGAGGTAGAAATTTTCATTTATAAAAACTTAAGATTATGTGGTAAATGAATTTTGAATTACCTTGTGAAAATGAAAAGTTGATAAAAAAATAGTTTATAAAGGTGCAAGAAAGTATATCATCAATATATGTGGTCGCATCCACAAAAGGATATAAAAGTCATGGAAAATCCTAACCTGGGAATTGGACATTCCAATAGGAAACTAACATCTTCTTATGGTCATTCATTTACATTGTCAGACCAGGGAATGTATACTTGAAATGGAGTGGCACTGTATATGCACTAAGAACCAGTTTCAGTCACGATTTACCAAAAATAAATGCATGAAAGGAATTCTACTTATGCTATAGGAACGTAATGCAAAGCCTTCTAAACTTAATCAAAGCAGAAATCATGACGACTATTACTAAGAGAAAAACTATGAACTGGCCTTATGCTGCAGGAACAAACATAGGGATGGATTCTTGATGCTACAGGAACAATATAAGACTGAGTTTACACTGAAACTTTCTAGAATGAAATATAACTTATGATCAATAGGAAATAAACAACTAACTAACTAACTACATATACTTACTAAGTGGGCCCCCTTAGCAAGCATCAACTAGTTATACAAGAATTGAACTCAAAAGTTCATCAGCTTTTATTCATAAACTCGGAATGATATACATTGTTCTGCTCATATGAAAACTAACACAAAACACTATTTCTCATTATAATACTAAGTCTTACATATTCTGCTTCTTATTATCATCCTAACTTTTACATGCTATGCTTGCTCACTCGCATAGGAGGAACACTTATTTAAACCAGAAAAGCAACTAGCTAACTTAATAGAGAAAGACATGGACATAAATGTATCCTGAAACCGAGGAACAGACTTCTCATAAATCAAAGCATATCTGTTCAACACGATCTAGAGAGAATTTAGCATTCCACTCTTCCCAGATTAATGATCATTTAGGTTTCTTCCCAATGACCTGGTCAGAGAGTCTTCGCTGGAACAACTTCGTTGACGTCGTGTAGGAAATGGACTTTACTGTAGGGCCAAGATCTGTTGCACTTGACTCATTCATGCTCCCTTCAACAACCTGCGATGCACAAGGAGACAAAGGTGAAAGAAAGCTCGCGTGGAAAACAACATGATACATTCATTAATCACATATTAAATCTATTTCATTATTCAAAAACCACATGCATTATATCAGTCATTCGGGAGGTCAAATAGGGTAATTAATAAGACACATTTAAGTTGTAGGAATATTGGAATGTATTGCTACATGATACTACCCCCTTTTAGATAAAAAGTATTTAATCAAAGAGTTAAAACATCCATTAGCAATAAGAGTAGAGATATTAAAAATGCATCATAATACTCAAATTATGAGTATATTTTGAGCTCATCAATATGCATCTTTGTATGCTTCCTAGTGAAATCATGGTTTGTAATCAGCTCCAATCAGATTGTAAGAGAAGTTTTAACTCTGAAAGATATAGAGCCATTAGTTTCAATGGAATTAATGGTTACCCAAATGTTGTTCCACCTGAAATCAAAGATAAGTTACCAAAAATCAGTGGTACAAAGTATGAATAAACAAATAAGCATTTGTAAGAATTCAACAATTTAATGGATGATTATGAAGTAGATCATGAGGATATAATTATGAGACTATTTGTTCAATATTTGAAAGGAGATGTAAGGGATTGGTTTTCTAATTTGCTTTCTTGTTCTATTTATTCTTGGGTAGAGTTCAAGGCATTGTTCATGGAACAATTTGGTCAAAGAATCAATGTTAGTTCCATAATAAATAATTTTATGAGCATTGAGAAAGAAGAGGATGAGCTAGTTCTAGCATACAATTGAAGATTTGCTAAAAAATTAAGGGATATTCCTCAGGTTTTTAGATTAAGTGATGTAGTAAGTTTGGTTGTTTATTTGGGATCTTTTGATAATAAGATGAGCAATCTATTGATAGACAAGGATCCTAAAAATTTGCATCAAGCTTGTGGTATAGCCATAAACATTGAAAACAACAAGAAATATGTAATGCAAAGGAGTTATATGTCTATAAGTGTTGGATGCCCCGAGACTCCAAATGTTGATGAAAGGTGTAAATCAAAAATTAAAGATGAATGTCAAAACACCTACACCCCTATTGTTTCAGTTTGCACATCATTCCATAATAAGGATCACATAGAGCCCCAAAAAAATAATCAAGAAGTTGCATGAATTGTGATCCTATAATCTTTGTTCAAGCCCTCTCTTGCATAAGAAGACATGAAGAAGAATCATCATATGATCTTTATGCAAGGTTTATGGGTACGCTATCTTCAATTCCTAAATCTCACATACCTGAAAAATCAAAATGCATTGGTTTGTTTTATGAGTCTTATGAACCAGGTTTGAGTGCTCTACCAAAGGAGTTGAAGCCAGTTGAGCTTGACCAAGTGTGTGAATACTTTTCTCTATTTGAGAAAATTAGAGATGATCATTAGGAAACTATCATGTTTTCAACCTGTGATGATAATGATTTTGTTGCTCCACATAAGTTAGGAAGTGAGATACCACATAAAGAAGAAGAGAGTGGAGCCAAGGTTGAAAAAAAATGCTTCAGTAAAGAAAATGAAATGTTTGGTTTCAATTATTTTAAAGATCCAAGTACCTACAGTCCTATGGAAGACCTAACATTGTGTAATCAATTTGAAGATTCTAAACATAGTTTTAGTGTTGATAAGTCCCCTTGTTGTAATAATAATGATGATGGCATTGAGCATGATCCCTCCTCTAATATTCATGTTGCAATTTTTGCTACAAATGAGAAATATGATGATAATAATGAAAATAAATGTTTGTTTGAGAAGGAACAACATTATTCCTGTGAAGAATTTTTAGAGTGTGAGTTAGAAATGTTAATTGTAGATGATGTGAATGAAGTTGAAAATCTATTTGTATTTTCTTCTAGTGATAATGATGATGATGATATGGAAGATTTAGATCTTCATGTTAAAGAGGTCGAGGCTCTTATAACTACAATGAATGTAATATAAAATTCCTTGTTTGATGAGCCTCCATCTTCACCAGAAATAAGAAATGATGATCCTTATTGGTGCAGAGATAATCCACTCTTTGTTGAGAACTTTGATGATGCATTTGATACAAGGTTAGAATGTGGCCTTAAGCAAACAAAGCAACACATTGATGAGCTCTTAGAATACATTACACATGAATTTTTTACATTTGATACAGATGTTGCAGATAAAGTTTTAATTGATGTTGGTTACTTGGAAGAGTATGAACATTTTTTAGTTTCTAGTTCAGCAGCGTGGTGTTTTGATTGAGTATGAAAATGAGATGAATAACAAGGAATGCCATTTTTAGTATGAGCATGTTTCATGTGGTAAATATTACACAAGTGTGTCATGTGATGATGGAAATTTTCAGTTTATGCCTGGTTATACAATGCAGGATGACAGAGACTACATTATCAATTGTATGCTCAGAAAATTTGTGAGAGATGTTAATGACAATGTTTGTAAATAGGTAATTTTTAAGGGTAACCACATATTTCTTCTTGAAAAAAGAGGGTTGTACTTGTTGCAGTGGTGTGGAATAGGTAAATGTGGGTTGAGGGAGATCAATTCTTTCAAAACATTGGTTTTTAATAGAGGAAAGCATGGGTTCTTCTTTTCATTTGGTGGCCTGGGGCCATCAAATATGGTTTAGAATTTGATTAAGACTATGTCACCCAATGTTCTAGCACTTGGTCTACTCTCCCAGAGATTTGGAATCTCACCATTCCTGTGAGAGGCATGTGTCCCCAATAGGAGCCACTAATGGAACCCCTAAAAAATTCTCTAAATTCCATTTTTATCTTGCAAATACTTGGCTAGGACCCTCTTTTTAGCTTGGGGTTATGTTCCTTATCACTGTTTTAGGGTTTGTGTTGCCTAAATCCCTCACAATTTCACTATGAATCCAAAAACCTTTGGCCATTCTAATTTTTTATTTACCTCATGTTCTCAGTATCTGGCCATTCAAGTTGCCTCTTATTCCATTGAAGTCGTTATGTTCACTAGCCCCTTGAGTTTAGATTTTTTGATTACCTTACTCCTTTACAATGTCAAATTTTCCTATGGTTAGGCTTGATTTTAATGACTTAAATCTATAGCCTTTGTTCTTATGGGTCAAGTTCCCATTGGCTTAGAGGTGGCCCCCTTTTTAAATTAACAATTGCAACATGTGGATAATTAGGTTTTCATGTTGGTTGCTCAATCATGAAGGGTTGATCACCAACATTCCCCATACACCTATATTTATTTCTTATTATTTTAATCACATGGGTTGTCGAGCTTCAACCACATGTCTAGTGCATTGGTGGGCCCAATCTCTTTTGTAAAGATAGTTGGTGCCATTAGAAGAAGATAAACGGTATTTATTAGGTAACGTGGCCACATCATGACCACTCCTCGATGCACCCACATTGGTTCATTTCATAATATTTTAAAACACATGGGCTAGCAGACGATGGCCATGTGTTATGTCTGAAGATGGGACTAGTGTTTCCAAAAGGCTAGCGAACATAGCTTCAAAGAAAGATCAATGATAGAAAGCACAACACATGTCTTCATCTGGACCATTCCCCGTGTGCCTATCTATCTTGTGCATTAATGAGAGATACTCACATAGTCTAGAAGGCAAGGCGACATCTATCACTGTTTGTGGGACCCGCCAGGCTTTGAAAATGGCAATTGCTTCATAAATAAGGAAGATCAACAGTCAATGGCAGGTGACATGGGTCAATCTCGACTGCTCCCTGCCATCGCGTTAGGGGCCCACTTGTATCCCATGTTTTCCAATGGGCAAGTGCCACGTGGACATTCTGAAGGCTTTGATGGACTTTAGTGGAGTTGGAATTATGCTAATTTTAGTTGAGATAGCACTGTGATAAAATTGGTGCCATTTTCAAGATTATTCTTTAAAGCACATGTTTGGGATCTCAGTCGTCAATTTTGACAGTTATTGGTACATGTGGGAAGGTGAAAATAAAGCAAGGAAGGGTACAGGCTGATTTTCTAAGATTGAATGTACATAACTTCCCACTATTTTGCTATGAAGAAATACAAGTGTATTAATTCCCATGGGTGAGCGGGTAACCATGGCACAACAAGTTTTTATTTATGCTAATTATGTAGTCAAAATATGTGTATAGAGTGGATGTATATCTACTTGGTGCTTTTCTGATTAGGAAAAGGAATTAATAGCACACAATTGAGATTTATTATGATTGGTTACGTTGGTGATAACTATCTGTTGATTTGTTTTGAAAAATTGATCAATGGTTGAGATTTTAAAAATCAAAGAAGACTGTTGTTAGCTCGCACACATAAGATTTTCTTGAGTATTAATGGCTAGCACACTTGCATGGCTTGATATAATGAGGACCAATGGCCATATTTTTCATTCAAATTTTGCATTCAGTAATTGAAAATTGAGTTTAGTTCAAGAGCATAATTGGTAAGGGTTTTTTTGAGTCTTCTTGTTTTGTTTCTTAAGAAGATGAGTAAGTCAGGAGAATTTGTTAAGCCAATCAGGAGTTCCAAGAGCTTGATTTTGCTAGAAACTAAGGAAAATGCTCTTGAGGATGAGATTTAGACAAAGGGAGATCTTGAAACACCAAATGGTAGAAGGGCACATGAGAAATTAAAGAAATATGGTGTAAGGAGCAATTATCGCCTAAGAAGTTAGAATGTTTCACAAGAACTAGTCAAGTTTAATGGCAAAGAGCTGGTTGAGTATGAAAAGAAGGCAAAGAAGAAGTGAAAGTATCGTCAAGCCTATCTCAGCAAAAATAATTCTCCCACTGAGGTTTTTGATAGCCCTTCAGATATTGGAGGCGACACTAATCCGGAGTGTGACTATTATCCTCTTTCCCTAGTACCTTTTGATGACTCTAATGAGGAAGTGGTGATTGTTTCTCTAGTTCCACCATGAACAAGACGAGGGTGTGCATACTCTGATGTTGATGACTCAGAGTGATGTTTCTATCCCATTTTTGTTTTTGATGACACCATAGCCACCTTGTCAGGATAATCCTCTTTGGAATGTTTTGTGGTTTTTTGTTTTTAGCACTGAGGTGGAAATTTTTTAGGCTGGTATGTTGGAGAAATGTTAGACTTCCTAACTTTGGCGGCAGGTATACTTTTTTTGGTAGATATACAAAGTTTTTCTTGGGACATGAATGGAGAATCTTATTTGGTCAACAAGGACAAGGTGATGCTACTCTAGCAACAAAATTTTCCTTTTGGGGAGTTAGCATGTCTTTATGCAAAGGATGTGGAGTTTGGTCTTTTACTCTTCCATTTTCCACAATGATTGCATGTAACTAACTAAGGAACTTCTCAAATTCTAGTGCAAATGATCTTCAAATGAAATCAAATGTAAGTGTAATTGAGCCTGATGCTTGTTTCTCCCTTGTTCTATAAAAGGGATTTTGGGGCTCATTACATGGGTCATATTTTTAGGTCTCAACATGGTCTAGGTGAAAAGCTAAGTTTAAAAGAGGCATTTTGTAGAAAATGTGGATGAATGGAGCAGTAAATTGTCTTGGGTACAAGTCTTGTATGTAATAGACTTAAATTGGTTTTATATAAGCTACTAATATCAAAAAAAATCTTAGTCCAAAAACAAATACTCTCCTATTTATCTTTCTTAAAATTCATAAATGAGAATATTAATGGTGTTCTCATTTATCTCCAGTTGTTACATTGAATGTATGATTCTATTTTACCTTTAACTCAAAGAGTTGATTGAATGCTTGAAAAGGGTTATAGATTGGTAAGGAATTACATAGGATTTGGTAAGAGGTTATTGTTTTAGGCATTGTGATTTTTCATACTACAAAGTATTATAAAATTAGTCCACCAATTTCTAAATTAAAATAGTGTATATATTATTGGTTCTTACATATTTCACTCCATTGTCCCAATTGATGAAGCATTGGTCTATTTGTGAGATAACCTTGCATAAAATGAGCTACCGGCATACCTGACCATAGATTTAAAATAAGAAAAACATTCAATTAAAAATATTTTCAATTATAATGTATGGGTTTGAAATAGCCCTAATTCCTAGTGAATAGATAATCATTTGATTAAAGGTCTACCAAATGTTCAGTGAAGTGGATTTATTTAAAATAAATAGGGATCAATCTATGTATAAATGTGTTACCAACTGGATATACCTCATGTGAACACAATATGGAACACCCTCCTAGGTCTCATAGAGCCTGAAGTGTAGGAGTAAATGCCTAAGAGCCTTTACTCATTGTGTTGGCCACTAACCTTGAAGTTTCTTAACCATAAATTTGTTGTTATTGTGTGCATGATTTTACTTCTTTCATTTTTTATTTATGCATTTAAAAATCAAACATATTAGCAAAGTAAAGGTTTTTTGAATGCATGTAAGTCTAACTTATGTTGAGGGTTTTGAAGTTTAAAATTGCTACGACTGATTCACCACCCCCTCTCAATTGTCTTGTTGAAAAATTGGTATCAAAGCCAGGTTCCTTGGAGAAGAGATTAACTGCTTAAGGAAGGTCTTGGATGGTGAAAAAGATAATAAATATTGAGTGTTCAAGGTTCGATGGAACTAACTATGCATTTTGGAAGACAAATATGGAAGGATATCTGGCATACTATGGATATGAGATTGTAAGTTCTATTCAGAACCATTATGTTACTCTAACTAATGGTCCAAGTACTGCTAATGAGATCAAAGTGCATAAAATAAACAATAAGGAAAATTTCATTATTATAAATAGTCTTTCACAGTCTGAAGTTGTTAAAGTTATGAATTTGAAGTTTGTTAAAGATGTTTGGGATAAGTTGGAAAAGATGTATGAAGGAGATTAAAATTTCAAACAAGAGAAGTTGTAAAACCTGGAGGTACAATTTTAGATCCTACAAACGGGTGAAGATTAGAACATCAAATCCTACATGCAAAGAGTAGATGAGCTGGTAGGTGGAATGAGAGGACTTGGTCCACAAATAGATGAATCCATGATAGTGAAGAAGGTACTCATAACTATCCCTGATATATATAGTGAAAAGGTATCTACTATAGAAGAAATTATAGATTATAATACTTATAATCAAGATCAATTGATTGGTACTCTAACCACTTATGAAATGAGAAAATATTGGATTGAAAAATGAAAAAAAGATAGAAACTACATTCAAGGCTAAAAAAGTGGAAGATCCAGATGAAGAAAATCTTGATGAAGTGGAAGTGAATTTTGTAAGAATGAAAAAGGGTTCTAATAAGTATCAACGTAAATTACCATTCAAATGTTTTAGCTATGGAGGAATAGGTCATTATGCTTCAAGATGTCCAAAAAGAGATGAAATAAATAAACAAAGAGAAGGTATAGAAAATAAAGGAAAGATGATCAAAAGATCATATTATGTCAATGAAGATGATGGCATTTATGATGGTGAGTCTGATTATGGAGATTTTGATGATAATGAATACTTTTTCATGGCTTTAAAAGATGAATCTACTACTGCTAACACTAAAATTTGTGTTAAGGAAAGCGCTCTAGAGAAAGTTGAAGGTATTGTGGTCTCTACTCTTCATGCTAATGAAGAAAAGAACTATTGGGTTGGTGATAGTGGCTACTCAAATCACATGACCGGTGACAAAAGTAAGATTTTTAAACTTGAAAAATATGATGGAGGCTTAGTTAAGTTTGGAGATGATTCTAGTGCTAATATCTATGGGATAAGTTCAATTAGTTTTGATGGAAAGCATAATACTAATGGTGTCTACTATGTTAAGGGTTTGAGACATAACCTCTTGAGCATTGGATAGATGGGTAAAAAGGGATATAATATTGTGTTCAAGGATGAAAAATGTAAAATCGAAAAAGGGTACAAAACTGTGATTGTTGCTAGCAAAAGGACTAAAGGAAATATCTATCAACTTAAAGGTGTTGATGGAAATTGCTTTATGTCTCAGATTAATGATAGTTGGCTATGGAACCAGAGGATTGTCATATGAATTATGATAATATGGTGAGAACCAATGTTGTACAAGCTATGAGAGATTTACAAATAATTAAAAATCTTGTTAATGTAGTCTGCAAGGATTGTCAATTTGGAAAGAAAGCTAGAAACAACTTTAGGTCAAAGGAACAATCTACTACTAGACTACTGAAATTGATTCATATAGATCTTTGCAATCCTACAAGAGTGAGAAGTCTACAAGGTGATATTTATTTTATGATTTTGATTTATGATTACTCTAGAATGACGTGGGTTACTTTCCTTAGAGAGGAATTTGATGCATTAGACAAATTCAAGGCATTTAAGGAAATGGTGGAGAATAAGATAAGTCTGAAAAAAAATGTTTGAGCTTTGAAAAAGGTGGTGAATTCACCTCCAATGAGTTTAACATGTTTTGTAAAACCCATGGAATAAGAAGACAATTTTCTACCCCTATAACTCCTCATCAAAATGGAGTTATTGAAAGAGGCAACAAGACAATTCAAGAAGTTGCTAGATCAATGATAATAGATTAAGGTCTATTGGAAGTTTACTGGAGAGAAGAAATTCACACTACTATTTATGTGTTCAACCGAGTTCAAGAAAAAGCTAACACCACTAAGACTCCCTATGAGATATGGTGTGGAATAATTCCTACTATCAAGTATTTCAAGGTATTTTGAAGAAAATGTTATATCAGAAGAGATGACGAAAATCTAGGAAAGTTTGATGCAAGATGTGATGAAGGTATCTTCCTTGGATACTCTACTAGAAGAAAAGATTATTGATGTTACAATAAGAGGCTAAGAAAGGTTGTAGAAAGAAAAAATTTGAAGGTTGATGAAGCATTGAAGAACTCAATTGAATTTGATGGATATGTATCGATTGATCCTGATTGCAGAGAGGTAGAAGTTGTTAAAGAACAAGAAGTGCAGAATGAAGAAGAAGATGCTCTAAAAAGGGTTCCTAAAACAACTAAGTATGTGCAAAAGAATCATTCTAAAGACAAGATCATTGGAGACAAGAGGAAAGGTGTATTGAAAAGAAGCAAATTTGTTGAAGTTGAGGTAAATTATTTCTTACTTTCTGAAGTTGAGCCTAAGAAGATAAGTGTGGCATGTAAAGATGAACATTGGATGAAAGCAAGGGAAGAGGAACTTATGCAAATTAAGAAAAATCAAACTTGGGAATTAGTTCCTAGACCAACAAACAAGAACATAATTGGAAGCAAGTGGGTTTTCAGAAACAAAATGAATGAGAATGGAGAAGGGTTAAGAAACAAGGCAAGGCTTGTGTCTAAAGGCTACTCACAAGTGGAAGGTGTATATTTTTAGAAGACATTTTCTCCAGTGACTAGAATGGAAGCTATCATAATTTTTTTGCATTTTTTTCTCATAAGGAATTTAAATATTATCAAATGGATGTCAAGTCCACATTTTTGAATAGTGAATTAGAAGAAGTCTGCATGGAACAATAAGAGGGATTCTAGTTGTTAGATCTTGATAGTAATAGTACAAGTATGATAGATAGCAATTTATATTTAAAAATTGAATATGACAAGATCTTGATAGTATTTGTGTATGTGGATGGCATTATTTTTGAAGGAAATGGAACTATGTGTAAGATGTGTTGGTGTTTTTGTAAGAACCAAGCCGATCTTCATAATTACCTATGGATTTTTCCATTTCCAATAATTAGCAATCTAAAGGGATTGGCCAATGAACAATTAAAAGCTACAAAACTTTCACTCCTACACTTTGGGAATTGTGAAACCCAGGAGGGTGATCCCACAATGTATACTCAATAATTTATGCGAGTAATATTTAAATACATTGTAAACAACAGATAATTCTAGTATAGCTACTCAACAACATAGTGTATCGAAAAGGTTGGCAACTCTTTTAGCAATATACTACACTTGGAGCATGAGAATAATGAAACTCAACATAACTACAATGGTAACTGAATTGAAAGGTTTGTAAATAAAAGGTGATTTACTGATGAATTGAACCAGAAACTAAATTATGAATATTTTTCTTAAACTAGTGCCTTATCCTAAACATGGAGTCAATATTAACATATGAACCTGATAAAAATTCTACACATAACAACATATAAGCTTCAGAAACACTACATTACAACACTTCCACATTACATTCTCGACCACCACTTCTTATAGATATTCTGGCATATAATTCATATGAGTTAACAACTTCACTCATGCTTTTACACTAATTCCATGAATTAACAAGCAAGAATGAAAATATTCATCCACTGGAAAGCAATGAAGATGAACAAAAAAATCCTTAATTTTATTATTCATAACTCATAGAAAAAGTACATAGGAGAGAAAATGACATGACATTAGTACCATTCTATATTTTATTTGTTATCATGTTATCAAAATTACATATGTAACTATAGACTCAGAACCTAAGAAAAAAATTAAAATGTGTTTTGTATTCCTTTTACAATGAACCCCTACTTTTTGGCCTTGAATTCCTTCTTATAGAAATGAAATAGAAAAAATCTTTGGGCCAAAAAGCACACATATCAATATTTTATTGGACCACTGTAACATATATTCCCTTTTCAGTTACATTTGAGCTCTTAGGTGGTGGGAACATACATGAGACAAAATTAATCCTCATTCGTTGTTGGAGATTCGGTCCCACCTTCAAGAGGAATCATTTGTTTGTTACAACAACTCCCAAATATCTTCCTTGCAATAAAAAATTGTTTTCCATGCACATATTCTAGTCAACAAAATTTTTAAAAGCATGAAAAGCACATAGAGATACAAAACTGATTTATCCACATCAACATTTAGACCACCTTTTTTATGTTGAGTATAGAACAATATCTTTTGCAATGCATTAAAAAATCCTAATATGTAATATTTTTGGGCTATTGATTGTTTCTCTCCTATCCATTATTCACCATATTCATTATCATCCCCATTACAAGCTTACTCAATATACTTTTCCAACCAGATGATGTAATCATTCTCAGTTCGCCATTTTGTATCTAATAATTTTTGCACTTTTACACTATGCTGAGTGTATCTAGCATCAATTAATGCTTTGGCTTCCCTAAAAAATACATCTATCCTCATTTTAACTCTAGCCATGTTGTCATTGTAAGGATTCAACATGCAGTAATCAATTTTATTCAATGTTTCCTTAGCTCGAGGAAGCCATTCTCTCAATTCATGATTTCATTTTGAAAACTCCATAAAATCACCATTGTCATCAAATATTTTAGGCATACTATGCTCTTCAATGTTCCTGAACATCTTCAATTTATTGTCAATTTGTATTCATAAATTCCCATGGAAGGTTGTTATTTCCTTAATCAAATCAATGGCCTACAATATCTCAGGAATATGAGTAGGTGCCTCAGGATATTCTTTCATTTTGGACATAATCTCTTTCAATGTTCCTATCCTAGTACTCCATTTATTCCAATCAGTTTGAAAAAACATTTGGACCTACATATACTTAATGTTAGCTTCATGGATGGTCTTGTAGGCTACTAATACATCATTAACTCTATTGACCAATTTAATCACTCTATATTTAAATACATCCTCAAAAATGTCACTTTTCGCTTGAACTATTTCTAGCTTGGCCTTATTTGTATTCTCCTTTTCCTTCTTTAACTGATTTTTCAAATCATCAATCCTCAGGGTCAATGTCTCCCTGTCTTGTGTAAGAAAGTATGAAGAAGATTAGGATGGAAAAGATATTTTCCTCACTAATTGGCTAGCCTGAACAGGGGCTCTCATATTTTTAATTTCATCCTAGGCCTTATTATACTCCTTCACCAAGGAATCATACTTCTTCTGAAAAATTTGTGTTGTGTCTACACTGAGCATTGCAACATGAGCATTTAACTAAGCTTCCTAGACAGGTTTTATATTTGTCGACCTCTTCACCACCAAGGAACCCATGAGCTCTTCAATAGGCCTAGTGACCTCATGCTTTCTAGTATTGGGTTCCATAGACCAGATTGCAAGAGTATGCAACTTCATACTATATCCAGATCCAAACACCTTGTTTTCAATCTGCTCCTTAGATATAGAAGCCTAAGGATCTCTTCTTATCACATCAAGTGTAATAGCTGAGGTGATAGTGCACCCTGGTAGTAACATCATTCTACTATCTAAGACAAGTTTCCTAGCTTCAACAAGAATGATAGCTACAATCTAAGCCACAATATTTTCTTCCTCTTCCTTCTCAGACTCTTCTTGTTGAGAAGGATCATCATCAGTCTTTTCTTATTCAAGCCTCTCCTTTATTTCCTTGCTTTTTTTCTAAATAATAAATTCCTTGAATTCCTTAGATTGCACAAACTCATCATCTGTAAGGAATTAATTGCAACCCTTGATCCTAGGATCATCATCATTCTTTTCATCATAATTCCACTAGATAATTTTATCTTGGGGAACTTCTGAATCAAGAGTATCTTGAATATTAGGGGGAGGAAATTTCTTCTCCACCTCCTCATCACTAGGTACATGTTCAACCATTTGTTCCATCTCAGTTACCTGGACATCCTCTTCTTACACATCTACAGGATACTCTAGAATATCCATAGCCTGAGGTTGTTGTTTTAAGAGAGCTTGTGCTCTCTCAACAACCTCCTTAACCTTTTCCTTCAAATCTCCATTCTAGTAATCCCTTAGCTTTGCAAAATATCTTTCAAAACGATTTTCAATTACATCATAATGGCTTACAAGGAAGGAATTACTCTTCATAATACTCTCCTCATTGTCCATTATGGATATCCACTCCTTTCTAGATATAACAACCTCATTACTTGCTAGGTTTATCAACACATCATCTATGTATAGGAACTAGTAATATATCCTTGATAAATTCTTATCCCTTCTCTTCACAGTCACAAATACTTCTAGGTCAAAACTCCTAACCTTATCAATAGGTAGCTTGAGGTTATTCACCATAATTCCAAATTTTTCATACCCCTCTAGGGTAGTAACTACAAAGTAAGAAAAAGAACATTGGGGGTTCACCATAGTACCCTTCCTAGGCTTTCTAAACAATTATGATTCCATAAAATCAATTTGCCACATTAACTCCATAAAATCCATATGGTCAAAGATGTATAGGGGGAAGCAATGTGGTGCTACCTTTGTTCCATAAGCCCTGATCATACTTTGAATGCAAAAACAAAAGGAATGAAAGTGTTGTCATTGATGTCAACTGGTTAGCTAGTTATCTAGTAGTTGATGTTGACTGTATGTGTTGAGGATATTGAGAAAATTGTATTAAAGGAATAGAACAAGTGTTCAATTGTTGAGGTTTTTTATCTAGTACTTGTCCCTATGTTTGTGCAGATCGGATATGTTAGTCAAGGTTGTTGAAGGTTGCTATAATCATATTCTTGGCTATTGGTTCTTTGTGAAAATTGAGTTGTGTTCACCAATTGTGAACTATGTTTTTTTATGTACTAGCTAAGGTTCGAGAGAAATGTTTCTAGTCTAGATTTCTCTTTGTTGAAGTTTTTTGACTTGCAAGTTTAGAGAAAAGATGTTTTGATTGCACTGAAGATATTTTTAGTTTATGGAAGTGTTGAGCTTAATCATTCTATGTTTTTTACACTAGTTTTTCCATCCATGTGTTAAGCAATGTATTCAAAGTTGATGAAGCATATTGGATCTATTTTGGGTCCCGGTGAAACATGTTTTTGGGTTACCCTCATTCTAATTCCACCCTAGGATGTTGGTTGTCGACCTAATTTTAATTTGAAGTTGGATGGACAACTTTGTATCTTTTTCAAGGTTGGAGATAGTATAAATATAGAATGAGATAGCAATGAAAATTGTACACAAGAAAAGAAGATAAGTGAAAGAGCAGACATGAATTTGATGTTATTCTAAAATTGTGTGAGTTATATGTGTGGTTGAACAGTGTGAAGCTTAATGCTGAGTTTTTGGATGCAGTGAGTAGAAGGCTTAAAACTCTATCATTCATGCAAGTTGATCAATGGTTATGGTGGAATCCTCTACTGCATTGGGATTATTGTCTCTTTGTAACAAGTCTCCTTTTTCTTCTTTTGTATCTCCAGGTTGTAGCCTTGTGGAAAGTGAGTCCTTATTGTAGGCAGTGAGCCTCATTTTAGGTAGTGAGCCTTATTTCAGGTAGTGAGCCTTTTTGTAATCAGTTTTTGATATTTTCTATTATGTGAGTTAATCCTCACCATATTTTTTCCCTCATTTGGCTTTCCACGTAAATCTGGTGTTATTGTGTTTGTGCATTGGAATTTGATGGTTAATCATTTAATCAATTTATGTGTTATTTTTGATACTTGAATTGAAGGTTATAATCTGTGACAACTGATCCACCCCCCCTCTTAGTTGTCCTATTCAATATTTGGTATCAGAGCTTGGTTCCTTGGTGAAGAACTTAACCACTTGAGAAAGGTTTGGGATGGATAGCAAAATGGTCTTTGATTATCTAAGGTTTGATGGAACTAATTATGGTATCTAGAAAGTATTGATGGAAAAATATCTAGAGTATTGTAGATATGATGTAGAGAAAGATTATAAGAATCCCTCCACTCCTTCTGCTAATGGTTTGAGTACACCTAAAGAAATCAGAGCACATGAAGTGAGTAATAAGGAAAAGTTCATCTTGAAGAACAGGTTGGTACATTCTGAGTTAATTAAGGTTCAAAACTTTAAGAAAGTTAAGGAAGTCTAGGATGCTTTACAAAGAGCACACGATGGTGATGAAAGGGTAAAAGAGGAAAAAATATAGAATTTGGAAACACAATTTGATCTTATACATATGTTTGAATATGAAAATGTTAAAGTTTATGTATAGAGATTGGATGAGGTAGTGGTTGGAATGCAATCTCTTGGCGCTACTATGAAACTAGGATTGTAATGAAAATTCTCAAAACTCTTCCTGTTCATAGTGAAAAGGTGAGTGTTATTGAGTAGACTATAGATTATAAGACTCATACTAAAGATCTACTACTAGGATTCTTGACATCTTATGAGATGAGGAAGTTGAATCTAAGAAGTGGAGGAAAAACAAAGACTACTTTTAAGGCTACAAAAATTGAAGATACAGATGAAGAAAAATTTAATGAAATTGAATCTAACTTTGTAAGAAGGATGAGAAAAGGCTCTAGTAAGTATGAAGGTAAATTTCCCTTTAAATGCTTTAGTTGTCGAGAAACTGGTCACTATGCTGCAAAGTGTCTGAAAAGAGCTAAAAGGAATAAACAAAGATATGAGAAAGAAAAGAAAGGAAAAAAATTAATAGAGCTTACTATGTTAATGAGAATGCTAGTATTTTAGATGAAGATTTGAAATATGAAGATCAGATGAGAACAAATGCTTGTTCCTATGGAGATTACAGATGAACCTACTTCTACTAATTCAAAAAAATAGACAAAGTCCTTTGAATAAAGAGAAGGAGAAAATGAAGGTATAGTTATCTCTGCCATGCATTCTAAACAAGAAAAGAACTTTTGGGTAGTTGATAGTGGTTTCTCACATCACATGACTAGTGATAAAAGTAAGTTTGTGAAACTTGAGAAATATGATGGAGGTCTGGTTATGTTTGGAGATGATATTGATGCTAAAATTTGTGGGATAGGTTTAGTAAGTTTTGGTGTCAAGCATCATACTGACGATTTTTACTATGTTAAGGGTTTAAGGCATAATATTTTGAGCATTGGTTAGATGTGTAGAAAAGGATATGATCTTATGTTTAAGGATAAGAAATGTGAGATCCGAAAAGGATCCAAAACATTGATTGCTACAGGAAATAAATCTAAAGGGAATATTTATCAACTTAAGTGTGTTGATGGATAATGCTTTATGACTAAGATAAATGACAGTTGGTTATGACACAGGAGAATGTGTCACATGAATTTTGATAAATTGGAAAGGATTAGTGTTGTTTAGGTCATGAGATATCTACCAAGAATTACAAAGCCTATAAATGTTATCTGTATGAATTTTTAGTTTGTAAAGTACACAAGAAATCATTACAGAGCAAGAGAACAATCTACTACTAGATTACTAGATTTGGTTCAATTAGATCTTTCTGGTCCTATGAGAGTACGAAGTCTACTTGGTGAAAGGTTCTTTATGCTTTTAATTGATGATTATTCTAGATATACATGGGATACATTTTTAAGAAAGAAATCAGATGCATTAGATAGATTGAAGGCATTCAATGCTATGTTTGAAAATGAAGTGAATATGAAGATAAAATGCTTGAGATCTGATAGAGGTGGAGAATTCACCTTCCATGAGTTCAATATGTTTTGTGAAGTATATGGAATAAAGAGACAATTATCTGCTCCGAGAACTCCTCAGCAGAATGGAGTTGTTGAAAGGAAAAATAGAATAGTTCAAGAAGCTACTAGGTCAATGATCACTAAAGCTAGATTACTAGAAGTTTATCGAAATAAGCTATTCACACTACTGTATATGTATTCAATCGAGTTCAGGAAAGAGAAAACAATACAAAGACTCCTTATTAGTTGTGGTACAGGAGAATTCCTATAGTTAAATATTTCAAGATGAAACAGTGAAGAATTATATTGATATTAATGGATATGTGTCTGAAGAACATGACTATGCAAGAATAGAAGAAATTATGGAAGAATAGGATAAAGATGAGTAGAAAAAGAAAGATGAATAGAATGAAATAGAAAAGGATGCTCTCGTGATGTCCCATAGGACACTAAAATATGTATAGAGGAATCATTCAGAAAGTCAGATTATTGGAGACAAGACAAAAGGTGTGTTAACCCTAAAGCAAAGTTGCTGCTAAAGTAAATTTGTGCTTATTCTCTAAGATTGAGCTGAAGTCAATAAGTGAAGCCTGTAAGGATGAACATTGGAAGGAAGCAATGAAAGAAATTTTGTAGATTGAGAAGAATCAAAATTGGGAATTTTTCCCAAGACTAGCAAATAAAAATATCAATGGATCGAAATGGGTATCCAGAAATAAGTTAAATGAGAATGGGAAAGTTGTTAGAAACAAAGCAAGGCTTGTGTGTAAAAGGTACTCAGAAGTAGAAGGCATAGATTTTCATGAGACCTTTTCTCTGGTAGCAAGAATGGAAGCTATAAGGATGTTCTTGGAATTAGTTGCTTATAAAGATTTCAAAGTTTACCAGATGGATGTCAAGTTAGAATTTTTGAATAATGAGCTAGAAGAAGAGGTCTACATGGAAAAACCAGAAGGATTTCAGTTAACAAAACAACCGGATATGGTGTGTAGATTGAAGAAAGCTTTATATGGATTGAAGCAAGCTCCTAGAGCCTGGTATGCAATGTTAGATAAGTGTTTGACTTAGAAAGGAATTAACAAAGGTATGGCAGATAGTAATTTGTACTTCAAGACTAAAAATGTCAAAATCTTGATTGTAGTTGTGTACGTTGATGACATTATCTTTGGAGGAAATGAAAAAATGTGCAAGTTGTTTGTGGAGGAAATGCAAAAAGAATTTGAAATTTCTATGTTTGGGGAGATGAATTTATTTCTTGGGCTATAGATTAATCAAATAGACAAAGGAATTTTCATTTCATAGTCTAAGTATGTGAGAGAGATGTTGAAGAAGTTTTGGATGGATGGATCCAAACCAGTAAGTACTTCTATGGTGATTAGTTGCAAGCTGGGTAAAGAAGATGATTCACCTAAGGCATATTAGAGTAACTATAGATCCATGATTGGTGGAATACTATATTTGACTGCTACTAGACTAGATATTATGCATGCATTTGTCTTGTAGCTAAATTTCAAGAAGATACAAAGGAAACACATGTTACTGCAGTTAAAAGAATATTTAGATATTTGAATGGTACTTTGGATTATGGATTATGGCATCCTAAAGATACTAACTTTACACTCAGTTCCTATACAAATGCAGATTGGGCCAAAAGTATAGATGAAAAAAAGAGTACAAGTGGTGGTACATTCTTTCTTGGATGTAGGTTGGTGGCATGGTTGAGTAAGAAGCAAGATTTAGTCTCTTTGTGATCAGTTTGGTGGATTCATGGTTTTATCTTTTTGGATATAATTTTGAGTATCTTCGAGAGAAGTTAGGGGTTATTGCCCCTCCTTTCATAAAATAAGATGCATTTGGAGGTGCATCAGTCTCGTGGATTCATGGTTTTATATTTTTGGAATGATGTTTTGTTGGCTACCTCTCAAGGGGAGTAGGTAGTTTCAAGTGTTGTCACTATGAGTATTTTGTTTTTCATGTAAAGGAAGATTCAATGAAAATATCTTTCACCTTTTCCATTGATGTAAAAGGGGGAGAGAAAGCATCTAAAAAGGAGAGAAAGTTGATAAGAGAAATCAGGTAAGAAATAAGATGATCTTCTAAGGGTGAGAAGCAAAAAAAAAATCTTGAGAAGTATTTTTAGAACTAGTATGGTGTCTTTGATGGTTTTTCACATTATGTTCTGCAATCAATGACAAAGGGGGGGATTTCAGCAAGAATGGAAAAAGGAATGAAAGTGTTGTCATTGATGTTAACTGGTCAACTAGTTATCTACTAGTTGTTGTTGACTGTATATGTTGGGGATATTGAGAAAATTGTATTAAAGGAAGATTATAGGTGTTCAACTATTGAGGTTGTTGATCTGGTACTTGTCCCTATATTTTTGTGGATCAGATATGTTATTCAAGGTTGTTGAAGGTTGCTAATTTTGGATTCTTAGCTATTGGTTCTTTGTGAAGATTAAGTTGTGTTCACTAGTTGTGAACTATGTTTTTCTATGTATTGGCTAAGGTCTGGGAGAAATGTTGTTGCTCCAAATTTCTCTTTGTTGAAGTTTTTTGACTTGTGGGTTTAGAGAAAATATGTTTTAGAGAAAATATGTTCTAATTGCATTGAAGATATATTTGGTTTCTGGAAGTATTGAGCTTAATTGTTGTATGTTTTTTACACTAGTTTTCCCAACCATGTGTTAAGCACTATATTCGAAGTTGATGAAGCATGTTGGATCTATTATGGGTCCTAGTCAAGCATGTGTTTGGGTCGCCCTCATTCTAATTCCACCCTAGGATGTTTGGCACCGACCGAATTTGAATTTGAAGTTGGATGGCCAGCTTTGTATCTTTTTCAATGTTGGAGATAGTATAAATATAGAATGAGCTAGCAATGAAAATTGTACACAAGAAAAGAAGGAAGATAAGTGAAATAGCATACATGACTTTGATGCTATTCTAAAAGTGTGTGAGTTATGTGTGTGGTTGATTAGTGTGAAACTTAATGTTGAGTTTCGAGATGCAGTTAGTAGAAGGTGAAGTCTATCATTTATGCAATTTGATAAGTGATTGTGGTGGAATCCTTTGTTGCATTGGGGTTGTTGTCTCTCTATAACAAGTCTTCTTTTTCTTCTTTTGTATCTCTAGGTTGTATCCCTATGGATAGTTATTCTGGAAAGTGAGTCCTTATTGTAGGAAATGAGCCTCATTTTAGGAAGTGAGCCTTATTTCATGTGGTGGGCCTTTTTGTAATCAGTTTTGTTATTTTCTATAGTGTAAGTTAATCCTCACTGTGGTTTTTCCCTCATTGGATTTTTCATGTAAATATGGTGTTATTATGTTTGTGCATTGGCATTTGATGGTTAATCATTTAATCAATTTATGTGCTAGTTCTGGTAATTGAATTGAAGGTTATAATCTGTGACAATTGATTCACCCCCCCTCTAAGTTGTCCTATCCAACATTGATAACATTTGCCAATGTCAAATAATTAGAATTGGGACAATATTGATCCCAAATATGTGTCCACATTTGGACTGCGAGAACATTATTCTCATCATCCCTCAATCTCAATTTCATCTTTCTTTTCCATCTCTGATCACCTTCAAATAAAAGCATATGCATTAATAGAGAATAATGTGGGAAATGTAGAGGGAGAACCTCTTTCCTTAGATTGATAAAATTTGTATGCATTTGTTCTATAACAAAGGAAACATAATCAAAACCAGTGTTCCGATTATGAACCTGTGTATCCACTGCCATCATCAATAGGTCTGTGGCTATCCTTGCCTCAAAATTTTGAGCTAGAACCTAATTTAGGCAATAATATGTCTTCTTAAAGTAATCTAAAAATTCTTCACATTCAAAGGGGTCAATATCTTTAGGGAGAAATCTCTCCTTGCTATTTCTATGCCAAACAAGCAACCTATTTTTGTATGCAAATCTGTTATGCTCATATTCCCCATATAGATCTATAGGTTTGATGTTTACAATGTAATTGGGATTCAACACAAATATCTCCACAATCTTATCCCTTGTCAGCTCAAGGACTACATTTCCATTTTTACTCTTGATTCTTTTGTATGCGGGATCATAATGTTTGGATAACTCCATCATTACATCCACCTCCATAAATACATTAGGTACTACCATCTTTCCAAGGTTGAACCCCCATAGGTAACATGCCATCTTCTTAGAAAGTCTCCTATTAAAAGCATATAAGAACAATTTCCATCCACTCTGAGGTTGGGCCAAGTCTCCAATTTCACCAGCACTTTCAATTAACCTATTTGTTATAGAAAGTTGGACAATAGGTCTCTTCCCAATTCATGACGCACCCTTGTTTACTTCTCTAGAGGCCCCTTCCATGAATCTCTCTTGATTTTTCTTTGTACTTTTGGACCTTGAGGATGCCACATGGGTAATTCACGTAGGGTTAGATGTTGTAGGTGGATTTGGTTTAGCCAAGGATGAAACATCCTGGGCCTTAAGCCTTTTAACTCTATTTTTCTTTGGTTTCCCCTTCGGCCTAATACTAGACTCACTAGGCTCTGGTTCACTCATATTTGCAATGTGGTAGGGCTAGGGTATATAGTTTATTTAATCGAAGAGACCTACCCAGTTTTAAAACCCAAGACACAAATTACAGAACAAAATACTCAAACACCTTACACAATTTTTATCACCCCAATTGAGGATACTCAATGAATAAACTGTAATCAAGTTATCTCCTAAATTCCATACTATTTTATAGAATAGCAAAATTTTTCATTTTTAACAAGAAGAGATACAACAATTTGCTTAGCCGGGTGAACAACTGATACAAATTCCACCATAATTGCTTGTTGGAGTTTTCCACACTATTTCTTTAGCTTCTAGCTTTCTTCTCCACTCCTAAGAAGCTCTAAATGTGCAAGAAACAAGTCAACCACATTCTTAATGGCTGAGAAATGGGACGTAACACCATTAATGTTTTATAGAAATATTGTACGAGCGAACTGAGATTTAGCCATTCTCATTTTAAACCTGGTCGTTGATCATCTTGCTTTAAAACCACATCAACGGTTCTCCTCTTACCTCGCTACTTTCTTTTCTACTTTAAACAATGTCCTCAGGATGCTGCCACCTTGTCTTTCATTTAGAAGCCATTGCTCATCATTGATATGTTTCACCTTTCACAAGTCTTATCAGCAATGTGAGCATCCACATGATGAGATCTCAGTCATTGAATTTAAGGCCCATCCTTGATCACGTTCATTTCCCATTGTGTATCACTGATTCATGCTCTAAATTCTAGATCATATCAGTGATGAGAGATAAAGCAACAAAATAATATTATGACATGTGCACCTACATAAAAAATCAAAAGCACAAGATTCATCACTATTTTGAGGCTCAAAGTTTACAATGGATCCATGATGAGAAATGGAAAGTGTTGCAAAGATTACAAAGGGTCATTGTGCATCACCAATTTGCAACACAAAACTCTCAAGTGATTAGTGATATGAATGAAGCCAAGTACAACACACAAAATACATGTATCACATATCTCTAATACAACACTCAACATTCAAAACCCATCTGCCAATACAAAAAAAAAAGAAACACCATTCATCGCCCACCTCTAATGTAAATTTTCATTCATAAAGCTATCTGTGATGATCGATAAGTGGAAATGGTAGATGGGACCTTAAGTGGGACAATTTAGCACATGCTCGTAAGTTGTTGTAAGAAAGGGAACCACCTAGGAAAACATATAAAAGGCCTTAAATAACTTTAAAACATGCTATTTCAAAGGACGTAAAGGCCAAATAAGATCAATCAATCAACCTTATAAAATAAAAGTATTTCAAACCTAGGCATGAGAGGTCAGTAACGTCATAGGATTCAATGGCTCAAGATGTTTTAACATGGCCGAGGATGGGCAATAGAATGTCAACAATAGATCAGATTTTTGACAAGGGCTAAGACTTAAGGGTTTTCATGAGAGATCTTGGAAATAAAATCCCAAGGAAATAATAGTGGGAAAAACTAGGTTGAGACACTTGGAACTGGCTGAATTTTATAGATTTTTTAGAAATGGAACCAAAAATTTTAGAGGTTCCATTAGTGGCTTTGACTGAGGATGCATGCCTCTCACAGGCATGGCAAGATCTTAGAATCTCAAGTTGAATCAGACCAGCCAAAACACAGTGAACCAAAAACTGAGGAACTACCCAGACCAAGTAGCATGACCAAACCAGACATGACCAAAGCAAACACACCTATATACAAAATGTATAAAACCTACAATGTACATGGAGCAAAACATACTTAGGAGAAGTATGGCTTCAAAAAATATCCATGTACTAGCAGTTCAAGAAGTTTGCATGTCAAGCTTTGGAGGAAATATGAATCCTCCCCATGTGTGTTGGCTATCAGATAAGGGCCTAACCATAATGCTTCAAAATTTTCATGCTTACCCTTATCCTGAGCCATTGCATTCCAAACTAGTACCATACTATTCACCTCAAATTTCTTGGGAGAAGCTCTCTTGTCATGCAAGTGCTTGACTTGTAGCTCCAATTTTTCATTTTTGGCATGAGCTTCTCTTCTAGTTTCATCTAATTGCAATAGATTATCAATTATGTGTTTCATATCATCATAGATATCCTCATCATATTCCTACACAAACTTATACATCTTTAGCAAGTTATTTTGTGGTAGCCTAGCATCCAAACCATACACCAAACCAAATGGTGAATAACTCATGCCTTCTTCACAATAACCCTATCTACCCAGAGTGCCATCTTTAGCTTTGAGTCCCAAGCTTTCTTATTTTTCTCTATCACTCTTTTGATGATTTTCATTAAGCTCTTATTACTAGACTCAGTTTTACCATTTTCTTGAGGATGGTAAGGTGAAGAATAAGAAATATGTATGCCATGTTTATCACAAAAAACCTTGAACTCCTCTAATCTAAAACACATAGAATTATTTGAAATGATCTTTTCTAGGACTCCAAACCTGATCAAAATATTGTTCAATAGGAAGTCCACTACCACTTTTCTCATTGCTTTCCTTGTAGGTATTTCTTCTACCCATTTTGTGAAATAGTCAGTAGGAACAAGGATCCATGAGTTCCCTCCACTAGTTTTTTTTGGTATTTCACCAATGAAGTCAATTCCCCATTTTTGGAAAGGAGCCTAAAAATAAATAGGCCTAAGTGGAAAATTTCCTGAAAACTTCAGTTTTCCTGCAAATATTTTTCAATTATCACAAATCTTAACAAACTTGTGGGAATCCTTAAAAATAGTAGGCTACCAAAATCCTACCCTCAAGATCTTATGAGCAGTGGTCTTTTCCATGTAATGGCCACCACACACTCCATTGTGCATTTCTTGCAAGAGTTCTAATGCCTGCTTTCCATCCACACATTTAAGCAATACACCATCTGGGTTTCTTCACCACAATTCATTGTCAATAATCACAAACTTAATGGCATGCAACTTTAGTGTTCTCTTGTCATTATCAGCCATATCTATAGGGCATTGCAAAGTTTGTAAATATTGAAAAATCCTTCTCTACTAGCCACACGTTTACATATCACAAATAGGTGCAACATCAACAGTCTCTATTTGACTTATCTAATTAGCCTCCAAATTAGTCTCCACCATTAGTTTAGATAGGCCTTGTCCCCTAACTAACTTGGTGATCTAGACATCAATATTGAATTCCTGAATCTTGTTGATCCATCTACACCTTCTGCCTGTAGTTTCTTCCTGAGTGAAGATATCTTTCACAGTGGAACTTGGTACAAAAGCTATGATAGTAGCTCCCACTAAGTAAGTTATGAAATTATGCACAGCCTTGACTAGAGCATATGCTTGTTTTTCAATTGCATCATACTTGAGCTCTGTGACATGTAAAGATTTTCTAAAGAATGCAATGGGTTGTTCAAATCCCTCATCATTTTTTTGCAGTAAGACAGTAGCAATAGTACGGAAAGAAGCAAAAGAGAAAATGTGCATTGGCTTAGAGAAATCAAGAGATTTCAAAGTTGGTGCCTCCATAATAGCCTGTTTAATTTTCTTGAACGCCTTGACTAGGCTCCTCACTCCACAACACCTTCTCTCCATTCTTCAACATCTTGGAGATGGGTCTTGTGTTTTCTGTAAAGTTGGTTACAAATCTCCTCAAGAAATTGATATGTTCAAAGAATGATTGAATGCCTTTGAAATTCTTTGGCTTAGGAATCTTATCTATGGCTGCTACCCTTTTTGGATCAATCCTCACTCCCTCTTTGGACACAATATGCCCTAATAATTTTCCTTCAATGATCCCAAAGTCACATGCTTTTGGATTCTATGAGATCCAATACTCTAAAGCCCTAATAAATACCTTCTCCAAGTATGTGCAATGATCATCCTCTTTCTTGGAGTATGTTGTCAAGTCATCTTGGTATATAGCTATGAATAAGTCAATAAAATCAGAAAAGGCTACATCCATAGCCCTTTGGAAAGTAGCATCTACATTTGTTAAACCAAATGGAATCCTCACATATACATAGGTGCCCCATGGAGTGGTGAATGCATTCTTGTACTGCTCAGACTCCTTCACTTTCACTTGGTTATATCCTGAAAAACCATCCATCATTGATAGTATCTCACAACCAGTTACCTTTTATAACATAGATTCCATGTTCGGTAATGGATAATTGTCCTCCAATGATGATATATTCATATTTCTAAAATTCACACACAACCTTATATCACCATTCTTTTTTCTAACTACACCAGATTAGATACCCATGAGGAATGTCTGATAGGCTTTATGATGCCAGCATTCCTTAGCTTCATCAGTTCCTCTTGCATCTTTGGAGCTAAGGTTAGATTAATGGGCCTTTTCTTTTGTCTAAAAGGCTTGGAATTTTCTTTAAGAGGAATCTCATGCTAAAATAATTCCTCTCTATATGCTTTCAAGTCATCATATGACCAAACAAAGAAATTTTTATATTTTCTCAGTAAGGCGATCAACATTTCCTTAACCTTAGGTTCCATCTTCTTTCCTACATATACCTTGTTAGGGGCATTTTCAGTCCCCAAATTCACTTCTTCTAGGTCCTCTGGATGAGTAGTAGTTTTTTTGACCTTGCTCTTGTCTTGATTATCAAATACCCTTTCTAGTGCTATAAGGCCCTTGGGGATTTTGTTTTTCTTTAGCTAGATTACCTCATTACTGAAAACTATATCCTTTCCATCAATACTTTCCAAAAATTCCCCAAATTCAATCTCCTGACCTTCATATCCATCTACACTTCTCAAGAATTTTAGAATATATTCATCAATATTGAAGATTTTCCAATTGTGTACATTATCAGGTATTGATGGCCTTGCTTGTATCTCAACCTTGGAGATAGCTACAAAAGTTATATCATCTAGTCTTACTGCAATATTAGCAAGTAAGTTTGCCACTCTATTATGTCCTCTCGCCATCCAATCAATTCCAAAAGCATCAAACTGCTCAATGGAATCCCAAAAAACCTTTTTGTACTGTTTCAATCTATTGTTTTTACAAGCATATCTAGCTCTCACTTGGGATATCATAAGCTCAGAATCATCGATTACCATGAACCTTTTTATCCTATGCTTTTTAGCCAACCTTAATCCTAGTAATAGTGCTTCATATTCTATCACATTATTTTTGCATACAAAATACAAGGTGAAAGAAAATTTGTATGTATTTCCATTAGGTGACACCAACAATATTCCTACACCAGACCCCTCCTTGGAAATTGCACCATCAAAGTATATTTTCCAAAGTCTATTCTCATCAGATAATCTTAAAAATTCATTATCTATAGGTGCAAGGCATCTATCAATTTCTCTTGGTACTTCTTCCACCTTAAAATCACTAATATCAATATCTATAAAAGAATGGTATTGTCCTCTAGAGCGTGCTCTAGCATATGTGGCACCTTTGGTTCTCATACCACTTGCACATCCTTACCATCAATAGGGAAGGTGGCATAAGACATGTCACATTGCATACTGCCTCCCATGGACACTTCATTTCCTAGATAGCTTCATTCCATAATTAGGTGGGATATCTACTACCACCACACTCATCTTAAACTTTTTCCCTATATATCCTGCCAATTTGTAAGGAAGTTCATTGATCACACTAGTAACAGGGAATTCCCTCAAATCCATAGAATAGTACTTACCATGAGTGTTTTCAACTTTCAGTCCTAATGCCTCCATGATCTTGGTTGAAATTATGTTATTGGATGCTCTAGAATCAATAATACATTTTTTTATAAAAAAAATTTCAACAATCAATGTGAAGAAAAATGGGTCTATCTTCCCAAGGAAAGCTATTATGAATTCCCTAGAAATATATGAGGGATCTCATTGATTACTCCCTCAAATTCTTTATCTTTCTTATCCTTTTAACTCACTTTAGGTGGAGTGGGCACCACTAAATCATTGTAGGATATAGTAGCACCATTTATAAGGGCTACTACCTTTCGTTTGTGTTCATCTATTCTCATCATCTCAAGAAAAGGAATAGATACTTTTACTTGGCTAAGTAATTGAAACATGTCAACAAGAGTGTAATTAGGTAATTCAATTGGGAGCATACCTTGTTCTGTGTTGCTTTCCTTTTGTTGATTTTTGGCTATCTCAGCTCTAGGTTTGACATCTTTTCTCAAAGCTTCATGATTCTGCCTCTATGCCTTTGTCTTCATAGCAGGGGACTTGAGTTTGCATCTATTTTTTAGTTTCTATATATTTTTAGCCCAAATATTATCCCCTATGCTTTCCTTAGCTTTGACCACTTATTCTTTTCCATCATAATTTTGCTCTTTTCTTTTGGCATTCTACTCCTTGATGAAAAGACCAGTAGGACTACCTTGTTCACCACCAACTATTCTATTCCTTAGGTGATATGAGCTTCTAGCTTGGGTAGCCAAAGCCATAGTATATCTCGCAATCTCTTCATTTGAAGGTCTTCTCAAGGATGCACCATCTTCAATTGCTTCCAAGTTGTATACTTCAATATCACTATCAACATCCTCATCAAAGAGAACTTTCTCATAATATGCACTAGAAATTTTCCTTTGGTCATCTACATCCATTTCATGAGGCTCCATATCAGATGAGCACTCATTTTTAGTGAAGTCAGAACCATCCATAATCATATTTATATCAATATCCTCCTCATTTGATTGATCACAATCATCGGGTACATCTTCTTCAATTTCAACCATCTATGCAACTGCACATTGATGAGGAGAATGAGGCATTTGGAAAACCATGCACAAAAGGGTATCATCAGAAAAATTTCCTGAATTCTTTTGTAGAGGATCTAGAGGAACTTTGTTCTAAACATTCCTTTGATTGTTGGGGATATGTTTCCCATTGTGCTAGTTTGTATTATAAGGATGATCTTGCAACCGAGGAGGCCTTTAATTCTTATGATAATTATTTGACTAAACCTTGTCTTGTCTTGCAATCCTAACATTCATACTTTTAATGAAGTTATCAATCTTATCTTCAAGAGTGCCTCCTTTAGCACCAAAAATTTTATCCTCTTTTGGATTTTTGAGAATCTTTGCATCATCTCCTCTTCAAACTTTACCAGTTTCTTGACTGATGTTATCAATATGGAAAGCCACCTTGTAAGCCTCCCTCAATTTTTAAGGATTATTATCAAGTAAACAGTAGCTCATCTTCGCATCAAAGGCATTATAGTAACTTACCAAGAACATATTATCATTCAATTGTAAATGGGCGGGAAATCTTTTCATAGCCTTTTGGAACCTTGTATTAAAATCAGTGAAAGACTCATTGGAACCTTTAGCAATGTTATTAAATTGATTCAACAAATACCTTGAATTAGTATTGTCACTGTATTTCTCTCTAAATAGTATTTTAAATTATTCCCAAGAGTTGATACTTTCAGCAGGAAAACTCTGATACCACTCCCTGGCATCCTTAGTTAGGGACTACATGAATAATTTCATCATGAAATCCTCTGCTTCTACCTCAAAGTCATCCATAATGTTGGAAAAGTCTTTGAGATGGTCTTCACCACTCACAACATTATTTACAAATAATCTGACTAAGGCATGCTTGAAATCTTTAGGAAATGGGTTAGGATAGGCAAGTATTCTGGTGAAACACAATTGTTGATACCTCTCTACTTGTAGTGGTATTCTAGTGTTTCTATCCCTATGATCATTTCTAGGATCATCATCCTTTTGGTTGTTAGATTGATTTCTATCCTTACATTTTCCTTCTCCATCGTTACCGCCTCCTTTCTTTTTCCCTTCATCATCTTCAAAATACAAATTCTTATTTTTCACATTTCCTCCACCTCCACCACCCTGGTTTTGGGATTCACTATCATTATGTCTAGAGCTTGAATACTCTAGAGTTGGTGTGGAGATTCTAAGAAAAGCAATCTTCCTATCTATTTCTACATTAGTAGCTTCTATTTCAGCTTTCAACTCTTCTTATACTTTGTCATTTTCCAACTATAATTTCAAGATCTTAGGGTTTGGGGGTGCAATAGATGGGGTAGGATCAATATTAACATTTCTGGTGGTAGTATTAACAGATGAATTATTGGGTATGTGTAGGATCATGATGGGTGAAAAAGTGGTGATTTGATGGGTATGTGTAGGGTATGTGGTTGACGACTTTTTTTAAACCCAAAATTGATGAAATGAAAAGGGTTTTTAAAGGAGATTCTCAACTTTTTACAGATATAAATTATTATTTACCTTGAATTTAATAAATAATTATTATTCATTTTCTATTTGAATTATGACTAAAGTCCTCATTGATGGGTTGATTGAAAAACATCAAAAGCTTTCAAATGGTATCACATTTTTTGAATCTAAAACATGCATCACATTCTATGCTTCACATACTATAAGATTAAAAAAAATGAATTTCATGAAGTTTTGACCAAGTTAAGGTGGTCGGACATACAAGTTTTTATATTTTTTAAAAATTGTAATAAAAAATTCATAATTAATTATTTACTTGGAAAAAAATTACAAAAAAAATCTGCATCACATCGGGACATGAGTCCTCTACTTATATCTAACATCTTATAAGAAAATATTATCATTTTATTGTGGTTAGGGTGGTCAGACAGACACCTAGTTCTTATTTTTTCCTTGAAATTTTAGTACTACTACATTGAAATTTCAAATTTTCACCAAATAGACTTTTTTTAAAAATAAACCTAGTAGTTTAGAAACTACATTCAATTTGCTACAGATTCTATTCTTACATATTTTTGAAATAATATAGATAACTTATTCAAATTTTTACGTCAAGTTTCCTAACTCTGATTTTTCTGATTTTTTGCCACTTAAGGGCCTATTTTTTCCATGATGATCCTACACATACCCTATTGGTACTTGTGTTGGTATTGGTATTGAAAGTATTGAATGTAGTCTTCTTTGTCTAGTCAATAGCTTTCTTCCCATGATCTATAAAGTATGATTTCTTAGTAGTAGTAGAAGGATCTAGGGCTTTGGAAGTTGCAACCGATGTGGTATATGTATTAGCAGAAGAGGTTCCCATTTGGATGGTTACCTTAGCTAGATCAAGGGTTATCTTAGTAGAAAATCTAGCAACATTTTCCTAAAAGGCCTTTTGCTTTGTTTTTTCTCTCATTTTTTCTATCATTTCCCTTTGAGCATCTCTTTCTTGCATCTTATCCTTAATTCTCTCTTCCTTTTATCTTAACTCCTTTTCTTGTTTCTCTTTCAACTCCCTGAGCCTATTTTATTCTTCTTCCCTAAGACTACGTTCCTCCTCCTCTAAGGCTTGCATATCTTTGTCTGTCTTCTTCATCTTCTAAGGCATCCCTAGCCTCACTTTCTACATGAGTATGGTAGGTTTGATTATTCAGCTCTTCCTTAAGGGAAAGGTATAATTCTATAATGGGAGACTCACCTCTTGGCTTAAAATTTATATCATTAATGTAAAATCCAACTCCAAGGGTTAAAGGCTCTAAGAATTTTCTATTTTTATCCCAAAACTCCCACCTATCCTCTTCTCTTAAGAGTTTAAATTCATTATCAAATACTTTCTCAATGGGAAAACTTCCCTAATCTACATTAGAAACTTCCACTTCATGTGCTTCTCCCTAGGTATTTTCACTATTAACCTCATTATTAAAAGTAGGAGATGCATCAGCAAGAGATTCAACAAACTTACTTGATTCAGTGTGTTTCTTAACCCAGGTGGGTTGTTTATCCTTTGTAGGCTCAGACTCCAGCTTTTGCTCAAGATGCTTCTTTGTGTAGCTTTTGGTCTTCTTCATGGTTTCAAATATGTTAGAATCATTCTTCTCACATTCTCTTTTAGATTTTATCTTTTCATTGGTATAAGAGACTTCAGATTCGCCACCCAAAATGTTGGGAAATAGAAATTGATTGTACTTTGACATGGTATGTGTGATTTCAGAAAAGGCTCTAAACATAGCCTAACACAAGGTGACATAATAGACCAGGAATTGACACATAAGACTGAATGTGACTTATGTGATAAAAATTTAGAACAATTATCCTTCAAACAGTGAAAAATATAACAGTCGACTTTGATTGTACCAAATCTAAACTAGAGACTTGTATAGTTTAGTGTGTCCCCAATGGAGTCACCAATCTATTGGTGTTTTTTTAAGAACCAAGCTGATTTTCAAAATTACCTATGGACTTTTCCATTTCTAATAATTAGCAATCTAAGGGGATTGGCCAACAAATGAGTAAATTCTACAAAAATTTCACTCCTACACTTTCAGCTCTATGAAACCTAGGAGGGTGCTCCCACAATGTATACTCAAGAATTTATGCAACTAATATTTAAATGTATTGTAGACAATAGATAATTCTCATATAACTACTCAAAAACATAATGTGTTGAAAAGGTTGGAAACTCTTTTAGCAATATACTACACTTGGAGCATGAGAATAATAAAACTCAACATAACTACAATGGTAACTCATTTGAAAGTTTTGTAAATAAAAGGTGATTTTCCAATGAATTGACCAAGAAACTGAATTATGAATATTTTTCTTAAACCAGTGCCTTATCATAAACATGGAGTCAATCTTAACCTATGCAACCTGATAACAATTCTACACATACCAACATATAAGCTTCAAAAACACTACATTACAACACTTCCATATTACATTCTTGACCACCACTTCTTATAGATATCTTGGCACATAATTCATATGAGATAACAACTTCACTAAAGAATTTACACTAATTCCTTGAATTAAAAAAAAGGAATGAAACTAGTCATGCACTAGAAAGCAATGGAGATGAACAAAACACTCCTTGATTTTATTATTCATAAATCATAGAAAAAGTACAAAGGAGAGAAAATGGCCATGAAATTAGCACCATTCTATATTGTATTCGCTATCTTGTTATCAAAATTACATATTCAAATATAGACTTAGAAGTTAGGACAAAACTTAAAATATGTTATGTATTCCTTTTACAATTCATTGTGTCAATTGCAATACAACGAACCCCTACTTTCTGGATTTGAATTCCTTCTTATAGAAAGGAAGGAGAAAAACAAGCTTTGGGCTAGAAAGCACACATGTCACTATTCTATTGGACCATTGTAACGTATATTCCCTTTTCAATCATATTTGAGCTCTTAGGTGGTGGGTGTTAGAACTGTAAATTTTTGAATAATTTCACAAGTTTTCATACCCCTGAGTTTCCATAGGAGTCCTCATCATAAGCACAAGGGTTTGTTTTCATATCATTCTGCTCACATTTTTCCCTTATGGCCCCACAAAATCCATCTTAGACTGAATATTTCACATTGCAGTTTGTATTGGCACGACAATATCAGGGTCTCCTCGATCCATTTTTCTGATAAACGTCTATGTTGCCTATCGGCAAGACATTTTTGATGTCATGGTGATCAAAATTCATCTATTGTTCCATTTGGCAGGACTTTCACTTTGTTCCGGTGAAAGAGCGGGATACACATTTTGGCGGGAGTTTGGTCTTCGGTATATTGTTTCACCGAGTGCTTTATGTCTCGCCGATCGGCATATATGGAGTTGCATCGGTGAGAGTTTTTCCTTTGATGAAACGTCTTGGAAAACTCACCTAGTCTTGCTGACCGCCGATAGGAAAATACATATCAGGAGGAGTTTAAGTTGTATCGGTCAGACTAAGTGATATCAGAGTGAGGTCTTAGCGAGTGACCTTCGGTCTCGCCAACATTACACAAAGGGTTTCTATCGAATGGCTTTCGGTGAGAGAATTGAGTTGTCTCGGCAAATAGGAATGATCATGTGGGCTTTCGGTGAAACATAATGAAATCTACAAGAGGTCTCCCCGATGATAGAGGGTCATAGCGATACGCAAGAGATAAAAGAACTTTCGGTGAAACATAATGAAATCTACAGGAGGTATCCCTAACTTTGATAGGTCACGGCGAAACGCAAGGAACTCGGGGTGACTGACAGTGATATAATTTCCTTCGGTATGACTACGATTTGTCTTGGCGACTATTTCAGTGATGATTAATAGGCCCGATTGCAACTGTTTTCCGACATTGGAATATGAAGCGACACGTTTGTTCAGATACAAATGTATAAATTCTCAAAGGATATCATTAAGGAGAGCATATTATATTACAGTAGGTAGATTAGGAATGGATACAGTAGAATAAAGTTCTCATATCAGAGACTATGATGCATGTTTTTCAAATGGTGATTTCAATGAAAATTAATTGATGTTGCTGCATATTTCTAGTGTCAATTATCTGTTGAATTTAATGAAAGTATTGCTAAGCTATCTCCAAGATGGATTCATTCCAATTGTTTAAATTGATATAACAAGTTTATATTCAATTCATTAGTGCACATTTGTTGTATGTGTGGTTAATCGATTGGTTCTTTCAAGCAAAGATTAAATCCTTTTAGTTGATCACAGTAATCAGAGAGATTCATTTAAATTGTTAAATTAGAGCTTAGTAGTCACAATCTTGCATGTTTATACAAGTTGTAAACAAAATATATGCCAGATAACTTGAGTTCTCCCTAGAGAAGTGTTTCTCATTTTGATTTCATTTGACTCCGCATACCCAACAAGGCACTGGTCTCTACACTTCATCATTTGGATTCATTCAGTTTCTTTACATCTGTTAATTGAATACTTTTGGATTTAACTTTAATTTTTGCTATACATTTTGTACCAATTTTGAATTCATTTGTTCACTTTCATCTGCCATTGTGGACAACTCACTGCAATTATAAGTCAAGTTTGCTTCATTCAGATAGGTACACCCGCCTAGGTCTGGCAGCACCTGAAGAGTAGAAGGTTTAATTCATTTGACCTTTTCTGTTACCCTAAAACGTGCCAAGAGATTGGCACCCTCTTGAGGCATTCCGCCTGAATTTTTGAGAGCTAACAGTGGGAACATACACGAGACAAAAGTAATCCTCATTCGTTGTTGGAGATCTGGTCCCACCTACAAAAGGCATCATTTTTTTGTTACAACAACTCCCAAATATCTTCCTTGTGATGAAAAAGTGTTTTCCACATGCATATTCCAGTCAACAAAAATTTAAAAAGGATGAAAAGCACATAAAGATAAAAAACTTATTTATCCACATCAACATTTAGGCAACCTTTTTCATGTTGAGGAGAGAACAATATTTTTTGCAATACATTAAAAAAATCCTAATGTATACTATTTTAAGACTATGCATTGTTTCTCTCCTATCCATTATTCACCATATTCATTATCATCCCCATTAGAAGCTTACTAACTATAATTTTCTAGCCAAAGGATGTACTCATTCTCAATTAGCCATTTTGTGTCCAATAGTTTCTACACTTTAACACTATATTGAGTGTATCTATCATCAATTAATTCTCTAACTTCCCTAACAAATACACCCATCCTCATTTCAATTCCAACCATCTTGTCAATGTGAGGATTCAACATGGAGTACTCAATTTCAGTCAATGTTTCCTCAGCCCAAGGCATACATTCTTCCAATTCATGCTTCAATTTTGCAAACTCCATCAACTCACCATTGTCATAAAATATTTTAGGAATACCATGCTCTTCCATGTCCCTAAACATCTTCAATCTATTGTGAAGCTACATTCCTAATTTCCGATGGAAGGCTTTTATTTTTTTAATTAGATCAATGGCATGCAATATCTTAGGAATATGAGTAGGGGCCTCAAGGATATTCTTTCATTTTGGACATCATCTCTTTCAATGTCCCTGTGCTAGTACTCCATTTGTTCCACTTAGTTTGAAAAACATCTGGACCTACAGATACTTAATGTTAGCTTCATGAATGCTCTTGTAGGTTTCCCAGACATCATCAGCTCTATTGACCAATTTGATCACTCTATTTTCAATACATCCTCAAAAATGTCACTTGCCACCTTAACTGTTTCCAACTTGGCCTTCTTTGTATTCTCCTTTTCCTTCTTTAACTGATTTTTCAAATGATCAATCCTCAGGGTCAATGTCTCCCTGTCTTGTGTAGACAAGTCTAAAGAAGAAGAGGATGGAAAAGATATTTTCCTCACTTACTGGCTAGCCTAAATAGTGGCTCTCATCATCTTAATTTCATCCAAGGCCTTATTATACTCCTTCACCAAGGAATCATACTTCTAAAAAATTTGTGTTGTGTCTACATTGAGCATTGCATCATGAGTAGTTAATTGAGCTACCTAGATAGGTGTTATATATGTGGCCCTCTTCACCACCAAGGAACCCATGAAATCTTCAATAAGACTAGGGACCTCATGCTTTCCAGTATTGGGTGTCCTTCACTAGATTGCAAGAGTATGCAACTTTGAACTATATCCAGATCCAAACACCTTTTTTTCAATATGCTCCTTAGATATAGAAGCCTGAGGGTCTCTTCTTATTATATCAAGTGCAATATGTTGGAATTATTGCCTCAATCTCATAGGCTGAAACCTCTGAGGAAGCATGGTTGTTGAGACTGGTGAAATGTCTGGCCGACTAGCAGTAGTAACCTTGTTGAATCAGATCAGGTTGCTGTGACCTTGAAGAAGTCTCACCAAATGCTTTTACTTTGGAGCCTATCTTTGTGACAGTTTGTTCGTTGTAACCTCTCACCGCTCATGGAGATCTCTGGCCGAAAGGCCATTCTATTAGATATTGGGGAGAGTCATGGGTGTTCGCTATGAGCTCTCAGCAATGTGTTAATGTCTCGCCGACAGCATTTGGTTTGAAGTCATTGCGGAAACTCTCGCCGAAAGGAATACTATCGGTAAGAAGTCTTACCGATGAGGGAATGTCATACTGACTGTATTCTCTCGAGGAAACTCAAAGGGCTTCAGGAAGATGTCCTAGCGACTGATGAAGGTCTTGCCAATGGGGACACACTTGGAGGCATCAGGGTAACACTAAGGGTTCGCTAAGAACTCTTAGCGATGGACAAAAGTCTTGCCGACTGTTTGGTGCTTGATGAAACATAAGGATCTCGGAGTAAAGTCTCAGCGAAGGATGTATATCTTGGTGATAAATGAACACTCCGAAGTAACATAAAAGAATTTGGTGAAACCTCTTGGCGAAAGACGAATTTCTGGCCGACTAGTGTTTGGTTCTTGATATGACTTGTGAGTATTCGAGGTAATGTCTCAGCTAAGGTGATGTCTTGTCGACTGTTGAATACTTCAAAGTAATTGTTGAACATCGATGTAACCTCCTAGCAATAGCATTAGTCTCATTGACTGTTGGATGCTTCAGAATAACAATGAAGGCTCGATGGGATGTCTCAGCAAAAGTGATATGTCTTGGCGACATGGCGAAAGTTGAAGAATAGCTCTCTGGACTCGATGATACGTCTTGCCAATAGGATGGACTCTTGGCAATATAGAATGCTAACTGTGTTGGCATTGGGGAGACATGTTCAGTGTCTCACTGATATGCCAACACAGCTTGAAGTCGTTTGACCGTGTGAGACTTTCCTATGTGGCGTCTCATGGACCAATCAGAGGAGCCGAATGGGAACCATTGGAAGTTACTTTGTTGTGGCCATTCTAAGAGGAAGCTTGACAGATAGAAATGAAATGAATATAGCCTGGAAAAGTAGATGATGCTTTGTTGGATTCCTTGATACATGTGAGTGATAGAGTTAGGGAAAAAAAGGTTGGCTGAAAGGCCGAGGCCATGAGGCTGAAATAGAGAAAGTGAGAGGCAGGGTTATGCTTCTGATTTCTCTCCCGATCAAGGATTGAATGCCATGGTTGATATCTCGTGTTGATTTGTATTGTATACTGTGTGAGGGTATTGGAATAGTAGGAAGATTGTTTGGTTTGAGAGGTTGATCAGTAAATGTACAGAGGGAGAGTTGGTTACCAGATATTATCCAGAATGAACAAGATGTAATCTCTGAAAAGGCCATGAGCCCGAGTTGTATTGTAACCTTCAGTTGCTGAATAATACAATGGCTCGATCTTTGGAGTGTGGCATTTTTTACCCAAAAGGGTTTTCCCAATGTAAATTTGTGTGTTCTGGTTTTCTATCTTACCTTTCATCTGTTAATGGTTCTGCTACTAGAATCTGTTATTGCATGATGTTGAATTTACATGTGCTTCTCTTAGAAGGATCAATGTGGGAAATGAATTGTGTCTGTTTCTGCTTTAGGACATAGTTATTTGTATCTTTGAGGTAATCTAATCAAAATTGAAGTTACCAAAGGCACTAATGTTCTTGGAGGTTTCTCTGAGATGCACTAAATTTTCCTAACAAGTGGTATCAGAGCCTTCTTTTGGTTGCTGGTTTTGGGTATTTCTCTTGTGAAGATTTCTTAGCTTGATAGGCTGGAAGAAATCTAGAGGAATGAACTGATTTATTGATCCTTTGGTGAGTGGAAGTCTTGTGTTATTCAGAGACAGCATGTAGTTTGAAGGATAGTGGAGATGGAGAAGGGAGTTGATCATGTTGCTTTGATGTGATATGTGTCTCCTGATTGGTAGCAGTATATCTTTGGTGTATGAGGTGGATTTTTTTGCTCTATGGTTGTGTAGCAGTAAAGCTTTCATATTGGGTGTCTTTCTGAGAGGCTCCTTGATGATATGGAGAAGCCTAGTTTGTTTCTCAGCCATGGAAGAGAGTGCTTATGCTAGGCGGTGTTTCTTGGTGTTGGAAGGAATAGTTTCCTATTAACCTCGAATACATAAAGGCTATGAAGTTAATCATTAGATGATTTGCAAATCTTCTGGAATAGCCTTTTCTCTTTTTCTCGGATGCATGTACATGTTGGTGGTTTTAGGTTTGGCCTTAAAGGGGCCTGGATTTTCTTAAACTGCTGATTTCTTTTTTAAGGATGTTTTGTATTTGCATGGCCCTGTGGTTTTGCAGGTTTTACACGGTTAAGCAAAACTTGTGGTGATGTGGACCTGTTGATTAGCTATTTTCTAGAGCCTAACTTATGGGGTGTTGCTGGATGAGATAGTTATAGTTCTGCATGCATGCTTTGTGCATGGTTTGAGAAGGTGTGATTTCTTCTCTGCATGGGAGTGTTGGTACATGATTTGTCACTCAACATTCTTGTGGTGGTGCTTGCGGGTTTCTTGATTTTGGTGCTCATTGTGGACATGAATTGGAAAATTAGATCTAGCATGATCTGGTGTTTGAGTCATGTTGTCCACATGGTTATTCTCTTTGAAATCTCAGTGTTGCATTTTCCAATGCGATGATGGGTTTGCATGTTCGATGTTTGTGATCTACGAGTTATGCGGTTGATGGATTAGCTACCCATTGGCTGCAATGAGATAACTTGGATGTGGACTGTCTTTATCCACGAAGATTGATTCATTGCTGGTGCAGACTTGTTAGCTGGCCTTGTCTTTGGTCACTTGAGCATTGGTGTGATTGATTTGAGATGAGAGGATGGATATTGTTGAGTATCTGAATAGTCGGTTATGGGAATCTGAAGCAGGTGGTCTTGATGCTTGGAGAGATCGGATGTTACATTTTAGTGGGAGCTTTAGCAGTAATTATGGTTTCATCGCATGGTGGTGAATAGTCTTCTTTAGTGTTGCAGATGCTTCAAGGGGGAGCTTGTAGATCCTGTTTCTGTAGAAGGGTTCTTTTGCTTTTACATGGACATTATTTGAAGATGTGCAACATCTTGGATCCATGGAGGACATTTTGAGTCTTTTTATAAGGTGTTGGTGATGCTTGATAGGTGATTTTGATTTTGAGTCTTTTTGCTTTATGTCATGGTATACTCTTGTGTGTGCACTAGAGTTTTGGCATTATGCATTGTACTTGAGACAATGATGAAGTCACTTGGAGCATGGTATCTCTATGGGGATGTGTAGATCATGGTGTCATGATAAGTTTCTGATTCAGATGATTGTAGCTTTGACAGTGGTCTGGTAAATTCTTTGTGTATTTGGTGCTTTGATTATTTGCTTGATACTTCATGATAGTGCAGTAATGCAGTTGAAATTTAGCATGAGATGATCGGTTGCTAGTACTCATGGATACATGAAGAATAAGGTGAGGCTACTTTTCTCTTATGAGAGAAGTGTTGTTGCTTGTCATTCTTGATGAAGTTTTTAGTAGAAAGTCCAAGAATCCTACACCTTGGTTGAACGTGACTTCAATTAGATGACCTATGAGGATATTTCTCTTGGATTAGTCATGATGGCTTATATATCTTGAAGGATTATTCTTATTCCCACTCTTGGTCTACTCGGTAGTTTATTTAAGAGGTATGTGGCCCATTATATTTTTTAGATGTGGTTTTCTATTCACTTTCATGATATGGATCTTGAATTGTTGTTTAATGGTTCTGGAGGATTCATAGTGGAAGTTGTACAAATTATTTATCTCCTTGATCTTTTGTGTTATGTGTTTTACTAATGAGAATTGGTAGGAGATGATGTTTGGGATGATTTCCTAAAATGGGAAATGAAATAGATTGATCTTCTTTGAGAGGCTTACATCCATGTTGATTACATAATATTAGAAGTTGGTTTGATCTTGGTGATTGAATGGTTGGATGTTGTTAAGGTTTTTTCTTTCGGGATGAGAAGGATATCATTCTTGACACAGCCGTCTATTAGAAGTGTATATAGGAGGATATTCTATAGGGATATGGTGTGTAGGGTTTCTCTCTTTAGTATTGGTTCTCTTCCTGGATGTTTGTTTTCACTTTACAATTGTTTGTTGTGTGTGGAGATCTTGGGAGAACTGTGAATACTTGTGGTAAGAGAAATGTTTCTTGTAACATTTTTTTGCAGGTTGGGCATGTCATTGTGGATATTTCCTTGGTACTGCATGGTTACATTTTCTATGTGTTGTTATTGGTAGACTTGTGAAGTTTTTTGGATTACTCGGATAGTGGGAGTTCCTGTTGTGTTTTGTCTTCTTTGACTGGTTGACACTTGGAGCTTGCATTCGTTGTTGATGGGTTAGTTTTGAGCAGTATGAGTTTACTAATGTTGATACCTTTGAGGTATGTGAGATTGGATGGAATAGCACGAGCTGTGGGTGCTATTTTTAGTCACATGGGTTTATCAGTTGGATGGAAGTATTTTTGATTGTTTTCTAGTTGGTGTTTTTGTCTTGTTTCTAGAGAATGACTTCACTGTTGTGTTCTGATTGAAGCTTTGAAGTTGATATTGCTTCTGTATAGTGTTTGAGCATAGTGAAGTGGTAGCAGTATCTTGCTGACGATATCACTGGGATCTCTTGCTTGTGTTCATTTGGAATGGTGCTTATTCACCTTGGCTTGTATCTTTCTTCCACATGTTCCATGTTGGAAGATGACAAGGATTTTTTCCTGAATGGTGGACATCTTAGATGTTGGAGCATAATTCTTGATGGAGCATGAGAGCATGTTTGAGGTCTATGTGGTTTCCTGGAAGGTTGTGGTCAGTTGAATTTTAGTTGTTTTGTTGGACAGTGAATTGTAGTTGGATGCCTGGTCTTTGTTGCAGATTGTCTAGTGGACTGTTATCTATGGAATCTTGTTGATTGGGTGTCTTGAGTACTGCAGGGTTTGGACTATTGGAGCTAGTGTGATCTTAGTGTCTGGTTGCTTTGGAGGTGCATGTGTGATCTTCTTCAAGTGGGATATTGTTGGAATTATTGCCTCAATCTCATAGGTTGAAACCTTTGAGGAAGCATGATCACTGAGACTAGTGACATGTCTGGTTGACTAGCAGTAGTAATCTTGTTGAATTAGATCAGGTCGTTGTGACCTTGTGGGAGTTTCGCCGAACACTTTTACATTGGAGCCTATCACTGTGATAGTTTGTTCGTTGTAACTTCTCACTGTTCGTGGAGATCTTTGACTGATAGGCCATTCTATCAGATATCGGGGAGAGTCTTGGGTGTTTGCTATGAGCTCTTAGCAATGTGTTAATATCTTGCTGACAGCATTTGGTTTGAATTCATCGGGGAAACTCTCACCAGAAGGAATATTATCAGTAAGAAATCTTACCGATGAGGGAATGCCATATCGACTGTATTCTCTTAAGGAAACTCAAAGGGCTTCAGGAAGATGTCCCAGCGACTGATGAAGGTCTTTCCGATGGGGACACACTTGGAGGCATTGGGATAACACTAAGGGTTTGCTAAGAACTCTTAGTGGTGGACAGAAGTCTTGCCAACTGTTCGGTGCTCGATGAAACATAAGGATCTCAGAGTAAAGTCTCAGCGAAGGACATATGTCTTGGTGATAGATGAGCACTCTGGAGTAACATAAAAGAGTTCGGTGAAAACTCTTGGCAAAAGATGAATGTCTAGCCAATTGGTGTTTGGTGCTCGGTATGACTTGTGAGTATTTGGGGTAACGTCTCAGTGAAGGTGATGTCTTGCCAACTGTTGAATACTTTAGAGTAACTATTGAACATCGATGTAACCTCCTGGTGATAGCAATAAGTCTCATCGACTATTGGATGCTTCAGAATAACAATAAAGGCTCGATGGGACGTCTCAGCGAAAGCGATGTCTTGGTGACATGGTGAAAGCTAAGCGATAGCTCTCTAGACTCGATGAAACGTCTTGCCGATAGGATGGACTCTTGGCGATATCAAATGCTAACTGTGTTGGCATCGGGGATACATGGTCAGTGTCTCACCGATATGCCAACATAGCTTGAAGCCATTTGACCGAGTGAGACTTTCCTATGTGGCGTCTTGTGGACCAATCAGAGGAGCCGAATGGGAACCATTGGAAGTTAGTCTGTTGTGGCCATTCTGAGAGGAAGCTTGAAAAATAAAATGAAATGAATATATCTGGGAAAAGCAGATGATGCTTTGTTGGATTCCTTGATACATGTGAGCGATAGAGTTAGGGCGAAAAAGGTTGGCTGAAAGGCTGAGGCCATGAGGCCGAAATAGAGAAAGTGAAAGGCAGGGTTATGCTGTTGATTTCTCTCCTGATCAAGGATTGAATGCCATGGTTGATCTCTCATGTTGATCTGTACTATATACTGTTTGAGGGTATTGCAATACTACGAAGATTGTTTGGTTTGAGAGGTTGATTAGGAAATGTACAGAGGGAGAGTTGGCTACCAGATTTTATCCAGAATGAACAAGATGTAATCTCTGAAAAGGCTATGAGCTTGAGTTGTATTGTAACATTCATTTGCTGAATAATACAATGGCTCGATCTTTGGAGTGTGGGTTTTCTTACCTGAAAGGGTTTTCCCCATGTAAATCTGTGTGTTCTAGTTCTCTATCTTATCTTTCAACTATTAATGGTTCTGCTACTAGAATTTGTTATTGCATGATGTTTAATTTACATGTGCTTCTCTTAGAAGGATCAATGTGGGAAATGAATTGTGTCTGTTTTCACTTTAGGACAGTTTTTTGTGTCTTTGAGGTAATTTAATCGAAATTGAAGTTACCAAAGGCACTACTGTTCTTGGAGGTTTCTCTGAGATGCACTAAATTTTCCTAACATAATAGCTAAGGTGATAGTGCACCCTGGTAGTAACATCATTCCACTATCTAAGAAAATTTTCCTAGATTCAGAAGGAGTGATAGTTGCAGTCTCAACCATAATTTTTTCTTCCTCTACCTTCTCAGCCTCTTCTTGTTGAGAAGGATTAGCATAAACCCTTGCTTGTTCAAGCCTCTCCATTATTTCCTTGCTTCTCATTTGAACCATAAATTCCTTGAATTCCTTAGATTGCAAAAACTCATCATCTACAAGGAATTCATTATAATCCTTGATCCTAGGATCATCATCATTCTTTTCATCATAATGCCACTAGATAATTCTATCTTGGGGAACTTTTGAATCGAGAGTATCTTCAATATTAGGGGGAGGAAATTTCTTCTCCACCTCCTCATCACCAGAAACATGCTCAACCATTTGTTCCATCTCAGTTACCTAGATATCCTCTTTTTGCACATCTGTAGGCTGCTCTAGAATATCCATTGCTCGAGGTTGTTGTTCTAAGAGAGCTTGTGCTCTCTCAGCATCCTCCCTAACCTTTTCCTTGAAATCACCACTCTAGTAATCCCTTAGCTTTGCAAAAGTTGTTTCAAAAGGATTTTGAATTACATCATAAGGGCTTACATAGAAGGGGTTCCTCTTCATAATACTCTCTTCAATGTCCATTATGGATGTCCACTCCCTCTTTCTAGATATAACAACCTCATTACTTGCTAGGTTTCTCAAGATATCATCTATGTACAAGAACTGGTGATAGATCCCTTTTAGATTCATATCCCTTGTATTCATAGTCACAAATCATTCCAAGTCAAAACTCCTAACCTCATCAATAGGTAGCTTGAGGTTATTTACCATGATTCCAAAATTTTCAAACCTCTCTGGGGTAGTAACTAGAAAGTAAGCAAAAGAACATTGGGGCTTCATCAAAGTACCCTTCCTAGGCTTTCTCAACAATTATGAATCCATAAAATCAATCTACCACATTAACTCCATAAAATCCAAATGGTTAGAGAAATACAGGGGCAAGAAGTGTGGTGCTACCTTGGTTGCACAAGTCTTGATCAAAGTATACTCTGAATGCAAAAACCAATCTAAAAAATTATTCTTTGCAGTTGACCCAGTCACATCCTTTAGACAAATGATATTGCTAATTAATCTTGAGAACCTCTGAATAGGCGCCATACCCAAAATCTCTAGAATACCAAACCTGATAACATTTACAAATTTCAAATAATTGGAATTGGGACAATCTTGATTCCAAATACGTGTCCACATTTGGACTAGCAAAACATTATTGTCATCATCCCTTAGTCTCAATTTCATCTTTTTTTCCATCTCTAATCACCCTCAAATTAAAGCATATGTATTAATAGGAATAATGTGGGAAATGTAGAGGGAGAACCTCTTTCCTTAGATTGATAAAATCTTTATGAATTTGTTCTGAAACAAAAGAAGCATAATCAAAACTAGTGTTTTGATTATGAGCTTGTATATCCACTACCATCACCAACAATTTTGTGGCTATCCTTGCCTCAAAATTTTGAGGTAGAACATGATTCAAGAAGTAATATGTCTTCTTAAAATTATCTACAAATTATTCAAATTCTAAGGGCTCAATATCTTTAGGGAGAAATATCTCCTTTCTCTTTCTATTCTAAACAAACAACCTATTTCTATATGCAAATATGTTATGCTCATATTCCCCATATAGATCTATACACTTGATGTTTACAGTGTAATTAGGGATTCAACCAAATATCTCCACAATTTATCCCATGTCAACTCAAGGACTACATTTGCATTTTCACTCTCAATTCTTTTGTCTATGGGATCATAATGCTTAGATAACTCCATAATTACATCCACCTCCACAAATACATTAGGTACTACCAGCTTTCCAAGGTTGAGCCCCCATAGATAACATGTTAGATTCTGAGAAAGCCTTCTATTAAAAGCATATAAGAACAATTACCATCCACTCTGAGGTTGGGCCAACTCTCCAATTTCACCAACATTGTCAATTAACCTACTCATTACAACAACCTGGCTAGTAGGTCTCTTTCCAATTCATGACCCACTCTCTTTTACTTCTCTAGAGGGCCCTTCCATGAATCTCTCCTAATTTTTCATTGTACTTCTGGACCTTGAGGACGTTGCAGGGGTAATTGGCATAGGGTTAGATGTTGTAGGTGGTTTTGGTTTAGTAGCGGATGAAACATCATGGGTCTTAAGCCTTTTAACTCAATTTTTCTTTGGTTTACTGTCTGGCGAATATTGGACTCACTAGGCTCTAGTTCACTCATATTTGCAATATGGTAGGGCTAGGATTTACAATTTTCATAATAAAAAAGACCTACCCAGTTTTAAAACCCAAGACGCAAATTATAGAACAAAATACTCCCACACCTTACACATTTTTTATCAACCCAATTGAGGATACTAAATGAATAAACTGTAAGCAAGTTATCTCCTAAATTCCCTACTATTTTTTAGAATAGCACAATTTAGCATTTTTAACAAGGGATACAATAATTCACTTACCTAGGTGAACAACTGATAGAAATGTCATAATTTCTTGTTGGAATTTTCCACACTGTTTCTTTAGCTTTTGGCTTTGTTCTCCACTCTTGAGCAGCTCCAAATGTGTGAGAAACAAGCCAACAACCTTCTTTATGGCTAGAAAATGGGACATAACACCACTAATGTTTGATAGAAATCTCACACAAGTGAACTAATGGTTCTCCTCTTACCTCGCTAATTTCTTTTCTACTTTAAACGATGTCCTCAGGATGCTACCGCATTGTCTTTCATTTAGAAGCCATCACTCATCATTGATATGTTTCACCTTTCCCAAGCCTTATTGCAATGTGAGAATCCATGCGATAAGATCTCAGCCATTGAATTTAAGGCCCATCCTTGATCATGTTCATTTCCCATCATTTATTGTTGATTCATGCTCCAAATTCTATATCATATTAGCGATGAGAGATAAAGCGATAGAACAATATTATGACATGTGCACTTGCATGAAAATAAAAGGCACAAGATGCATCACTCACAAGAGAAATTTGAATCAGCAAAAGAAAGTTTAGACAAATAACTCCATCGCTTATCTCTATTTTGGGGCTCAAAGTTTACAATGGATCCATGATGAGAAATGGAAAGTGATCCAAAGAGTACAAAGGGTCATTGTGCATCACCAATTTGCAACACAAAACTCTCAAGCAATTAGTGATATGAAGGAAGCTAGTGATAACACATAGAGCACATGTATATTGTGTATCTCTAATACAACACTCAACATTCAAAACCCATCTACAATATGGGAAACAAAAGAAACACTGCTTATCACTCATTACGGATGTAAAATTACATTCATAAAGCTATCGATGATGAGAGATAAATGGAAATAGTAGACAAGACCTTAAGTGGGACAATTTAGCACATGCTTGTAAGTTGTTTTAAGAAAGGGAACCACCCCAAAAAATGTATAAAATGCCTTAAAGAAATTTAAAACATATTATTTCAAAGGATGCAAAGGATAAATAAGGTCAATTGATCAACCTTATAAAATAAAAGTATTTCAGACCTAGGGATGATGGGCCAGTAACTTCACAGGCTTCAATGGCTCAAGATTTTTAAATACGTTTGAGGATGGGCAATAGAAATTCAATGAGGGATTAAAGTTTTGACAAGGGCTAAGACTTAAGTGTTTTCACTAGAGATCTTGGCAACAAATTCCCAAGGCAATAATAGTGGGAAAAACCCTAAGACCAGACACTTCAAACTAGCTGAATTCTAAAGAGTTTTTTCAAATGTAACCAAAAATTTTAGGGGTTCCATCAAGATGTTCACTAAATAAATGAAAAAAGAGTTTGAGATGTCTATGTTTGGTGATCAATGAATTTCTTCTTTGAACTACAAATCAATCAAACAAACAAAGGTATTTTTATTTCATAATAAAGTATGGAAAAAAAATGATGACAAAATTTGGGATGGATTGTTCCAAACCGGTATGCACTCCTATGGTAAATAGCTACAAATTAAGGGTGTTGATTCCCCTAAGGATGATCAAAGAAAATACATATCAATGATTAGAGAAATATTGTATTTAACTACTACTAGACCAGATATCATGCATGCAATTTTTCTTGTGGCTAGATTTTAAGAGGATCCTAGAGAAACACATGTTGTCGCTATCAAGAGAATATTCAGATATCTAAAAGGAACTCCAGATCATGGCTTATGATATCCTATGGATACTGGATTTACACTAAGTGTGTATATAGATGCAGATTCGATAGGTTGTGCTAATGAAAAAAAAGTGCAAGTGGCGGTGCATTGTTTCTTGGATGTAGATTGGTATCATGGTTAAGCAAAAAACAAAAATTCAGTTTCCTTATCCACTATAGAGGCTAAGTATATTGTTACAGCATCCTAATGAACATAATTTTTGTGGATGATAAAGACATTGAAGGATACCAAAGTAATGTATGATGATCCTATCTATATTTTATGTGATAATACAAGTGCAATTAACATTTCAAAGAATCTAGTGATGCGTTCAAGGACAAAGTGTATGTCTATCAGGTATTAGTTTTGTTAGAGAAGGTTATGGAGAATGAAGTCAAGCTTGAGTATGTACCTACAAAGGATTGGATTGGTGACATATTTACTAAGGATCTTCCTAAAGATAATTTTGAGTATCTCTGTGAGAAGTTAGGGGTTGTTTCCCCTTATTTCTTGAACTAGATGAATATGGAGATGCATCAGTCTAGTGGATCTATGGATATATCCTTCTTTTGGACTGATGTTTGGTGGCTACCTCTCAGGAGGAGTGGGTAGTGTCATGTTTTTTCATTGTGCAGTTGATTGGGTGTACTCCTAAGGGGGAGTATTCAGTACTGGTAATGTTCTTGGTGACAGAGGGGGAGAACAATGTAAAATATTTTTTTCCTTTGCCATTGATGTCAAAGGGGAGCGAAAGCATCATGTGAAAAAAATTATCTACATAGGGGGAGAGAAAGTAAAAGAAATCATGAGAAAGTGTGTTCATAACTATTGTGTTGTCTTTGATGTTTTCTCACATCATGTGTTGCCATTAATAACAAAGGGGGATATTTTTGCAAGTATGAAGGTGTTGTCATTGATATCAACTAGTTGCTATTTTCATTGATGTCGAGGAAGTTGGTTATTGGATTTATATGTTGAGGATATTGAGAAAATTGTAATAAAGAAGGTTTGTAGGTTGTGCATGTATAGTTGAGATATTGAAGAAGTGATGTCAGTACATGGAGTTATCCTTATGTTCCTATGTCTAAAGGTGTGTTAGAGTGAAATAATGTGCTGGACTAATGTCTTTGGTACTTGGTTTCCATTTTCTTTTGATAAAATTGGATAAATGGTGAAAATAGTGTAATGCAAGTATTCAGTGTATGCTCTGGTATGTGCTCCACATTTATTCTAGGTTGATGTTATGCTTGTGTGAATTTGAGGTGTTGTTCATGATCTTTTTTAGTTTCTATATCCATAATTTGGGCTTTTGGATTGTCATATAGTGCGAGATATTTTCACTAGTATGTGAATTGTGCATCTCAGTATGTCGAGCTGTGGTCTAGGAGAAATGTATTTGCTCCACATTTATCTGAATTTTGGCTTTAGGACTTGTACTTTTGAGAATAGGTTGATAAGGTTGTTCTCTTGCTTGGTTCAAGAGGATTTGAGGTTTTGTGTTGTTGTTGATGAGTTTATGAGTTATAGTGTATTCCAATGGTTGATAGAATTATTCAACTGTACAAAATATTCATACTCTTCAGGTGAATTTTATTCCAAAGCTTCTGGATGCATTTTCAAGTGTTTATTACTTACTCTAGATCATGTTCAAGTGATTTTTTTGTTTCAAAAGATTGTATCGAGTTAAGGATGTGTGTGCTTAGTTTTTTTATGTGTTTTGCACTGGTGTAAGCCAAACTTGTGTTAAAAACTAGTAGAAGAAATTATTTAAGAATGTTAAGGTGTATTAGGACTCATTTAGGTCCTCATTTAGGATATGTAAGGGTCTCCCTCATTATAATTCCACCATAGAATATTTTGGCACCAACCTAATTTAACTTTGTAAATACTTTTTTTTTTTGCCAACCTTGGAAGGGTTTCAAGTTTCAATATGGTATAATTATGAGTTGAGATATGTATATGTGATGCAAATTCGAGCATATCAGTGTGAATTTCAAAGTGTTGAGTTCCTAAAGGTAGTGAGCTGAAGGTGTACTCTATCTTTCAAGCATATCTACAAAAGTGTGTGCAATTTTTTGTGGAATCTTTATTGCATTGAGATAGTTTTCACTCCATAACAAATATCTTCTATAATCTTTGTAATTCTATGGCAGTGAACCCTCCGAGTAGTGAGCCCTCATTGGATAGTGTGTCTTGTCTTGGTAGTGAGCCTTTTTGGCAATGATCCTTTGTATTCGGTTTTGGAATTCTTTATACGATGAGCTAATACTCACCATGTTTTTTCCCTCATTTGGTTTTCCACGTAAATTTGGTGTTATTGTGCACATGTTTTTACTTCTTTCAGTTTTTGTTTTCGTATTTAACAATAAAGCATATTAGCAGAGTAAAGGTTTTTGTGAATGCATGTAAGTCTAACTTATGTTGAGTGTTTTGAAGTTTAAAATTTCTATAATTGATTCACCCCCCTCCTCTTAGTTTTCTTGTTCAACATTTCATAGTTTAGATAAATTAATTTTCATTTTATAATCATTAAAAATAAAAAATTATCCTAAAAAACATCAAACAAAAGAAACTAAAACTAAATGATAAACCTTGGAGAAAGCATATCTTCAAACCCTTTAGTTGTGATGACTTTGAGATGTTAGATGAATCCCTTGAGGAGTTCATCTCACCTAGATTATCCACTAAAGCTTTGATGCTAGAGGATGCAATCATAGATAATCATGAAAATCCTAGTTGTTCTTCTCCTAATACCTCTCCTACTTGTGATAAAGGTATATTGGTGTTAGAAGACCCAATTATTGAGTGTCATGAGAATCTTATTTGTCCCTCTTCCAATGCTACATTTCTCTCAAAAAATAGTAAGAGGGGTGAGATAGATGATGTTAAGTTCACTAAAGATACCCCCTCAATAGAAGGTCATCTAGGTAACCCACTTGAGGTTATGAATGGACAAGTTTGATATCCTTTAATTAGTGAGCCTCCTAAATCACCTCCCATCATAGGACCTCATAAGTTACCTCAGAGAAATATCTATAATTTTCCAAGGAAATTCACTAGTGTCAATGTGACATAGCAACCAAGTTCTCATACTGTAGCTCACACATATAGCATTCCTCAATATAGTGGTAAAGAGTATGATCTTGCTCAGAAATTTTTTTGTACTCCAATACAAATCTCCCTTTGGGATTTGATTCAAACATCACCTACATAAAATAGGATTCTCTAAGAATTTTTGTAGAAGAATAGTATCCAATCTTCTATTAAATTGAATTACTTAGCAACCTCCATTGATTGTATGCAAGGGACAAAGTCAAATATCATATTCCCTATACAAGAATTACCCTCACTTGAGATCCAAAATAAACATGAGGCCTTAATGATAAAGGTGATCATTATTGAAGCTATAGTTTGGTGCACCCTTATAGACAATGGAGTACGTATTAATGTGTCTTGCATTGATCTCCTAGATAAAATTGGTGTGGACAAGAAGCTTATTCAACTTAATGATGTTAATATTTGCAGCTTTGACAATGCTAATTCTATTTTCAACCTCTAGAGAGGTATAATTAGATTTATGGCTTATTAAGGGGATTTGGGATCTCTTAAAGTAGGTCTTTTGTATTGTTCATTTTTCATTCTATGATCCTATCATACCACAATTGAATAGGGTTTCTTTGTATCATTGGAGATCTTAATCTTAGACACACTTAAGTTTAGGATTGCACAAATATTTAATTAGAAAACTTTGGGTTTGACTGAGGAAAACCCTTATCCACCAATAAACATCAAATTTGTTTTGCAAATTATTAGCAGATCTAGATCTAAAAGCAGGGATTTCATGTTACAAGAAAGAATTGCAGGTCTAGAACTTCAAATTCAGATTTAGAGTTTTCTGGAAGAGCCTATCAGGACCCATTCACCATAGGGTGAATGAGTTCCTATTAGGGTTTCTAGGGTAGTAGGTTTTCACTTTCTATAAACTTCAGCTTTTGATTTAGAGTATCCTAGAAAAGTATACCAGGACCCATTCGCCATAGGGTGAATGAGTCCCTATTAAGGTGATAGAAACAACAAGTCTTGAACAGGTTCACAACATTTATTACCCTCAATTTTTCTAGAAATTTTACTGTTTCCTTCTATTTTATGATAAATCTCTTCATTGCAATTTGTAGATCTACATTTAGAGTTTTGTTATTTCAATTTTTTCTCCCCAAAACACTACTTGACCTAGACCCCCATCCTAGAAAAAAGAGAAATCATTGATTCAACCTTGATTGTACTCACCTTTTGGGTTAATAGTTACTTCATGGTTTGGATCTCATTTCTTGAATGAAATAGTGGAGAATAGGGTCATTTAACCGCATTTCTCTATGTTTTAGTTTTATCACCTTTTTGATGCATTCATTTGCTTATCCTAGGATTTCCTTCACAATTTTTTTCTCATTTTCAACTCTATCAAGATCTTCAAGAGTAGCCTTAAGTTATTCTTTGTCAAACATGTAGTCATCTTCTACATATTCAATTGAAAAAAATTCTTTAGAGGAATAGGACACTTTTTGTCATCCATGTGCTCAAACTTCCAAGATCTTCCTCAAGTTGTTAGACTTTTCAAAAGGAACCAAGCTCTGATACCAATTGTTGAACATCCAAAATACTAAGATGGGGGGTGAATCAATATTCTATTAAACTTTTGAACATAGCTTATCCAATCAGCAAAACACATTAACAGAGATAAAGAATGGAAGCATGAAAAATCCATAAAGTCACATAACACATGAACTCCAGAATTTTTACGTGGAAAACCCAAAAAGGGAAAAACCATAGTGAGGATTAGCTCATAATATATTATATTCAGATATAGTATATTACAAGGGCACACTGCTAAGACACACTATCCTTATAAGGCTCATAGACAGAGTTGAATGCAATACAAAAATGCCTCACTTCCAAAGTATGAACCGATACAAAGTGCACCTTCCTTGTGTTATATTTCAGTTCCTTTGAAGCTCTATATATAAAGTACTGCTCTGCTTAGCAGTCGCTCAACAACTCTACTCTTATTTTGATCTCTTACCACTAAATTTGCATGTTCGCATCATATGAGATCACTCACACCTGATATGTCATTTATGCTCACTCATCTATCTTTCCGCTCCAAAATATCTTATATATATACAACTACATTCATACACCTCAATTAGGTTGGCCTAATTAGATGTAACCAAAAATAGTTCAAAATTAGCTTTTTTGCTTCACACATGATTCAAAACCTTCTTCACACTCAAACCAAATGTGCAATACATAAGTTACATTGGCGATGGACCTAAAATAGATCCTAAAAATATTCAAAATGTATATTTAATCTTCACAACACATATCATGTATTAGGTAAGATAGGAATGGACCTAATCACAAATAATTTCAATCATACATACACTTCTCATACAACTAATGTCCAAATTCGATCTTCCTTCAAATTCACACTTCACCGACGTCAGTGAGACTATCTTCAGAACCACAACATAGAATGATTCTCTTCAAGGAAATGTGGAATCTCCCACACTGATATACCAAATAGAGAAATGGATGAGATACACAAAGCTAAACTCTATCAAGCATAACTTCTAGTATATTTCACAAAACATCACATAATCTTAATTTTTCTTGAATCTGATAGAAATCAACCCATGGTTAAAAACATAGAGTGAAATCATGTAGCATGGTGGAGTGTGGACCCAAAAACTAATGCACTATACCACAATAGAGTGAATAGATGAACTTAGCTAATTTCCTATATAACCATATTTGTCAGACCAACTTATTCTTTACATGTATCTTCTATAGCACTTCCAAAACATACTAAGCTAATCATAACTGTAGACACGTAGAATATACTGATTGACATTGTGCATCTGATCCCAACTACTAACATCGTTTCATCCTGAATCATCCCTCAGTCTAACTATTTAATCAAATCTCCTTATCTGATTAAATTCATCAACTTTCATCCCTTAATTGAATAAATCATTTTATCTAATTAAGTCAATCTCTTTTGTTAATTAAATCAATCCATCTAATCTAATTATCCCTATTTAATTAAATAATTAATTTTATTTGATTAAATCTCTAAAGTCTATCCATTAAATTAAATAAATTAAAACCTTATTTGATTTAATCTAACACCATCTCTTTTAATTAAATAAATCAAAATCCTTATTTAATTAATATCTTATCATAGTCCTCTCTTATTTGATTTAAATAAATCCATAAATTTGAGTCAAATAGGTCACATCATCTAACATCTCCTATTAAATTAATTAAATCTTGATTAATTTAATCTCTTATCATGTCCCATCCTCTAGATTTTGTAAGTTGCACATGAAAATAGATTTAATCCATTTATTAAATCTCTATTTTCCTCACAAGGCATCTTTTGGAATATTCTCCAAATTTGAATTCAAAAATTCCAAGTCAACATGTACATCCAACAAGGCAATAACTTCATCTTACATGTCCTTTGTCTTGAGCCAAGTGGAATTTATTTAAATTTCCCTTCCCTCTTGCAAGTCATCTCAACAAATTTGAAATTCAAAAATATGAATTTATTGGCACAATCCCCAAATCTTGCACATCCTCCATCCATTCATAGATTGACAAGTGGCATCATGCCATTGGATGAATGTTAGTCCCACATTGCTCAAATTTGGACATTCATCCATCTTGGTATTCTATAAATAAAGAGATCATATCCTCATTTGATCATCCACAAATTATGCAAAGTTATTATGCTAAAATATTTAGCCATTTTCATTCATCACCATTGAGTTCTTAGCTAGGTTTTTTCAGATTTTTGGCTTGGAGCTCTCATCCCTCACCATCAAAGTGGATCAATCATCATCAACATATCAAGCTTGCATCTTAGGAATTGGGAAAGGGCCAATTTTCACATCAAATTGGCACCAATTCCCCCATGGGATCATGAGTTTGCACATTTAAATTTGGATTGAATCTATATTTCTTTGTTTCATTGTGTTCTTTGTTGTTTCCTTTTCTAATTCAAAGTTGTAAATGGATTTCATGGGGAATCCTTGTTTTAGCTTGCAATCTCTTGTTTAACTTGTTTATTCTTGTTTTTTTGTAGGTACTAGGATTGGGGTTCACACATTTGGCGCTAGAAGGAGGGATGGATATCATTCTTTATCATCTTTTCTTAAAATTTCTGCATTTTTTTTCATACACAAAAAAATTCCAACGTTGGGAGCTCAGCGTCGCTATATAACACTGTGGGAAACTCAAAGTGTGACGCTGGACTCGTCCCTCCAAAAATATTTGAACTTCTAACTCTGCTGCTTGACCATTTGACTCGCAGGAAATTTTCAAAAAAACCAAACTATGACGTTGGGCAAAACTGTGATGCAGTTGAGCTCATTGTCTCGACACAGAGCGACACTAACTAGTAAGTGGCACTGTGAGGGCACCGCTAAGAAATCAAACTCTGACACAGTCACGAGTTGCACCACTGACAGGGAGTAAAAAGTGGAAATTAAATTTTACCACATGCTTTTTGATTAATGATCAATTTGTCTTCTATTTTCTTCTTTTTGATCTCTGTATTTTCTAGAATCTCATTGGTTTTTTCCTTGTAGGTTGGAAATCAAAAATGAAGAAAGGAGAAGCATGAAGAGGATGTTTAATCAAATAAAAGTGTTTTTGAACACTTTAGTGTTTGCTTAACACCTTTTAAGAAATTGGTATCACTTATTCCTTAGGACACTAATTTCATTTGGGTTTAAAAAGAATCTTTCCATTTCTTGCAAAAGGCTAAAATGAACATTAGGATCACAACATACTAGAGTTTGTTTCTTTGGATAAAAAAATTAAACAAAATGACTATCATTTGTCTTTTGGTGCTTAAAAAGAACTCACATTCTGCTTTGTGGATTTAAAAAGAACAAGTGCAACTTTGTTTTCATGAAGGCTTACTTAAACTAAATTCATTGAAAAAGGACGTATGCGCTTCTCTCGTGCTTTATAGTGATCTTGATAATCAAAAGGAATTTTTCATGATTTTAGGTTGAGACAAAGCAATCACCTCCACACTTCAATTTGGGTTTTAAAATTGAACAAAATCTTGTGCAAGTGTGAGTAGGGGCATTGTTGCGTATATTCTCTCTCTTTGTTGCCAACAAGGATTGATCGAGTTATGAATATTATTCTTTATTATCTTTTGTTTATCCTAGAGGGCCTGCCTTGGGGAAAAAGTACTCACCCAAGGGAATGACTCAACTAGTAACACTCTAAATCCAAGAGTATTTCCAACCGGTATATAAATGTGGGTATTGGAGTAAACGCCAATATCACGTGGTTGATTTCGACAAGATGGATCCAAAAGGGGACTCTTGTCATATGGGTCAATCTCCACGAACGGAAAGTCCTTATTAAAACCCATGTACTAGAATTTTTCAAAATCCTTTAATCTATTTGTTGGTGCAAGAACGTTCGTTCTGAAGCCACCCCACACTTTTACGGTCTTTTAGTAGAAATTGAAAACATGCCATGGGAGTTTCATGGGTGTTGATGCTTGGCTGCCCCATATAAGTGAGTGTCGTGGAGGGGAGATATTGGGGTCAAGCATCTAACCATTTGATAAAGGGAAGCATAGCTAGACTTTTCCAAGTGGGAACCCAACAAATATTGTCTTACACATCCATAGGATTGTACTTATTCTTGGTTTACAAAATGCATTGCTTAATTGAAAACATCTTGAAAACAAACACTTAACATCATCATCCAAATTTCAAACCCTTTTGGAGACAAATACAATTAACTCAATGCATATGTTATTGCTTGCCCTTGGGACATACATCCTTAGAGGTTTCTAAACATTGGATTGCATCTCGATTTGTCTACTTAAGTAAACAATAGGAAAACCCTTGCCTTAATTTCATTGAATTTCCACATGACATATCTTGTGGGGTTTGAAGAAATTAAGACATTGGACTTCTTAGTTTGAAAACTTAATCAAAGAAAGTGTTTTTGGTAAAATAAAGCCATTAAGCAAAGCTAAGAAAAATGAACTTTCATGTGTGTTGAATACTCACGATTCTCAAAATGTCCAAATCCCAAAGCAAAAAATCATTGGTTCAAAATCCAAAAATGTATGTTCAAATGGAATCATTTCTTGGTTACAAAGGTCTATAGAAGCATTTTATGCTCCTGAATACTTAGGTCTAGGAAAACAAAGTGTCTTTTATAGGTTCATCTTAGGATCAAATCAAATCAAAATATTTTCATCCATCCGTCATCCATCAAATCAAGAATCATCTCATCATCACCTTTTGGGAAAATCTTGGAATCATCCTTAAATGCTAGGATTTTTTGGCAAAATCAAAAACATCAAAAATATTTGAGACTAAATCCTTGAAAAACATTATCAAAATCACCTTTGGCTAGGTATGTGTAGATGCATCCTTTTGCATATGCTTAGTCAAAATTATCAAAATCATCTTTTTTAGCTTAGTATATGTGGATGAATCCTTCATATTCTTAGTGAAATTATCATCTTGTTTGAATAAGTGTGGGTAGATGCATCCTTCTCCCCGCACATATTCAAATTATCCTCCTTTGAAAAAATATATCCCTTAGATCATCATCCAACATCTTAGGGTCTTTTTGTTCAAAAATCAAAAGCAATCAAAATCAAAATCAAGGACAAATCCAAAATCAAAAATCAAATCAAAAATCAAAAATCTGAAACATATCCGAAAGTCCTAAAAGCCTAGTAGCTCCTTCAAGATTTTTCAAAAGACAAAAGCATCTACATCATCCATCCCTTGCATCATCATCATATCACCTTTTGATCCTCAAGGTATCCTAAAAATTTCTACTTTGGGAATAAAGTAAAGATCAATCCTAAGAACCAAGAGATTCATCTCTCTTGAAAAATTGATCCTTGTTTTATGGTTCAAACTAGATCTCAATACAAGAAAAGCATGGAAGCCAACAAAGAAACACCTGCTTCAAGGTATATTAGCCAAACAAACATTGAAATGAATCTTTCCGAATCAAGTAATCCTTTGACCATCTCATCATCACAAAATCTGTAAGAGGAAAACCAAGGAGAGGATCTTACATTTGGAATGTCTCACAAAGAAATAATTGAAATGCTCCAAAATCTGGAGAACCATAAAATCATCAACATCATGATGAGGCTTAACCCTTCGTTATACATGCTTGAGCTAGCAAAACAAGGGGCCAAGTTACCTTCGGATTTCGATGTGAGTACCATAGTGGACACACCATTTCCTCCAATCTCATCCACCATTCCCATCTCATCTACACCCCCATCCCAAAGCATCACGCAAAACATTCTGTAGATCACGACATCGTTTGCTCCAACCCAACTGAATATTAATAAGGGAAATGCATTTCTCAATGCTATTCAAGCACACCCCCTTGTTAATAACCAAAACTTGGATACAAGTACCACATTGGAACAAAAAATATTTGAAAACCCATTACATAAGAATGTCCCTCTTACTTTTCATCATGATCCATCATCATCATTTTTTCACGCAACACCTCAAAATCCTCTCCTCACAAATTCACAAGAAGAGGGAGATATGTTTGGACCAAGGGGCATATTCGACACCACAACATTCTCACAAGAGCTTTCAGCACTCACATTTCCACCTCTTCCACCATTTCCATCATCATCCACACCACTCCTTGGTTTAGGGCTTCCCCCTCTACCAACTATCAACCAAACCAACATCCCAAATATAAATCAAAGCATTATGCCAAATGCTCAAAAAATTTCATCGATATCACAACAACAGAAAACAAATGCACAAGCAATTGCAACATCATCAAACACACCCCTAACATCACAAAGCATGGTCTCTCAAGGACCAACCACCACATCAAGACCACCATCTATCACTCAAAACATCAACATGACATGATCACTCACCACAAACACCATTCCAAATCCACCACCACCCCCACCACCACCAAATTCCACCACATCAAGTGAATACAATGTGGCATTACAAGCTTCCTTTCAAAGGGGATTCCAACAGGTGCAAAAACAAAATTCTGCACAACTAGCCACTCAGCAAGCCGCTCAAGTTGCGCAAGCTGTACAACTAGCCCAAGCCGCATTACAAGCGCAACAAGCCCAAGAATTATTACAATAACAACAACAAGTTGTGCAAGTATTTCAAGCATTGCAAGCACAAAATGATGCTCAAGCACAAGCTCTATTACAACAACAAGTGGCACAAGCCCAAGCATAAGCACAAGCTCAAGCTCATAAAATTGCTCAATATCAAGCACAACAGGCACAAGCACAAATTCTTGCACAAAGACAAGCAGCACAATTGCAAGCTTATTAGCAAGCAATAGAGTAGTATCAAGAGCAGAAAGAAGCAACCAAGTTGGCAGCCCAAAAACAAGCATTGTTGAAACAACAATAAGCACAACAACAAGCATTGTTGGAACAACAACAAATGCAACAACAAGTACAAATCTTAGCACAACAACAACAAGATCAACAACATGCAATTTTTTATACAGCAACAGGTGGAAGCCTACCTAGCTCAGAAGAACATACAGATACCATCAAACAACACACTAAACAACCCACCCATCCAACCCATGATTGAAATACCCCAAAACACTTTCATCCCACCCCCTGATCTGTAAAATGATGTGACAACACAAATCAGGTTGCTCTTGCAACAAGTGCTCGATCTTCAATCAGGGCAAACAACCAAAACACCAAGAAATGTGTGTCCCTATCCATTTGATAGGATCATAGTAATGAAACCATTCCCCAAGGGATTTGAGATCCCCAAATTTGACAAATATTAAGGGACAGGAAACCCTGTAGATCACATCAGGGAATTCTAGGTACATTGCATGGAAGTCACATATGACGATACTTATCTGATGCGAATATTTCCTAGGAGCTTGGAAGACCATGCTATGGAATGGTTCTCTTGCTTACCTTTAGGCATTAGAACATTCCAAAAAATTATGGACGCATTCATTAAAAATTATGCATGCAACATTGCAATGGATGTTAGTCTAGAAGAACTCTCGGCTTTGAAACAAGGAAAGGGTGAATAATTCGCCTCATTCCTACAACGATGGTGATCCAAGGCTAATCAGATCAAGTGGACCATGCCGAAAGAACAATTTTGCACCATCATATCCATCCTTGAAGGCCGCTTGGAATTTCATCTCAAGGTTCAGGGCATCACCACATATGATCAGTTGATCCCCAAGGTGCTCAACATCAAAAGAGCCCTTATGATTCAACCCTCAGAATCAACATCATTCCTTGAGCAACAAAACAACCATCCACCATCAAATTACAATGATAAACCTCAAACATGGGAAAGGAACAAAAACATTACTAATGATGGTGTTGTTGATGCCAAGGTAGTCATTAGTGCTCCTCGCCAAAACACACCCACACCACAAATTCAAATCCAACACCAAAACACTCATCACACAACACACCAACCAAACAAAAATCCAACAATAAATAATCTCAATGAGCAAAGAGGACCACCCTAATGCAAGAGTCATCCCAAGTGAAAATACACCACTTTGGGGGAACCACTTGAAGACATAATGAAAAAGCTGATACACAAAAAACTCATCAAGCCTCCTACATTTCAGAATTACCAAGAACCGGATGTGAAACCTCCTTGGTATAAAAATAATCAACTCTACGAGTTCCATAAAATCAAAGGCCATACCACGAACAATTACATGAGATTGAAAAACATCATCCAAGATCTAATCAATAAAAGAATCATAAATGTGGAACAACCTATAGGAAATCAAAATCTTAAGATATATACAAATCCGATGTTGAATCATGGAAACAAAGGAAATAAAATTTATAAAGGGAAAGGAACCCACTCAAATGTAAATCATGCGTATGAAACAATCGTCGCCTCCCTAGATGAAAAATGCATGGTCATCACCATCAAAGGTGCATGTGCCAAAGATTGTGGAGTCACCACAAGAGGCGAAAAGGTAACTATTGCAAGATCATCCCAGCCAAACAAAGTCCTTGCATCTAGATTTGTTCCTAATGGTTATAATGTCCTAGATCAACTCAAGAGAATGCCAACACAAATATCCATCATGGAGTTGCTAAAAATCTCATCTTCCCATAGGAAAATCCTTGAAGAAACATTGGCCTCATCCATTGTCCCCACAAATCTTGATACAAAGCAATTCCAAGCTATGGTAGGAAATATCATTATGCCTAATCTACTTACATTCTCCGACCAGGATTTCCCTGCTCAACTGTCTCACAACCATGCACTTCACTTGGAAGCCATAGTACATAAGAGAAAAATCAAAAGGGTCTTGGTGGATGGAGGTGCAGGTTTGAATATCTGTTCTCTCAACCTCATCAAGCAATTGAAAATATCAGAAGATTCCATCGACAAAGGAAAGGGTATCACGATAAGAGCATATGATGACCAAGAAAGAGTGTCTTAGGGCACAACAAAACTCCCTATTCAAGTAGGGCCTACCATCATGGAAACCACTTGTCAGGTCTTGGACCTCGACTTGCCATTTAATATCCTCCTAGGATGTCCATGGATCCATGCGATGAAAGTAGTAGTGTTGTGCAATTGTCGCACACACACCCTGCTGGAAGCACGAACCCTCTCTCACTTTGGTTTTGGTTTCTTGGCCCTTCCTTTTTGAGGTTTTATCTTATTTAGGCATGTGCTTAAATGTTTATTTTTGATTGCCTAAGTGTTTCCCCTAGGTTATTCATTGAAAATCCTAAGTTCTAGATAAATTTCGGGCTTTTGCTCGGATTCGGGATTTTCCACCCTAGTCGGATTTTCCTATATCCTGCTTGGACTCCGACTGGACCCTTTTGTTCGGGGATTTTCAGTATTCATGGATTTCCACGTGGGCCAGATTTTCCCATATTCCACCTTGTCATCAGATTCTCAAGTTTTTTGACTGTCTTATCGATTGCATTAATGAATTCGTGCGTGCTTTGAAGGATGTATTTAACTTGATTTTTGAGGTCTTTTATGCTATCATGCTTACTATTTTCCATTGTTTGAGCTAAGGAGTGGTTTATTGCAAATTGATTGGTTGGGTTTTTGGGGCGTTTTGGTTTGAATTGATCGATTTAGTGGTGATTTCTTGCACATTCTTGCCCCTGTTCTTTGTGGACACCATTCTCTTCACATTTGCTGATTCTGGGATCGATTTCCGCTTTATAGTGATATGTGTTTGATTGCTTTTCTTTGAATTGATGATTATGGATAGCGCATTGATGTTATAAGAGCTTTTGGGACTTGAATTCTTGAATATTTGATCACTTCATGACTAGGGTTGCATAGCATTGATTAATTTATGATCTCCCAAGTAATTTATGAGTTTCTTGGTCTGTTTGCATTTTGGTGAACTTACTTGAGAATCATGATTGTTTCCCCTAGTATGGTGTCGGCATTTGAATTACCTAAACCATAGGTTTTCCTATGTGTTAATGGTGGATGTATAGGGTTTAAACCTAGGGCATCACCATTCATCTTTAGTTTTCTCTCAAACAGGCCTAGAACGAAAAGAAAATCTTTTGACGGTCCATGCATAAGTTTCCCTAAGCTTAAATCATTGAAATTCATGATTAACGAGATACTGTGTGTGAAATCATAATTTCATGTCACAATCTGGCTTTTGGCCTCAGTCTGAGATTTCTCATTCCTTTAGGATAATCCATCTCTGGTGGATTTTCCCAAAATTTGATTAGGTGCAATAAAATTATCGCTATCATATACACCATCAGAAAGACAAACATTCATCGACAAGAGGTCATAGCGGGCTCCATTAGTCCTACCGATATTCTTTTCCATCACTGAGACCTCCATCCTTTGGTGAGAGCTTTCACCGAGCCCATTCCACTCTCATCGAGCTCCCTTCATTTCAGTCGGGGGGACCCTGCTTGGTCAGTGAGACCTCTTGACGAGCTCAGATCTTCTTTCGGGGAGATCACATGTTGTCAGCCAGAGGTTATACCGATGAGACTCCATGTCGACGAAACATTACGTAGTTGACAAGACCTCTAGCCGAATTCACAAATCTATCACTGAAACATCCATTTGCTTCGATGAGACTCCCCCTTGTTGGCGAGACATTACACCGAAACCACCTAATTTTAGTGAAACCTCATCCAATGACATCCACCTTCGGTGTGACCTCCCAGAAGTCGCCAAGACTTCTCAGCAAGATGACAGACTTTTGGTGAGCTGAGATGATTCTATAGATTTCAGCTGACGCTAGATTTTCCCGAAGTCCTTGGTTCCCTATTTTTTCCAGATTTTGCGAAGTGTCTCTACCTTCGCGGAAATCCGTCTCTGGTGGATTTTCCTGAAGTTTAGTGGAATGTAGGGAAATATGGAGTAGCATGATGTGTTAATGATTTTCAATGCATTTTATTATTATTTCATGCTATCTTATGATCTCCTATGAGGTTTGTTGATTGAAAATGATCGGATTTAATTGTTAGTAGGTGTTTGTTGATTATTCTGCCAGAATCTGTCTAGCTCGAAATTTCCTGAAATTCCTCCTTGGGTCGGATTCCCTAGATGGCTCTAAAACCCAAAGTTTATCAAAGCATTTTATATGAATTGTAATAACACCTTGACTGTATGAGGCTTATTCTAACGGTGTTCTTATGGATTAAAATTCTCTTTCATGTGGTTTTTATTATGATTTATGTGATGAGTGTAGGCTAAACCTAGCAAGGTGGTTGGGTCTTCAATGTATGATGCAGAGAAGATTAAAATGGACATTAAGAGCAAGATCCTTGAGAGTAAAATCACTTCAATTTGGTCAGAGGTGACTAATACAAATGTTGGATCATGGGATTATGAATAATTTCAAGGAAGAATGGCAGCAGAGGATTCTCCTCTAGTGGCTAGAAGGATGATGGAATCAGGCTTGTCCCATGTAGCTAGATTCCCTTCCATAGTGAAATGTTATGACCTGGTCCTTGAATGTGCTAGGCACTATGATTAGGATACACAAAGGATTATTGGTCCTCAGGGGAGGGTTGTAGCAAATCTCAACCCTGTTTCCATTGCCCAAACTTTTGATATGCTAGACAGATCTCATGTGGTGAGATTTAGCATGAGGGAAGCTCAAGAGTTCTACGATGAACAAACTGTGAAGTCACAATAGTTTATCAATTCATGGCTGGAGAATCCCAAGTCACACTACTCCAAGTTACCCAAGCAACTATTCAAGATAAAGTTCAAGGAGTATTATGATGTCATCACTCTTCTCAGTAGGGTGGTTGGATTGAAGAATGCAGGCATGTTTGAGAATTGGATGTGCCACGTGATTGTGAGGATGGAGCAAGAGAAGATTAACTACCATTGGGCAGGGGTCATTAGTAGAGTAATTCACGAATAGTTGTCTAATGTGTTGCAAACAAAGACCTTCACAATGACTTCATATTTGGTCTACACACTTGCAAGATTCCACCCCTATAAAGGATTGAGCACAAGGGGCACTTTTGGACAAGATGTTATCTACGAGGTTTACCCTCAGTTGCACATAGGAGATTCAAAATATAGGAGGGTGAATGATGCATTCACCATGCACATTACTAGATTGCTCCAAGGTGCAGAACACGTTAGGATTTCGGACCAGGCTAAAAAACTCATCAAGAAATATGGAGCATGGTTTATTTAGTTCCCAACTTTCTCCTACATTTGGATTGATGGCTGCAAAAGGGCTCCATATAGACTTCCAAGATACCCTACCAATCACATTCTACTGTTGGAGGTCACTAGGCAAATCTATGACTTTGATGCCATTATCCAGAGAGACAAGCATAAGACTGGATTTGGTGGACACTTCCCATTAAGGGTTGGCACTAGAGAGGCTTGTCCTTCCATTGGTTCTACCCAAGCTTCAAAAGAAGAAATGAGTACTCTTGGCTTGTCTTTCCACTCCAAGAGGCCCAGATTTGATATTATAAGAGAAGCTCAAAAGAAGGCCAGCAAAGAGTATTTCCATAAAGGAAATGCTTGGAGGAATTAATGAAGCCCCTATAATCCATTAACCCTTCAATTTCTGTTGTGAATCCTTTGCCTCAGGAGACCATTACCGAGCTTGAAAATATGAAGGCTTCCAATCTTGCCATAGCGAGTTGGCTGCAAGGGGTGTGGACCAAAGGTAATGAGGCCATTAAGGAGATTCTGTCAACTGGGAAGGATGTTACAAGGGCAACTGATTGGTTGAAAGTGGTGTTGGCACAAGACAAGGAAGACACGGATCTCCTGCTGTGGAAAACTAGAACTATCATGGAGTACACCCGGGATAGGTTGGTAGGTGACGGAATTCTTCCTTCCTCTAGAGCTACCAAACCATAGGAGTGGTATGAGGCATTGTTGATTAGACAGAAAGTGATGAAGAAGATTTACAAACAAATGAGGCAGATTGATGATACCCTAGCTGGTGTTTACAATGGATCCATTTCCTTCTTTGAGATTATGATGGGAAGAAGGAAGATCGCACCCAAGTACTTGAGCTTGGAACAGTTGAGGAAGTGGTAGCATGATGTTTATGCCCCAATTAATGATGATTATGTTTTTGAGCATCAGTTAGATGATGCGGCCACATACATTGATGTCATTGACAAATACCTAATGTATAAGGTGGATTGGGATAGGTTCGTAAAGCAATCAAGGGAGGAGATTGCATCAATTGAAAGATGACTTAGGGCTTTGTCATTACCACCTGTGGCCGACTTGGATGGGGCACTCTTGAAAGTCCATCAAGGGCCGGATCATAATAGAGACAAAGGGGAAGGCAGTCAATGCCCAACTACATCGAGATTTGTGCTTCCCCATTATCATTCCCTGCATTGGTGCAAGCTACATTGGGAATCCTGGGCTGACCTAGGTGTAGTTCGCACATTTAATGCATTCCTTCGTTCCATTTTGACTTTCTCTTGGCTGATTGGTGGTGCCTAAATAATGCTGCGAAACTCTTGCTAGGCCGATGGGTTTTTCTAGGGGGATTCTATATATTTGGCATTTCGCCTCATTTGTAAGGGTTAGAATATAGAGATTGATATAGAGCAGAAATAGTTAGAAGCGAATCAAGTAGAGAAAGTTAGCAACTAGTTGTTCTTAAGCAAATATTGTAACAAAAAGCTGGAATTGTTGCTACAGTGGATAATTCGAATGCAAGTAATGACATTGTGATTTGGTGCCATACTTGTATTCTATTGTCTTGCATGGTTCTTTTTATTCTATCTTTAAAATTTCTTTGAGGAGGTTAATATTTATATTAGGTTTGATTCAATAATGCTTGTTATTTGATATTTCAAGTGTTGCAGCAATCCCTTAGTCCATACTTTTTGCAACCAACTGATTGTTAGTTGCTTTGAAAAGTTAGCCTGGACTTCATATTCGTTGTACTTAGTTTAGTTGTGATAGGGTTATTTGAACGAATGCTCATGATTTGAAAATCTTAACACCTTAGAAGATTGCACTATTTTCTATGAGATTGCAGATCCATCTAGGTCGAGTGGAAATCAGTTTTGAGGGATTGGTCCATTTCAGTGTTTATCATTTGCATTGTTAATCTTAGCAGTAATATTAGATTTAGAAATCTCTTTGAAACCCTTATATTTTTTTGTTTCTTTGATTATTGGGCTAGATAGGATTGAAGTATCATCATATTTTTGGATCTAATAAGTTGAGATTCAGTATTTTGCTTGTAGTAAGGTCCCATTGTGATTACCAACATTTTCACATTTTATCACTGAGTTGTTTATGCATTGTCAAGACCTGACATTAGAGACCTTGGGGTTATCTCTTGAGGCTTGTTGATAGAGATTTACCTTTCAAGTGAGATAGGATATCATATTCTATCTGAGTTGTTGTTGTGCAAAAAACATCATCAACAAGAATGGCACTATAAGGAGGGCTTAAATAAGCAAGCTGGATCAATTTTTGAACACCATCTCTCCTAAGAGATTCAAAAGAAGGATGAGATCCACTCTAGGAGAGGAGTAATTTTAGGAATTAATAGACCCTACTAGGTCAAGAAGGACCAATAGAAGGGGAGAGTCATCATCATCCCATCCACCTCCCACATCTCCATCATCCCCATCTTCATTAGGTTCATCTAAGTCTGAGGCCATTCCCAGTCCACAATCTCAGCAATCATAAATCAGCCATTACCACCCCCACCTCCACCAATGGCTTTCCTAGCAACCAACCCATCTCCATTAAATTTTTTTGTTTACAATGTCATGCCCAAAAACACTGAACACTTTTGTTCAAAATTTCATGTCAATGATCCAAATAGGACCACCGAAGAACACATTAGGATCTTTCAGACTGGCCTTAAGGATAGAGGGATAAACCACGAAGATGTAGCATGTAGAATCTTTCCCTATTCACTAGGGGAAGATGCATTCTATTGGTACAACCATTTTCCTGCTGGGTCTATCGAGCATTGGACTGAACTAGAGGGTGCTTTTTTGTAGAAGTTTTGAATCCCCATTAGTTCTAATGAGCTTTACCATCAGTTCACTAATGTGAAGAGGGAGGTCAATGAGCCTATAGGATCTTTCAATAATAGGTTTCATCATGATTATACCAAACTATAGGCCCCTTATGTTGTTGACAAACCCACTGCTCTAGAAGTTTATTATGAGGGACTTGATAGTTTAACAACTACATTTATGAACTGGAGTAATAATACTCCTACTAGTATACTTGATGCATATGTAGAGGCTGTGAAAGTTAGCACTAATCTAAGGTAACATTTGTCTAGGCCTCTACCCTCATTAGGACCCGTTACTCACCCTGGACAAGTTCCAGCTCTCAACCAAGCTCTGGAAAACCATACTCCAATCATGAATCTAGTACCTCAGTTGCCCCTGGTCCCTCACCCAGGACCTTCTGTAGGACAAGTTTCATCCATAATTAGTTACCCTCAGCAAAATGTGAATCAACCTCTACATATCCATCCTCAGGCTAGTTATCCTTCATACCTGCAAAATTCTGAAGTCTTGAACCAGTCACTAAATGCCAATGTTGTAGCAGGGTATTCCTAGAATAATGTGAATTAGCCTCCATACAGTAATCCTGACAAAGAGAGACTTGATGAATTGTCTAAACAAATAAAGAAGCTGAATATGGATGTGACTTGAGGAACCAGAATAATCAGTTGCAAGCTACTCAGAGAAATATGCAGTCTAATAAGAATAGAGAGAATCCACAAGGACAACACTTTGATAGAGGGAAACATCAGGACCGAGGATACAATAATGATAGATGATACAATAATGAAAGAGGATATAACCAGGACAGAGGTTACAAAAATTATAGGGGATTTAATAATGATAGAGGGTATAATAATGATAGAAGATAGAACTATGATAAGGGGCAATCCTCAGGTCATAACTTTGACAGAGGACCAAGTGGTGTACAAGGGTTCGAGAGAAGGCAACAATCAGGACAGAACAAGACTTGGAACATAGGGCCCAACAATGGAGGAGTCCCCACCCCATTGGATCAACCAGTTAGTCAACCTGTCAATCAGTTAACCAAGAGAAGCCTCCTAGTGGTGTATATCTAGTTGAGGCTACTTTATCAGGGTGGTGTAGGCTCCACAAGACTAGTCAGCATTCTGAGTTAGACTATCAAGAATTCTAAACAATGGCCTCAATCTTTCAGTACGAAGTAGAGAATAGTGCAAGCGGTCGGGAAATAGTACCATTCAATCCTTATGATTCACCGATGTTGGTGCTGAACCATGCTCATTTTCCTCAAAGTAAGGAGAATGTACCCGAAGAGGAATCTGACCAGTTGGAGGAAGAGGCAAACCAGGTATGTAATGGGGATGAAATGACATAGTTATTCGATGAGATTCAACTGAATGATAATGGTCCCAAAGATGAAGAAGAGGATTATGTCAAAGAGGAAGCTTACATTGAATAAATGCAGATCTTCTAGAGACCTATCAAGAAGTATGACTTGAGGGAGTTGCCACACAGGTGCCCATGGGCCGAAGGCCCCTTTACTACTTCCATTCCACTGAATAATTTCAACACGCCTCCAGACGCTAATGCTAGCAATAATCCATCAGTGCCTCAAGTATCCAAGAAATATTTATCTTAAGATCCAGGACATGCTGATGTACCAAAAGGAAGAAATGATGATGCAAATAAGGAAAAGATGGTGGAATACCTGAGGGAGACTCCTACTGATTTAAATAAAGGACAATTGGCCACGTATGTTGCTGAAGAACTCCAAAAATTGAAGGTAAATCTATTTGCATTCAAGTTATTAAGAGTTCCATCCATTAGGAATGTAGTCTTAGGATCTTATAATGCAAATTCCATGTCACAAGATAAATCAGTTAGCGAGAGTGTCAATAGAGTATTTGGTTCTCATTTAGTAGGAAGACAAAATCAAACTCACAATCAAGTCCATATGCCCCATGGAGATACCGGGAAAGAAAAGGACAAATCTCAAGTTGCTCAAGTAGATATTCCCTTAACTCTGTTTCAAGGGAAGACAACCACACCTCCATTCTTGATTTTTGTTCAAATATTCGGTAAGAATCTGCATAATTGTCTACTGGATTCTGGTGCTTCAACCAATGTTATGCCTTTCGGTGTATGTTGAGCCATGGGAATTACTCCTACTGAATCACAAAAGAAAGTCACACAATTGGATATGACTAAAGTCAATGTTGTGGGAGAGTTAAATATGATTCATATGCAGATCGCTTCTGATCCTAGGATTCAGTAGGTTATCAATAAACAGGTGGCTGACATACCTACCACTTATGGTCTAATCCTGGGAAGAGACTTTATGAGGGCCTTGAATGGATATGTCTCAACTGATCACTCCCATATGTGGCTTCCCTAGAAGGGAGTGCCAAACCAGATTAGAATTGAAAGAGAACCCAAAATGAAGTACATGATTACAGAATATCAGAAAACTTCTAAAATTCTGGTATCAAAAGTAAGTATGGGTAACTATATGCTTGCTACTCCTCTTGAGGAGACAGATATGGAGGAAGTTCTTATGTTCCACACAACACCTGTTGACCTTATAGTAGAATCCAGTGGTACTGAAGTCCTGATTGAACCAACAGATGACTAGAGTGGTCTGGAAGATAGTCATCTTGGTTTGCTAGATAATTTTCAAGAGTTCATTCAAAAGTGCATTCAAGATCAAGTTCAGTTGGGAAGAGGAATGAACTTTGGAGAACTACTTTTTCCCAATTGGTGTAGGGTACATAATTCTTCTCATTTGGAATTAGACTGTTGCTTATGCCAGGTTGCAGTGGAACAAATATAGAAATGTATCAACCCCACTCCTGTAGCCAAAATTGATATCCAGAATGTTCAGGAAAATCCGAAAGGCAAAAGAGTAATGCCTTCTGAAGAGCCATCCAGTAGTAACAGTGCAAGCAAAAAAGCAAAGAATTCTATAGTTGCTGGATGTTGGACTTTAAGATTCGATGGATCCAAGTCAAACAATGGAGTCGAGGAAGGTTTCAAACTAATTAGTCTGAGAGGTAAGACATTTTTTGCTGCTCATATAATTCAATTTCACTATACGAATAATGTAGCCAAATATGAGGCCTTGGTGCATGGGCTGCTAATGGCATTGAAGAAAAAAGTTAAGATCTTACAAGTTTTTGGAGATTCTAAGTTAGTAGTCAGGAAAGTTAGGAGACAATACTCTTGTCATGATAGGAGAATGACTAACTATAGACACATAGTGTGGGACCTCATTGAAGGATTTGATGCCTTCAATATTTAGTTGATTCCATGAAATAAGAATCAGACTGCTGACTCTCTTGCTCAAGCAACTGGTACCTTGTAGCCTCTTTCTCTTTTCGAACTAAAGAAGTTTACTGTGGAGCTGACCCCAGTACCTTCAATACCCGATAATATCACCAACTTCTAGGTATTTGAGGATGACAAGCATATCTTAGATTTCATTACTAGTACTCATGTCTTTGCTTCTCAAATCATTGATGAAACTGAGCTTCAAGAAGCTAAGATGGTCTTGGAAGGGGTAATTAACATGAATACCAACACAATTCCTAGGGGAATGGTGCAATTAGAGAGGATCTTTGATCTGGGCAAGATTAGATATCAGGAACAGGATACCAGGAAAGAGTCTATTAGTGGACAGTGTGACAAATATAATATGGGATCTCAGGAGGATGTCAAAAATGTCTTTATTGGTAAAGTATGCACTCCTAAGGAAAGGCAAGGAATCATCAATGCACTACATAGATATACAGATGTGATAGCCTGGAGTTACGAAGACTTAAAGACTTATGATACATCAATCATAACCCATAATATTCCTCTCAATCTAGGAGTAAAGCATTTTAGACAGAGGCAAAGGCCCATCAATGCTTTACTAGAACCCATAATATAGAAGGAAGTGCATAAATTATTGTCTGCAAGGATAATATTTCTGGTCAGACACTCTACCTGGGTTGCAAACCTGGTTCCAGTGCTGAAGAAAAATGGTGAAATCGAGCTATGTGTAGATTTCAGGAACCTAAACAGAGCATCAGAAAAAGATAATTATCCAGTACCCTGACTAGATGAAAAGCTCCATATTGTCAATGGATCTTAGATGATGTCCTTCTTGGATGGTTATTCGGGATACAACCAGGTCATGGTGTAGTATGAGGATAGGCACAAGACTGCTTTCACCACCAAGTGGGGCACTTTTTCCTATAGGAGGATGCCTTTTGGCTTAATTAATGATGGAGCAAAATTTCAACGAGCTATGGACATTGCCTTTAAATACATAATTGGTAAGTGCATCATCATTTATATGGATGATCTAACGGTCTTTTCCAAGAAGAGAGGTGATCATATCTCAAATTTATGCAAAGTTTTTCAGAAATGTAGAGTTTGGGATATCTCTCAACCCAAAGAAATGTATCTTTGGAGTAGTAGAAGGTAAATTGTTGGGGCATGTCCTTTCTAAAAATGGGATTTCCATTGATCTAGAATGCATAGAATCCATTCTTAAGATTCCACTACCTGCTAGTAAAAAGGAAATAAAATCATTCTTTGGCAAGATCAACTTTGTGAGGAAGTTCATCACTGGTTCACAAAAATAGTTAAACCACTGAATGCAATGTTGAAGTAGGAGGCCAAAGTTGAATGGAACACAAAGGAAAATGAGGCATTTGCAGAGATAAAAAGGGCTATTATTGAAGCTCCTATTTTGGTAAGTCCAGACTATGCTAAACCATTCTATATATATTCATTTTTCTCTGATCATTCCTGTGCGGCTATGTTAACTCAAAAGTCTGACCAAGGAAATGAACATCCCATCGCATTTATGAGTGCACCACAGAGTTGAGATACCCCAGTGTGGAAAAGCAAGCCTATGCCCTTGTCAGGGCTATAAAGAAATTCAAACACTATATCCTCAGAAATAAAATCTTTGCAATAGTTCCTGATTCAGTGGTTAAGTTGTTATTGATGTAGAATGAGCTAGGGGAACACAGAGCCAAGTGGGTAACTATGTTACAAGAGTATGATATGTAAATTCAACCCATGAAATTGGTAAGAGGGCAAGGGCTTACACAGAAAATGGTGGAAACAAGCCCTAACCTTATAGCTCAGAGTTATAATTTAGAGGATGTTTCTCTTGGCGAGTGGTATGATGATATTGTTCATTATCTCCTGACTCAGAGATGCCCTGATCATCTTAATTCAGTACAAAGAAGGGAATTGCACTTAAAGAGTGACAGTTTCATGTTGAAAGGATATGTCTTATACAAGAAAAATCATGAGGGTGTTTATTTGAGGTGCCTAGGAAAGGCAGAGTTTGAAAGAGTGATGTTGGAGTTTCACAATAGATATGGTACAGGCCATGGATCAACACCTTCCACAGTGAACTAGATTTTGAGGGTGGTTATTATTGACCTACATTGTTCAAAGATACACACAACCACATCAAAACTTGTCATGTGTGTCAGACTACAGCCACCAGAGAGAAGTATGCCACACTCCCACTCCAGCTGGTCTTCGAGGTAAAACCTTTTGCACAATGGGGAATGGACTTCATAGGTCCAATCAATCCACCTTCTTCTACTGGTCACAGGTATATCCTTACTGTCACTAATTATTTTACAATATGGACCGAGGCCCTTGCTTGCAAGCAATGCACTTCAGAGGTAATTATTAACTTCATTGAATCAAGTATCATTAATTGTTTTGGATGTCCTATGTCTTTAGTGTGTGATAATGGTCCTACATTTTCATCTTTGAAGTTTTCTAGCTGGGCTTTGGACCATGGGATTATAATTAAATTTGCATCCAACTATTACCCTTAGGGTAATGGTTTAGCTAAGTCATCCAACAAAAATCTCCTGACTGTTATTCGCAAATTGTTAGAAAGAAATCTAAAGGATTGGCATACCCAACTTAGATTTTCTCTTTGGGAAGATCGCACTGGACATAAGACTTCCATAGGAATATCACCCTATCACCTGGTTTATGGATTAGATCCTGTGTTTCCCATTCAGTTAAAGATCCCCACCTTGTAGTTCATTAATGAATATTATGATGAGGGAGATAAATGTGAGGCTAGACTTGTTGAATTATTACACCTTGAGGAAAAAAGAGATGAAGCCTTGGAAAACTTTGCTAAACATCAAGGGGTTGTCAAGAGATGGTTTGATAAAAGAGCCAAGGTTAAAGCTTTTAGGATTTCTGACTTGGTTCTTTACTGGGATAAAGCCCATGACCGTAAGGGAGAGCATGGAAAATTTGATAAACTTTGGCTTGGCCCTTACCAGATTTCAGAAATTCTTGGAGATAATGCTTTCCGTTTGAAAACTCTCACTAGAGAGGATATCCCACTACCTATCAATGGGAAGTATTTGAAGCATTATTTCTAGTCTTGAGCTATTTTTAGCTCTTGTCTTGTATATAGTTAGATTAGGTTTCCCTTTCTGGTTTGCTTTTGGTTTGTTTTGTTTTTGCTTTGCTCTTGCTTTGGAGGTTTCTCTATTTTCGCTTGGATGTGTTGCACCTGCATGGAAACTATGGCATTGTCTGGAATTGTTCTAAGTATTTCGTTGGTGGACTTTAGTATTGCATCTTGAAAGGATGGTTGAAATCTTTACTATTGCCAACAGTCTTAATGTTAGATTTATAGAAGATTGATCACCAACTTTGATTTGAATTTGAAGTACTCTGGAATCTTATATCTCTCATATATCTTAAGAATTTTGATGTTACTATAGGAATGCTTGTGAAGTTTTGTCAGGTGAAAAATATTATTTCTGCTTCAATGCCACTATGGTTCTCAGCCATGACTATGAGCTTCATTTTTCACAGGTTGAAATGAAAGTGACATATAAAGAATATCAAAAGAAAGAAAAATGAAATATTGAATATCAAAAGAATAAATTCAACTTATCAAGGGTACCTGAATATCTCTACCGGGGCTATAGACGCCTAGCTGGCAGTAGAGCTATGTTCAGGAGAGTCACAACAATAACCTCATTGGGGCTATGGATGCCTAACTACCAGCGAGGCCCTATCTAGGTTGCTTTTGAAGTTAGAATCCCTACATAGCCTGACTTGACTGAACTTGGTTTATGTAGTAACTTAAGGAGGGAAATGAACTCATATGCACATACTTGGATTTTCATTTTATGGAAGGTTTGGTCTCTCCTTTGGTTCTGATTCTTTAAATCATTACATTTTGGTCTATTCATTTGGTAGTGAGACTAAAACCATAGATTCTGGGTTCTTGATTCATGTTCGTCATCAAATGCTCTGGAGCATTTTCCTAGTGGAAGTTGCCATTTGTTGTGTAGTTGTCGCACACACACCTCGTTGGAAGCAGTGACCCTCTTTTTCTTTGGTTTTCGTTTCTTGGCCCTTCCTTTTTGAGGTTTTATCTTATTTAGGCATGTGCTTAAATGTTTATTTTTGATTGCCTAAGTGTTTCCCCTAGGTTATTCATTGAAAATCCTAAGTTTTGGATAAATTTTGGGCTTTTGCTCGGATTCAAGATTTTCCACCCTGGTCGGATTTTCTCGAATCTTGCTTGGACTCTAGCTGGACCCTATTGTTCAGGGATTTTTGATATTCACAGATTTTCGTGTGGGCTAGATTTTCCCAGATTCTGCCCTATCTTCAGATTCCCAGGTTTTCTGACTGTCTTATCGATTGCATTAATGACTTCATGTGTGCTTTGAAGGATGTATTTAACTTGATTTTTGAGGTCTTTTATTCTATCATGCTTACTATTTGCCATCGTTTGAGTTGAGGAGTGATTTCTTACGAATTGATTGGTTGGGTTTTTGGGGCATTTGGGTTTGAATTGATCCATTTAATGGCGATTTCTTGCACATTCTTGCCCTTGTTCTTTGTGGACACCATTCTCTTCGCATTTTCTAATTCTGGGATTGATTTTTTCTTTATAATGGTATGTGTTTGATTTATTTCCTTTGAATTGATGATTATGGATAGTGCGTTGATGTTATAAGAGCTTATGGGACTTGAATTCTTGAATATTTGATCACTTCATGACTAGGGCTGCATAGCATTGATTAATTTATGATCTCCCAAGTAATTTTTGAGTTTGTTGGTCTATTTTCATTTTGGTGAACTTACTTGAGAATCATGATTATTTCCCCTAGTATGGTGTCGGCATTTGAATTACCTGAGTCATAGGTTTTCCTGTGTGTTAATGGCGGATGTATAGGGTTTAAACCTAGGGCATTGCCATTCATCTTTAGTTTGCTCTCAAACTGGCCTAGAATGAAAAGAAAATCTTTTGAAGGTCGATGCATAACTTTCCCTAAGCTTAAATCTTTGAAATTCATGATTAATTATTGGTTTCTTCTACTCCATATGCACCTCCATTGATTTTTCTTCATAGGTTCCATATCTTCCTTCTATGGTGTCCTTAGGATTTCTAGGCATGAAATCAACTGAGACAATAATCTCTTATTTATTAATCTCATATCCCAGTGTTTAGATCCAGAATATCATTGGTAAAATTAATTGAATGATGCATTCATCTATTGATACCATGAATATTATTTAATACTTGTATTTTTCCACCATTTTCTTAGGGATTATTTCTCTTTCATGCATCCTCTTCTAAAACACTACAAATAAAGCTTCAAGAGCTTCAACTTGTGCCTCTGCATTGCCAAAACCTATTAGAAAATGTCTGATCTAATGTGTAATAGGTCTTCCTTTCAACCATGTCACAATTTAAGTACTAGGTAGTTCTCTCAAAAAGTAGAAAAGTAGACAAACAGTCAGGGTACCATACAGAAATGGATTTTTCTTTTCCTTGGTCTTCTCCAAATTTTTCATTAGTTGTTGTCTCAACAACTCACAAAGATCATAGTCAACTCCTTTTTCCACCATTTCATGGGTAATATAAATTGTGGTAGTAGTTAAAGAGTTTTCACTATTTGTAAAGTAAAACTTGTAAGCTACCATCATAATTGCATACTTCATAGTTGGATTTCTTATGTTATCCACTATCAAGGTCCTCTTTTCATATGTAGCACTAGTTAATTTTATGACCACTTCATTTCTCACTAATTTGAGTATCATAATAGGTCTGGTGGAGCATAAACCAATAACTTCTCTAGTCACATCCTTTGTGATTAACCTAGGAATGCCAGTCCAAAAAAATCTATTATGAATTCTTCTCAATGCAATTCGAACCCATTTATCATCAAAAAAGAAAAACTTAAAACCCTTTCTACACATGAATTTTCTTTGTAACTAGGTTTTGTTATTCTGGTTTTAGGGTAAAGTTATCTCTATTAAGTTCATTCACCCATACCTCCCCTACTTTATAATGATTATTCTCCCCTAACTTGCTTTGAATATAAATTCTTGTATCCTCTATATGTAAAACACCATAAGGAACACATGAAAATTCTCCTATCGGATCGACCTCTGTGGATTTATGTTGCAAGAATGGAGAAAGGAATGAAAGTGTTGTCATTGAAGTCAACTGGTCAAATAGTTATCTATTAGTTGTTGTTGGTTGTATATGTTGAGGATATTGATAAAATTGTATTAAATAAAGTTTACAGGTATTCAGTTGTTGCTCAATATCTGATGATCTAGTATTTTCCCCTATGTTCGTACGGTTTAGATATGTTGGTCATGGCTATTGAAGGTTGGTATATCCAGAATTCTAGCTATTGGTTATTTGTGAAGTTTGAGTTATGTTCACTAGTTGTGAACTATGCTTTTTATGTTCTGGATGCGGTCCAGGTGAAAATTTGATGGTCCAAATTTCTCTTTGATGAAATATTTTGACTTGCGGTTCTAGAGTTAAGATGTTATGATTGCATTGAAGATATTTTTGGTTTCTGGAAGTTTCAAGCTTAATTTCTCTATGTGTTAAGCGCTATCTTCAAAGTTAATAAAGCATGTTGCATCTACTTTGGGTCCCGATGAAGTGTGTTTTCAAGTTGTCCTCATTCTAATTCCACCCTAGGATTTTTTGGCACCAACCTAATTTGAATTTGAAGTTGGATGGATGAATTTTAATCTTTTTCAAGGTTGGAGATCGTATAAATATAGGATAATCTAGTAATAAAAAACATAGAAGAGAAAAGAAGGAAGGTAAGTGAAAGAGTAGATGCAACTTTCATTCTATTTAGAAAGTGTGTGAGTGTTGTGTGTAGAAAATCGGTGCAAAGCTTAATGCCATGTTTCTGGATGTATAAAGAAAAAGGAAAAATCTATCATTCATGCAAGTTGATCAAGTGATTGTGGTGGAATCTTTTGTTGCATTGGGATTGTTTTCTCTCTATAAAAATTCTTCTTTGTTTTCTTTGTATCTTTGTGGTAGTGAGCCCTCTAGGTTGTATCCCTATTGGATAGTGAGTACTTATTTTAGGCAGTGAGCCTTATCTCAGGTAGTGAGCCTTATTTCAGGAAGTGAGCCTTATCTCAAGAAGCGAGCCTTGCTTTAGGTAGTAAGCCTTTTTGTAATCAGTTTAGATATTCTCTATAGTGTTAGTTAATCCTCATCATGGTTTTTCCCTCATTGGGTTTTCCACGTAAATTTGGTGTTATTATGTTTATGTGTTGGATTTGAGTTTCTACATTGGAATTTGATGATTAAACATTTAAGCAGTTTTAAGTATTAGTTCTGGTGATTGAATTAAAGGTTAAAATCTTTGACAACTGATTCAGCCCCCTCATAGTTGTCCTATTCAACAATTTGTAATAGAGCTTGATTCCTTGGTGAAGAGCTTAACCGCTTGAGGAAGGTCTAGGATGGCTAGAAAAATGGTCTTTGACTATCTAAGGTTTGCTAGAACTAATTATGGTATCTAGAAAGTATTGATGGAAGAATATATGGAGTATTGTAGATATGATATGGAGAAAGCTTACAAGAATCCCTACAGTCCTACTAATGGTCTGAGTACACCTGAAGAGATCAAAGCATAGGAAGTCAAAAATAAAGTGAAGTTTATCTTGAAGAATATTCTAGTACATTTTGAGTTGATTAAGGTTTAGAATTTGACGACAACTAAGGAAGTCTAGGATGCTTTAGAAAGGGCACATGATGGTGATGAAAGAGCTAAAGAGGAAAAATTACAGAATTTTGAAATATAGTTTGATCTTATACATATTTCTAAAGATGAAAATGTCAACACTTATGTACATAGATTAGATGAGGTAGTGGCTGGAATGCGATCACTTGGAACTACTATAGATGAAACCAAGATTATAATGAAGATTCTCAGAACTCTTCTCAATGCTTGCAATGAAAAGGTGAGTTCTATTGAGAAAACTATAGATTATAAGACTTGTACTAAGGATCTGATGTTGGGATTTTTTACATCTTATGAGATGAGGAATCTGAGTCTAAGAAATGGAAGCAAATTAGAGACTACTTTTAAAGCTAGAAAAATTGAAGATCAGGATGAAGAGAACTCTGATGAAATAGAATTTAACTTTATAAGAAGAATGAGAAAAAGCTCTGGTAAATATGAAGCTAAGTTTCCCTTTAAGTGCTTTAGTTGTGGAGAAATAGATCATTATGTTGCAAAGTGTCTGGAAAGAGCTAAAAGGAATAAACAAAGATATGAGAAGGAAAAGAAAGGAAAGAAGATTAATAGATCTTACTATGTGAATGAGAATGCTAGTATTTTAGATGAAGATTCATAATATGAAGATCTAGATGACAATGAATGCTTGTTCTTGGTGATTAAGGATGAATCTACTTCTACTAATTTAGAAAAATAGGATAAAGATGAGCAAAAGAAGCTAGACAAATATAATGAAAGAGAAGAAGATGCTCTAGTGATGTACCCTAGGACACTAAAATATGTACAGAGGAATTATTCAAAAAATTAGATTATTGGAGACAAGAAAAAAGGCATGTTAACTAAAAGCAAAGTTAATGTTGAAGTAAATTTGTGTTTATTTTCTTAGATTGAGCCAAAGATAGTAAGTGAAGCTTATAAAGATGAACATTGGAAGGGAGAGATCTAAAAGAATAAATTTTGCAGATTGAGAAGAATTAGACTTGGGAATTGGTTCCAAGACTGATAGACAAAAATATCATTGGATCAAAATGGGTATTCAAAAATAAGTTGAATGAGAAAGGAGAAGTTGTCAAAAAAATAGTGAGGCTTGTGTGTAAAGGCTACTCACAAGTAGAAGGCATAGATTTTAAGGAGACTTTTGCCTTGGTAGCAAGAATGGAAGATATAAGGATGTTATTGGCATTCGTTGCTTATAAAGATTTCAAATTTTATCAAATGGATGTCAAGTCAGCATTTATGAATGGTGAGCTAGAAGAAGAAGTTTACATGGAACAACTAGAAGGATTTTAGTTAACAGATCAATTGCATATGGTGTGTAGATTAAAGAAAGATTTATATGGATTGAAGCAAGCTCCTTGATTAAAAATGACAAAATATTGATTATAGTTGTATATGTTGATGACATTATCTTTGGAGGAAATTAAATTATGTGCAAGATGTTTGCAGAAGAGATGCGGAAAGAATTTGAAATATCTATGTTTGGGGAGATGAATTTCCTTCTTAGGCTACAAATTAATCAAATAGAGAAAGGAATTTTCATTTCACAGTCTAAGTATGTGAGAGATATTTTGAAGAAGTTTGGGATGGATGGTTCCAAACTTGTAAGTACTTATATGGTGGTTGGTTGCAAATTGGGTAAAGATGATGATTTACCTAAGGTTTATCAGAGCAAGTATAGATCTATGATTGGTGGACTACTAGACTGCTAGTAGACTGGATATTATGCATGTGGTCTATCTTGTGGCTAGATTTCAAGAAGAGCCAAAGGAAACACATCTTGTTACAGTTAAAAGAATATTTAGATATTTGAATGGCACTCTGGATTATGGATTGTGGTATCCTAAATATATTGACTTTAGACTTAGTGCATATACAGATGCAAATTGGGTTGGATGTGTAGATGATAGAAAGAGTACAAGTGGTGGTTCATTCTTTCTTGGATGTAGATTGGTGGCATGCTTAAGTAAGAAGTAACATTCAATTTCTTTGTCTACTATTGAAGTTGAGTATATTGTTGTTGCATCTTGTTGTACACAAGTTCTATGGATGAAATGGACATTGAAAGATATAAAAGTGCTATATGATGATCCCATTTCTATCTTCTATGATAATACAAGTGAAATTAACATCTCAAAGAATCTTGTGATTCACTTGAGGATGACGCATATATCCATCAAATATTATTTCTTGAGAGAGATGGTCATGGAAGATGAATTCAAGTTTGAGTATGTTCTGACAAAGGATTAGATTGTTGATATATTTACAAAGTCTCTTCCTAAAGATAGTTTTGAGTATCTCTAGGAGAATTTAGGTTTTATTTCCCCTCCTTTCATAAACTAAGATGCATTTGGAGATGCAGTAGTTTGGTGGATTCATGGTTCTATCTTGTTGTACTAATGTTTTGGTGGCTACATCTCAGGGGGAATAGGTAGTTTCAAGTTTTGTCATTGTTAGTATTATGTTTTCATGTCAAAGGAAGATTCAATGAACATATCTTGTGCCGTTTACATTGATGTCAAAGGGGGAGAGAAAGCATGTGAAAAGGAGAAAAAGCTAGTAAGATAAAGAAGGTAATGAGGAAGATGATCTTCTGAGGGGGATAAGCAAAAAGAAAAACCTTTAGAAGTATATTCAGATCTAGTATAGTGTCTTTGATGGTTTTTTACATCATGTGTTTCCATCAATGACAAAGGGGGAGATTGTTGCAATAATGAAGAAAGGAATGAAAGTGTTTTCATCAATGTCAATTGGTCAATTGGTTATCTACTAGTTGTTGGTTGTATATGTTGAGGATATTGAGAAAATTGCATTAAAGAAAAAGTTTACAGGTATTTAGTGGTTATTCAGGATGGTGATACGATATTTTCCCCTATGTTTGTGTGGTTCACATATGTTGGTCCTGGTTATTAAAGGTTTCTATATCCATATTTTTGTCTATTGGTTGGTTGTGAAGTTCAAGTTGTGTTCACTAGTGGTGAACCGTGTTTTTTCTATGTTCTAGTTGAGGCCCAAGAGAAAAGTTGTTGGTCCAGATTTATTTTTGATGAAATATTTTTACTTACAGTTCTAGAGTTAATATTTTCTTATTGCATTGAAGATATTTTTTGTTTTTGGAAGTTTCGAGCTTAATTTTTCTATGTTTTACACCGGTTTTTCCAACCATGTGTTAAGCATTATCTTCAAAGTTAATGAAGCATTTTAGATCTACTTTAGGTTCTGGTGAAGCATGTGTTTGGGTCTCCCTCATTTGAATTCCACCCTAGGATGTTTTGGAGCTAGCCTAATTTGAATTTGAAGTTGGAAGGCCAACTATGTATCCTTTTCAAGGCTGGAGATAGTATAAATATAGGATGAGCTAGTAATGAAAAAATTACAAGAGAAAAGAAGGAAGATAAGTGAAAGAGTTGATGTGACTTTTATGCTATTTAGAAAGTGTGTGTGAGTTGTGTGCGGCATATCAATGTGAAGCTTAATGCTAAGTTTCTGGATGTAGTGAGCAAAAGGAAAACTATATCATTTGTGCAAGTTGATCAAGTGATTTTGGTGGAATATTTTGTTGCATTAGGATTGTTGTCTCTCTGTAACAAGTCTTCTTTATCTTCTTTATATCTCTATGGCAGCGAGCCCTTTAGGTTGTAGCCTATTGGATAGTGAGTCCTTGTTCTGGAAAGTGAGTCCTTGTTTCAAGTAGTGAGCCTTATCTCAGGCAGTGAGCCTTGATTCAAGTAGTGAGCCTTATTTTAGGCAGTGAGCACTTTTGTGATCAGTTTTGATATTCTCTATAGTGTGAGTTAATCCTCACAATGGTTTTTCCCTCATTGGGTTTTCCACATAAATCTAGTGTTATTTTGTTTATGTGTTTATTTGAGTTTCTACATTGGCATTTGATGATTAATCATTTAAGTAGTTTTAAGTATTAGTTCTCGTGATTGAATTAAAGGTTAAAATATGTGACAATTGATTCATCCCCCCTCTAAGTTGTCCTATTTAACAATTTAATGGGATGCTTCTTAAACTTTCATGGCCTATTAGTAACTTCAATAACTAGGTTGGTGTATCCATTTCAAAATGAATTTGAATTACCTTTTATAATGTTCTCTAAGAAACTAGGGAAAACAAAGATTGTAAATACATTTTCCTTGGCTTTTCTAATTAGGGTTTGATCACTCCAAATCTTTTCTTCACTACTCTACTTCTCAATTCTCATTCTAAATTAATTTGTCTATGTAAAATCACATTATAACCCTTGAAATTGACCTAAGTTTGTATTGAATGATTCAAAAAATAAAGCTAGAAAACCCTTCACTGTGTGCATAGTTACCTTCAAATGCACTATAATCTTCCACATTTCAACATTTTCTACCATAATTTCCTTTAAAAGATCAAGCAGGTTGACCTACATCACATATCCTTTTGATAAAGCATCAACACCATTTTATTTGGTAGGGGATAAAACATTTTTATTAAATATCCTCTTGAGCCAGAGCTCCCAACTTAGTTTCTAGAGGAAACGTCTACACTAAATTCTAGTACAAATTCATCCTTAACTTCAGTCTCTTCCTTATTTCTCCAAATTATCCTTCTTCATATTGTTTCTTCTAGAAAACTTAGAAATATCTAGACCTATTACAATTGTAGCATTAACATTTTTTTAACTAATCTTATTTCCATTCATTCTAGATCTGCATTGATTAGCTTTATGCCCAAATCCATAACATATATAACAGTAGCCATTGAAATATTGAACCATTGTACCATTGTTATAGTCATTCATCATTTGAATTTTGTACTCACTAGCTCTATGAAAAAATTTCTTACATGTAAAACATTGACCAACAAAAGGTGGAACATTCTCATTCATTTTGCTTCTACATTCCATAGCCTTAGGTCCAAATTTATTGCATGAATAATAGAAACCATTAAAATATGGGTACCTTTGTGCATTTGGTTGTCTGAACAATGGTCTTCTATCTATATTCCTTTGATTCTAGATCTCCTTTCCATTTTTCTTCTTGTCTTTAGTCTTCTTTTCAATATTTAATATCTAATCTAATTTTGAACTTTCACCCTTTTCAAATCCTAAACCTTCTTTGTCTTTAGATCCTTTCTGACTTTTAATAATTTCATCAAGTTTAATATAACTCATATTGAGTTTGTCTTCATGACTCCTTTCTTTTTCCAAATCTAATCTCAGATTCACAACTTCTTGTTCAAGCTTTGGGAATTCTTCAGATTTTCTTTTCACCATTTTATTCAAATATGTCTTTCTTTCTTTAACTTGTACCCTCAGATAGGTAATTGTTTCATTTTCTTTCTTCAACTGCTCACTAACCTCCTTGTGACTTTGTCTAAATTTCTTGATTTTCTCCCTCAATTTTTTGATGCATTCATTTTCTTCTTTGACATTTTCCTTCATATATCTATTTTCACCTTCAATTCTTTCAAGATATTCAAAAGAAAATTTGAGTTCTCCATTCATATCAAATATGTTATCTTCTTATATAGAATCAATAGTAGGAGTATCTTCTAGAGGAGTAGGTAGTCTTCTAACAACCATATGGTCAACCTCCAAGATCTTCCCCATGTAGTTAAGCTCCTTTCAAGGAACCAAGCTCTGATACCAATTGTTGAAAACCTAAAATTCTAAGAGGGGGTGAATCAATATTCTTTTAAACCACTTTTAAACATTTATACATCCAATACTTATAGCATATTCAATTGCAACAATGAAAGAAAGCATGGAAACATCCAAAACCATCACATAAAAATGAAGACAATGATTTTTACATGGAAAACCTAAAATAGGAAAAACCACAATGAGGATTAGCTCACAATATATTATAATCAGTTATACTATATTAAAGAAGTTCCCAGTGCAAGTGGACTCACTATTGAAGTGGAATCACTACCCAATGAGAAGAGAAAAGAGATATAAGAGATTGTGGCACACATCCAATTTGAAATGTTATAAAAGTTATCTATAATATGCTAGAATACAGTTCCATTAAAGTTTAAAATACAAACTCAAAACTCTTCATACTGATCTAACTTAATAGTCTCCTCTACTCTGCATTCAAACTAACTTTAGACAATTCACATTCACTAACTCATATCAAACATCATCATTCACAAAATACTGAAAAAGATCTAGCTTATATGTCCACTTCACTCATAACATCAATTAGATTGCTACCTAATTATATGTAACATTGAAAATATACAAAATGTAACTTTTTGGAACAATATATATCCACAGACTCTTCATGCCAAGATTCAAATCTCAAAACACTCTAAAATAGGTCAAAATAGATGTATAATAGATCTCACATCAGTCCAAAATAATTATTTAATCTTTGCATACCTTCAAACCTATTAGGTCAACACCACAAAAGACCTAATACAAAAATTTTCCAATTATATACCCATATTCGAACATCCATACCTCAAAACATCATGCCAACTAGAATGCACACTCATCTAACATCTGTCAACATTTCCACAACTCTACAAAGATAAAAATAGATCAACGAAAAAGTGTAGACTCATCAACTCATAATACTAAATTGGAAATGTTTGAAACTACCAAGTAGAACATTTGTTACTCATAACTCCAAAACCAAAAACCAGAACAAGTTGAAATTCTAGAATTAAGTTCTACTAGAAAAAAAAATTATACTAGAAGTGTAGAGAAAAATCTTCAACAACAAACCAATGGAGACCCAATTACTAGATCCCTTGTACACAAAATGACTGGTACTAACACTTAGTCACTTTTCATCACAATTGTCTTCACTGGACCAAACCTTCTTACAAAATTGTCTTTCATAATAATCTTCAACCATGATCATGACACCCAAATTGATTTGCACTATAGTATTTATACCAGGATACAATGTTGACATGAATGAAAACACCACAATGCATAACTGTATGTACCTTGTACTCATCCCACATGCTCATGTTGCCAAAAAATGCATCAATGACATCTCATTCTTCTAAAAAGTCTAGGTAACACCAATACCAATCTAGGGTTTCAAAACAACAATGTTCCACCAACATTCTAGGCTCAAAGTCAAGGGAGTACACAACTCAAATATATACTTCCAAAACAAAAATATGGTAGGAATACATTAAAAAAAACTTACACTTCAACATGGATATCAATTGGGTCATCATCAAAATTTAGGGAGTTACACAAATCTAGGTACTCAAAACATAAACTTCCCTCCAACATTCAGTGATCAAAGTTCAAACATGACAAGTTATGGGGAGAATTCACCTTCACTAAACATAAGCTTGAAAAGACTAAAAAATCAACAACAACATCACCAACAACCCTAATAACAAAATCAACAAAAACCCCAACAAAAAATAACAACAAACCAAACATCAAAATAAACAGTCCTAACATCCACAAATCACATATCAACAACATCAACAATCCCAACATCATTAAAATCAACCAAGTCAACATCTACAACATCTACAATATTTATAAATATGTTGTAAGTATAAAGGTGTTTTCATTGATGTCAAGGAAGTTGGTTACTAGATGTATATCTTGAGGATATTGAGAAAATTTTAATAAATAAGGTTTGTAGGTTGTGCATGCATAGTTCGGATGTTGAAGAAGTGACATGAGTACATGGATTTAACCTTATGTTTCTATTTTTTGAGGTGTGTTAGAGTGAAGTATGTGGTATAATGATGTCTCTAGTACTTAGTTTCCAAGTGCTTTTAGAAAATTTGATAAATAGAGAAAACAGTGTCATGTAGGTATTCATTGTATGGTATGGGTTGTGCTTCACATTTATTTTGGGTTGCTTCTATGCTTGTGTATATTAGAGGTATTGTTCATGATTTTTGGTAGTTACTTTATCTAGAATTTAGGCTTTTAGATCATCATACAGTATGAGATATTCTCACCATGCATGAACTATGTATTTCATTGTGTCTAGTTGTGATCTGGGAGAAATGTATTTGCTCTGCATTTCTTCACATTTTGGTTTCAAGATTTTCATTTATGAGAATAATTTGAAGAGGTTTCTCTTTTTCTTGGCTCAAGAGGATTTGATATTTGGTGTTGTTGTTGATGACTTTCTAAGTTATAGTGTATTTTAGTGATTAATAGGGTTATTCAAATGTAAAAAATACTCATAATCTTTAGGAGAATTTTGTTGTGAAGCTTCTGGACATATTTTCAAGTGTTGATTACTTACTCCAGATTGTGTTTAAGTGAATTTTCTTTTCCAAAAATATTGGACTGAGTTAAGGATGTGTGTGCTTAATTGTTTTATGTGTTTTGCATGGATGTGGGCTTACCTTGTGTTAAGCACTACTTGTGAAGTTCATGTATGCATGTTGAGACATGTTGGGACTCATTTAGGTCCTCATTAAGAATGTGTTTGGGTTTCCCTTATTCTCTTCCATTGTGGTAATACTTTGGCGCTAACCTAATTTTAATTTTTAATCACAAATTGTGTATGGCCAACCATGGAAAGGTTTCAAGGTTGAAGATGGTATAAGTATGAGTTGAGATGTTTATGTAAGATATAGAGAGATGTAATATATGTGTGTGTGATGTGAGTTTGAGTAGATGAATCTGAATTTTAAAGTGTTGAGTTCCTAGATGTAGTGAGCTAAAGGTGTACTCTATCTTTCAATCATATTTGTAAAAGTGTGAGAAAATTGTGGTGGAATCTCTATTGCATTAAGAAAATTTTCTCTTTGTAACAAATCTCTTCTATCTTCTTTATAATTCTATGGAAGTGAGGCCTCCAGATAATGAGCCCTCATACAACAGTGCGTCTTTTCTTGGTAGTGAGTCTTTCTAGTAGTGAGCCTTTGTATTCAGTTTTGAAATTCTTTATATTGTGAGCTAATACTCACTATGGGTTTTCCCTCATTGGGTTTTCCACGTAAATCTGGTGTTATTGTGTGCATGGATTTATTACTTTTAGTTTATTTGTCTACATTTAACAATCAAACGTATGAGTAGAGTAATTTTTTTGTTAATGCATGTAGTCTAACTTTTGTTGAGGGTTTTGAAGTTTAAAATAGCTACAATTTATTCAATGCCCCTCTTAGTTGTCTTTTTCAACAATTGGTATCATAGAAAGGTTCCTTGGAGAAGAGCTTAACCACTTAAGGAAGGTTCGAGATGGTGAACAAGATCACTATTGAGTGTCCTAGTTTCGATGGCACTAACTATGCATTATGGAAAACAAAGATAGAAGGATATCTATCATACTATGGATATGAGATTGAAAATTCTATTCAAAACCAGTATGTTGCTTGAAAATGGTCCAAGTAATGTTGATGAGGTCAAACTGCATGAATTCAACAATAAGGTAGGGTTTATTATTGTAAATAGTCTTTCACTTTCTGAATTAGTTAAAGTTACGAATCTGAAGACTGCTAAAGAATTCTAGGATAAGTTGGAAAAGATGTATGAAGGAGATAAAAAGGTTAAAAAATTAAAGTTACGGAACTTGGAAGCACAATTTGAGATCTTGGGAATGGGAAAAGATGAGAACATAAAATCCTACATGCAAAGAGGATTTGAGATGGTAGGTGGAATGACATGACTTGGTGCACAAATAGATGAATCTAGGATAGTGAAGAAGGTACTCAGAACTCTCCCTAACATATACTATGAAAAGGTATCTACTATATAGGAAATTATGTATTATAATACTTATACTAAAGATTAGTTAATTGGTACTAAACTAATTTGAAATGATAAAGATTGGTTTTAAAAATGGAACAAAGATATAAACTAAATTCAAGGCTACAAAAGTGGAAGCAAATTTTGTAAGAAGAATGAAAAAGGGATCTAGTAAGTATCAAGGTAAATTACCATTCAAATGTTTTAGCTATGGAGGAATAGGTCATTATGCTTCAAGATTGTTGTGTGGTCTCACAACACACCCCAAGTGAAAAATAACACTTATGGCAGGTGTTGGATAGTTGGAAAGATCACCAAAAGTGGAAAGAAAAAAAGAAATATTAAAAAAAGAGTACTTTGTAATTCAAGTGTTACGGGTACCGAGTACCAAGAACTGGGAAGACCATAAATGTAAAGATGTAACACAAGGTGTTGAGCAAAGTGTTTTGGTTTGGGAGAAAAGGTCCATTAAATATCAAGATTCCGATAAAATCTGAGGTTCGAGAAAATTATGGTAAAAGCTGAAGTAGCGGGTACTGGGTACTGGGTAATAGTGTAAATTAAAATTTAAATGTTTAATATTATCCAAAAGGTTCGATGGTCTGATAACCTAGCTAAAAGGAATAATTACATGAGAATATATGATCTTTTTTGAAAGTATGTTATTTATGATGGATTGAAAATGATTATTAATTAATGGTGGTTTTATTTACATGAGATTTTTATGAATATTTTAAAATGGATTTAATAGTTAGAATTGGTGATTGTAGGAAAAGCAGATTGTGATGCAAAGTTTGGGTATGGATGGTCAAGAAAACTTGGGTTACAAGTAGATCTAATGGTTTTACCAGGTTTGGTCATACACTCTGAAAGCTCATGTATGAATAGAGCTTGTTGCAAAGAAGCACTGGATATTGAGATACTAAGAATATTGGTTATATGCATGTGAAGGAGGAGCTTGGGTCATTTGAATATAAGAAACCTTGGTATTACAAATGTGACAAGATAAATCACCGACCTTCTGTGTAACCCATTCCCTAGAGTATAAAGCCCGAGGAAGAACCAGAATGTATGAATAGAATGATAAAATAATCATTTTGAATATATGGGAAAGTTCCTACATACTATCTAGATTCAAGTTATTATCCTAGTGATAATAAAAAGATAAGAAACCTAAAAGATATCAACGTGTTGGTGATAGTCAACCTCTGTTGAAATTGTTAGCAATTCTCTTGCCAATTGTCATGTTCTACATACCTTGATGTGATTCATCCCTCGTATTTCTTCTCATGTATTTGTATTATCTTCCCTGTGTCTTGCTTCTATAAAAGGCCAAGAGATATTTCTTTTTAAGGTAAGTTCAAAATTTTTGGATGTCGGAAGAGACAAACATTCTTTAAGTTTTGTTCTTTTTTCCTATTTTCAAAATCATTTTGGATTAAAAACTTGTATGCACATAGAAAATGATCAATATCAAAGCCAAGTTGAAAGCTATGTATCTCTTGAATCTTTTGTAGCAGGTTTGTTCATTCTGTCGAACAAGACTGTATGTTGTTCCATTTAAGGGTGCATACATAACCTACTCGGTGTCCAAACTAAACCCGCTTCTTTAAAATATCACACCATTCTATGCCTAGTTCTGAAGCAATCTGGTGACGTATAAAGTGGTTTTCTTTGCTTTGATTAAATCTTGGGGAATGCGTGGAGAATACCCGAGAGAAATTTTACTTTTCAAGTATTTTTTATGCTTTATTTTAGATTAGATGTTAAATTTAGAAAATGCTCCAAAAAAGAGATGAATGAATGGAAATATTATTGCATATCTTTTTTTTCCATGAAATTGCTAAATTCTTAAAGCTAAATCTACTTAAGTGATAGCAAAGCTATTTGATATTCATGTAATATTATTCCAAATCTTTTGATTTCATGAAATTGTTTAATAATCAGACTGAAAATCTTCCATTTGATGCTTATGATTCCTTTAAAAGCCAGAGATAACCATATGTCCCTTGAGATTAATAGCAATATCACATCGTACCTTGAAGCAAACCTAGTATGGTCAAGGCCCAACTATCAAAGCCTTGGGATTAAGCTTAGTCAACTTTTCCCCTTTCCTCGAACTTTTAGGTTGCCCTGGTTCAGTCTTTCAAGTAAAGATAGGTTCTTTGCAGTTTTCCTGTGAGGATTTTATCTATAGTATTGTTGTGACTAGCATCATGATCAACAGAAACTAGTGCTAGAAGTAGGGTAACATATCTTTCCCTCTGGGTTTTGTTTAGGAATTTGTATCAGTTTTGGGTTAGAAAGTAGCTTGCAAGACGAAATTCTATGCAAGTTGGTAGTTTGAAAATGGAAGTTGAGAAAGTTTGGGGAATCCTTAACTAGAGATTACATCCTTTGAGTTTGTTTACCTTTGGTAGAGTCATCGAGTGTAGAATTCATGATACAACTGACCATGGTAAACTTGATTGTGATTTTTTTTAACTAGGGTAAGTTTGGCCATGCATAAAGTGATTTTGATAATGGAAGAAGTTTTAACTACTAAAAGAAAGGAACCATTAATAAGAAAAAAAATGAATTCTAAAAAGGAGTATAACCCTAGTAGATCAAAAAATGTTAAAAAACTAATTGATACAGAAAAATGGTTTGTTAACTGTATTTGTTATGAATAAAATCATAAGGTTTTGTAGGAAGATAGGAAATAATGTAGAGACTTAGAAATATTGCATCAAAAATGAGGAAAAAAAAGTGATGAGTCATCATTATTTCCACACAAGGAAAACATTAGTGAATGGAAAGAGCAGAAGTTGAGTAGAACATGTGTGTTTTTCATTCCAAAATGAAAATTCACAAACTAAAAAGGGGAATTTTCTTGATTTCATGCAAGATACAGAGTATCAAGTTTTTACTTTCTCTTTCTCTGATAATAATATAAATTGTGCTACTACTTGGTCTAACAAAGTTCAAAGTGAAGACAGGACCGAAGACTCAAAAAATTTAAGAGAGGAGGAAAATCAAGAAATGGACAATCATTCATGGAGCCGAACAAAGTAGAGAAGAAAACCATGAACCAGGACTGGAAGAAGGTAGAGTATTGAGGAATCATCAAAAGTATGTGTATTTGACCTTTAATGAGGTCATTTTCATGCATGTGAACCAATTTATAAGTAAGTATGGCTTTGAATTTACGTCTGTTAAATGTAGAGAATTTAAGATAATTTATTGTTACAGTAGGAGGTTTAAAATTTATCCTAGTGAATTTAAAGATAAACCTACTATAATTCACACAAAAACAACAATGAAGATAGTTATCGAGCCTAAAATAAATTTCTTAGTTAGGTTTAGTCATTTGTTAGGGTAAGTTTTGGTTAGTTAGGGTTAGTTTTCTTTTGTAGGGTTTGCTTTTGTTTTGTTTTGTTTTGTTTCATTTTTTTTCTTTTTTTTTGGTTTTCCCTCCGCATTAGAAAATTCTACTTAACTTATCATACACATGTGAGTAAGTTGAAATAGTCTACAACATTATGCTATGAAATGTAAAAAAATAAAACCATACACAGTAAATACATGCTTTAAAAGGTACAATAAACATGAGTATATATATATATGTGTGTGTGTGTGTGTGTGTGTATTTTGTATACACATGGAAGTACCAAAATTCTCACTGTTAAAATTGCAAAAAGTGAAAAAAAGGAGGGAGTTGAGCTACAAAAGGGTGGCCATTCAGTCAATCTAGGATGTCTCATCTAGTAGGGCCAAATATCCTAAGTAGGAATTTTCCTGGTGAACTTCAACGTCAGCGGTATGTAGGTCAGTCAGGAACAATCAGAGTGGAACTACTTCATGTTCCAAGAATAGAGGAATATCATCCACAAAGGGGATTTTGGTCATGTGTGCAACAGATAGAAAAATACCCAAAATCCCCAAATACTTAGAATGCACTATCATATTCACAACCCAACAAACATCTTCAATAGAAAGCCCAAGGTCTAGGATCAACACTAAAAATCGTGAGGCTAGGTCCAAATTCAAATGGCAGTATGCTCTAGATTCCATGAATTGTTCCCAAGGACTAAGCACAAATTTGGTATAGTGAAACTGCGAATCCGAATGAAGAAAACCTTATCAAGCCTCTAAATTGTGATACAACTCATGAAGCCTTTCTAGCGGAAAATGTTGGTCAAGAAAATTAGAGTATCCATGACTTGGAAGCAAGAAAGCACTAAGAGAGAGCAAAAGAAAAATGATAATTGAAAGAGAAAAGCAAAGCTATGAGGAATTTGAGAGAAGTGTAGAATTTATAGAAAGTCATGAGGAAGTTGTGGTCCATAGTTTCCTAGATTGAAGTCTTGAAAAGCATAAGTTGAGGTGGCAACTAGACAAATTTCTCCAAAGCATAATGTTAAGTAAAATTAATTCTCATAGAATTGGTGGCAATTTGCTTCAAAGTTGGCTAGTACAAAGATTGTGAATCAAGCAAATTGAATATTTCAAAATTAATGGTGGTCATTTCACTATGTTTTATTGAGTCGTATTAGTCATGAAGGTACCTATGTATGCAATGCAGAAAGTAAAATGAATCTGATAAGGCAACATACATCAACACCTAAAAAAATTGAAGGGAATGATACATGTGCATTGAGGCGTGTGAATTTAATGAAGAATATTGTGGTCATATTTAAGGTTCATCATGACAATTCCGATACATTAATGTGGTGTAGCACCATCAAATCAGAATTTCTAGCAAGGTATTTAGTAGTTTCCATAAGATTGAAATGGAAGGGTCATAACTAATGGTTCTAAAATTAGATTTAAATTCAGTGATTGAATTATTTGCTACTAAATTTTAATTTATGTAAATCTTCTAACATATAATGAGTTGCAATTATCTAGGATTTCACATAAGAGTCGTAAAATTTAGTTGGAAATACACACCCACCGAGAATAATTAAATAATTTTCTAGGAAATAGTGAAACGGTGAAGGGATTTGCATTGAATGAAAAATAAAAGGTTACCTTTCTCTACCATTGTAATTCAAGACCTAATAGTGGGCTTCATTTCCTACAAGTTGAAATAAGCTATCAATGAAATATCAAAAAGTAAAAATGAGCTATCAATGAAATATCAAAAAAAAAGAGATAAAAAAATCAGCTCTTTAGGCTATCCAAATATCTCTACCGGGGCTATAGACACTTAGCTTGCAGTCAAGCTATGTTTGGGGGAATTATAGAGATAACCTTGCTAGGGCTATGGATGCTTGATTGGTAGCAAGGCTCTATCCATGGTTGGATTTGGAGGATTACCAAACTATGTAGTTCAATTTCAATGAACTATTTTTTTCACTAAGCTCTTGAAACTAGAATTAATCAAAGTACACACTGATATTTTTCAAAGAAATTTTACCCTTTTTTTATGTCAAAATCTAGGTAAAGGTAAAGAGCTATTGTTTGAAAATATGCATAAATTATAATTTACGACTGGTGATTTAATCCCAAGTTTTGGTTTAAATTTTGTTTTATTGGTTACACGTTGTTGTTTGGTCTCACAACATGCTCCAAGATTGTAAGACTTGGGGACCCCAAGTGAAAACTAATGCTTATGGTAGGTGTTGGCTAGTCAAAAAGATCACCATAAGTGGAAAGCAAAAAAGAAATTTTAAAAATAGATTACTTCGTAATTCAAGCATTATGGGTACTGAGTACTAGCAACCAAGAAGGCCAAAAGTGTAAAGAGGTAACACAAGGTGTTGAGAAAAGTGTTCTGGTAAATATGGAGACTTTGGTAAAATCCAAGGTCCAAGAAAATTATGGTAAAAGCTGAAGTGGCAGGTATCGAGTATAGGGTAACAGTGCAAAGTAAAGTTTAAAAGTTTAATATTTTCCAAAAGGTCCAATGGTTTGGTAACCTAGCTAAAAGGAATAATTATGCGAAAATATATGATCTTTTTTGAAAGTGTGTTATTTATGATGGATTTAAAATGATGATTAATTAATGGTGGTTTTATTTACATGAGATTTTTATGAATGTTTTAAAAGGGACTTAATAGTTGGAATTGGTGATTGCAGGAAAAGAATATTGTGATGCAAAGTTCAGGTATGGATAGTTAGGAAAAATTGGGTTACAAGTAGATCTGATGGTTTTACTAGGTTTGGTTGTGATGAGTCTAGTTTATGGTCTATTTTTTGGGTAGAATTTGTGATCTAGTTGCTAGAGTTATCATGGAATTTGACATTAAGTGTTGATACTTTTATGATATTTTCCTCAAACTATAGGCATTGGGCTTAATGTTATTTCTGCAAACCTTTAATGATAAATGGCATGTTAAATGGACTGTCTATATTAATTTTACATGTGGTTAATGAATGTTCCTTAAGGTGGTTACAAATATGCAATTATTGTGCTTACTAACATTGCCATGCACATTTAATTTGAGGATGCTAAATTGAAGAAGACACCATCAACTCGGCATGCACCATAATGTCCAGCAAGGGAATCGTTCAAAGGTCAAAGGAGGTCGATGATAGGAGATTCATCATGCAAACCAAATGTAACCACCTTGCAGTGGTCATTATTGATGTTGAGAAAATGTGCATGTTACTGCAACACTAAATTTGCAGTTGGACATGCATGTCTAACTAGATTCCATGCATGCATAACCACCACCCCACTTTCTCTATTTTCCCTAAATGGAATCTTCCCAGTTCATGGAGTTAATTACCTCATTTAGTTGATAGTATAAATAAGGATCTGATGCTCTTTCTCTAAAGGTTGCATGATTTGATATTGTACTTGCATTCTTGAGTTTCAGTAATACATATATATTACTCTTTTGTACTCATGATTTACAGTGAATAAAATAAAGTTCTGAGTTTGAGCATCTAAGTTCTCATTAGTTTTAGAGGATACTTATCCAAGGGGGACCACTTGGTGAGTAATTTGTCCTTTAGTTTAGTATTAGTTTAGTATTAAATGTTGTTTAGTAATTAGTTAAGAATCTGACACCAACTATTCCTACAGCCAAAGAAGACAAAGTAGTGTCCTGTTTGTTTACTCATATTTTCATTTTTGTCATGCATTTCAGCTTGGTGTAATTGTTGATTGATGGTTAGCATTTATGTTATTCTTTTCTAAGCAATTTACTTTCAGCATTGTTTCTTTCTTAGTTGTTAAATGCACCTTCATGATGATTGAAATGGCTATTCAGGTTAGATGTCCAATCTTTGAATCACAATTGCAAAGGCCTAGTTGTTGAATCATTGTAGGAGGCAGACATTTTTGGCGTTGTTGTTGGGGATGGTGTCAAACTAGGGAGTTCTTTGGATTCATTGGTAGTTTTCTTATGTAGTGTTTCTAGAAGTTATTCTTAGTATACCCTCATTTAGGAAGTAATGACAACCCCCATTATTCTTTACCAATTATTTGTGTGAGCTAGCTAATAGTGAGTTAATACCACATGTATAGAGGAAGGAGGAGGGATACTTATGGGAGATTCCTTCCTAACAATCCCAATCCATTCTAGCTAGTTGAATATCAGAACTTTCCAAGAGAAGAAGAAGAAGAAGAAGATCCACACCCCTTTGCTAATGCATTTTATGATTCAACTAGCTCTGAAGACCAAAATTAGCTTGAGAACCCCTTTGCTCTGGAACTATATCAAGTAGGCATGGGTGATACAAATAGGAACTATAACGCCATAGAAAGTGCACAAGAAACAAATTAGAAGCAAACATATGCATGCAATACTAAATCTAAGATGCAAATCTAAATGTTAAGCAACAAAGAACAAAGGAAGTTAAAAAGTAAACAAACTGAAACAATCTCACCAATTTCAAATGTATTTCCATGATTCATCTTGATTGCCCTTCTCCATTTTGCTTGTGTAGTATAATTGCCCTAAGATTTCTCATAAGTTCGTGCAAATATAGCCTAAGATAATGATTAGCAAAATATCAAAGATTCAAGATTGATTGCTCTCAAAAGTCATAAGAATTCACGAGAGATTGGAATGAAGAAATGCAAATCAATTTATAGAAAATTGATTATTCAAACGACAGGCCAGGATTGAAAGATCAACAAACGGTTGAGATCGATAGATTAGACATACATTCTGATAACTGTTAGTAGTGACATGAGTGATACAAACTAGAAATAGGATTAAAGATTAAATAAATGATTTAATCTTCAATTCGACATCAAAAACATAAGAATTATCTTTGCATGACAAAGATAAAGATTGATTAAAATGACTCTCTGTTTGAATGCATGCACGAGGTTTAATTAATTAAATAAGAATATTTAATTAATCCGCATGTACACGCAAATAAGTTAGAACTGGATGATTGAATGATCTGATGAAGATATTACTCGAGACAGCCACTCAGACATAAAATGAAGAGTTAATTGAGCGATTAAAATAGATGTTGAGTCGAGTAAAAGTGAATACTTAGATAACTCACATAATTATCTAAAATATAGAGGAATGTGTTAAAATAGAATTAATGAATTAAATAATTCATTTAATTCAAGACTCGATATTCGAAGAATAATTAAATAAATAAGATTTATTTAATTAAATGATCAAAGGGATTTAAATGAATAATTAAATAAATAAATTTATTTAATTATAGTTGAAATATGATAAAAGTAAATTAAATAAGAATTTATTTAATTTGACAAGAAGGATAAGGTTAATTAGTAACATAATTAAATAAAAAGCGTTTAATTAATAAGATAGAATAAAGAAAAGTGTGAATTAATTAAAATAATTAAGATTATTTAATTAATAGAAGAATTAATGTTAAGATGAATTAATTAAATAATTAAGATTATTTATTTAATAGAAGAATTAATGTTAAGATGAATTAATTAAATAATTAAGATTATTATCAATAGAAGAATTAATGTTAAGATGAATTAATTAAATAATTAAGATTATTTAATCAATAGAAGAATTAATGTTAAGATGAATTAATTAAATAATTAAGATTATTTAATCATGACCATGAAGAATAGGAATTATGAAGAATATTGAAGTTGCGGGCTTAGACCAGATTTCGGTGTCTACATTTACCCCTCTTTGATACAATGTCATTTTGGTGTTGTGTCAAAGAAAATCGATAAGAAATATGCCCTAGTAATGCCCCAGTGTAAAATAGGTGAAGGTATGCCCCCTCGAGAAAATTGACAAATTTCCAAAAAATTTAGAAAAATTTGGAAATGATCCCGATGAGTCCCTAGGATAGGCAGAAATACAGTGTAGCTTGCGGAATTGGGTTTGGAAATGGGAGGGACGAGTACGGGTTGATTGAAAATGGAAGTTAACATGGCCAGTAGGACAGATATGCCACCTAAGCCCTAGGTATATATAGGAATAGGGTTGAAAATCTATTCATTTGCACCCACCTAGCTTAGAAATTTGAAAATTTGCTATGACTTTCTAGCGAAGATGTCTCCAGTTCCAGCCACTCATCATTGCACATACAAGATCCGGACATACTAGAGACCAGCCAGTGCGGACCCCCCAGTATGGACCTAAAACTTGCCTTTTGAAATTTTTAATTTGCGCGCATTTTAATGCATTTAATTCAATTTTTAGTTCTACATCATTTTGATAGTTGACCACATTTGCGTGCGCGAATGACACATTTGCTTGTGGAAAACCACATTTGTAATTTAACGTCGGTCATTTAGTATAGTTTTATGCGGTTAAATGCATTTGTTTATTTCTAAAACACATTTGATATTTTGAATTGCATCTGCATTTAGAATAGCTGCATGTGTATATTTAGAAACACATTTGAATTTAGTGCACTGCATTTTTTATTTGTCAACGCATTTGAATGTAGTGTGACGCATGTGCAAAAAAGCAACGCATTTGCATTTTATGAACTGCATTTGTTAAAAAGCAACGCATTTGAGTTTTATGAACCTCATTTGATAGAAAGCGACGCATGTGAAAAAGAATGACGCATTTGCAAAATAACGATGCATTTGCATTTTATGTAGTATAGGTAGTTTTGCACTAGAATAGATGATTGAGGCTGACATGAGGCATGTATAATGCCATTGCAGGTTGTGTTGGACACGATTTATGGCATCTGGGTTTATTGCATGTGACTGATATGCCCCAGATTCAAGAAAATTGGGGACTGTTGACAGCGTTATGTGAGCAGTGGCACTCGAAGACATCATCCTTCCACCTACCGACTGGAGAGGCCACGGTGACATTAGAGGATGTGTATAGGATCCTTAGACTGCCTATTAGAGGCACACAGGTAGCATATGATACCCAGAGGGGTGCTGCTAAGATGTGTAGGTACTACCCTCATGCAAACATTAGACAGCTAGGGTTCGACGATTATGAGATTAGATGGCAGGTGTTGGCCTAGAGATCTAGACAGTTGGACTGTCTATTGGCTACATTGATAGGTGGTATAGTACTGCCTGACCGCCGAGGTCATGGTTTTCCTGTGGGATGGGGGGAGATCCTAGTGGGCATGCTCAAGTGTCGAGAGGTGTATGCCTAGGGTTCCTATGTACTCAAGATGTTATACTTCCATCTACATGATATTTCCTACCAAGAGGCACACTCGATGAGTTGCGGTACCACACTCTTGATGATATGGGTGTGGGAGCATATAGCGATCTTTCAGCCACCTGTTATGGTTGACGTACCTCATGGAGCTCCGTACACCTTCCATTATGCGGGGGCAACCACATAGCATCATATTGGGGATACAAGCTACTTTAGACACGCCATAGACACGATGGAGCAGTTTACATGGAGACCATACCTGGGCTGTGAGCAGTGGTCAGATGAGGATGAGCACCTACTATTTTGCAGGCAGGCATAGTACTTGGTTGGGCGGACTGTATCGCATGTGCACATTATAGATCGGCAGTTGCCAGATTGGGTCCTACGGTATTTTGGAGAGGTGCAGGATGTACCTCAAGGTAGAGCAGAGTTTGCGAGATCCTCACAAGAGGTCCCGCGATGGGGTCTAGAGATTCTGGTAGCCACAGCAGAGGTAGATATTGATGCACTACAGGCACTTCCATGGGGATGGAGAGCAAGACCAGCAGACCCAGGGACCACAGCAACTTATGATCAGTGGTGGGCAGCACATAGGCCAATCCCTTTGATAGATCTAGAGTAGCCAATGCCAGTAGAGCGGCATGGTACAGGTCCACGAGGCAAGCGAGGCAGAGGAGGCCATGGTGATGGAGGAGATGATGGCCGAGGTGGATGGCGTGGAGGCAGGAGAGGGAGGCATGGTTGGCGGGGATGATGACCACCATTATCACTAATCCGTGAGGAGGGGAGAGGAGAGGAGGATGTAGCTATGCTAGATGTGGCCAGAGGTGGAGAGGAGGATGTAGCCAGAGGTGGAGAGGAGGCGCAGCCGGCAGAGGCAGCCATCCTAGATATCCTAGATATCCCGGCAGAGGAGGAGGCAGGCAGAGAGGAGGCAGAGGTTGATGCTCTGGGGTTGTTAGGTGCATACCAGGAGGATGATGATGAGGATAACGATCATGAGAGAGAGATCCGAGATCAGATCCTGGAGGAGTTGGATGAGGAGGATGGGAGAGACAGGGCTAGATAGGATGAGAGAGGGGCAAAGGATCTAGACATGGATACATTGTGAGCCCAGGTTTCCTCCCTGGAGGAGCAGATGAGAGTGTTGATGGCCGAGAGGGATGCCTATCGGATGGAGAGGGATAGAGCTTTGATGGACAAGGATTAGTCTATAGCCCGCTGACAGGAGACTGAGCAGAGATTCACATAGCTCAGGGCAATATGTATAGGACCATTAGCTACTTTCGCTAGAGAGCTAGTCAGAGCTGGAGAGAGGGAGAGATACTATCGGGACCTATATGAGGCAAAGGTTCCCCTAGAGAGATGGGCTCCCAGTTTTTCAGTGACACACAGTAGCAGGTCTCAGACTAGGACCCACACACGGATAGTTAGTATAGAGGGGGTGGATCAGCCATGTATAGCAGGGCCATATGATAGACATCCCACAACTCAAAGATCAGCAGGTTCCCAGCATCATTCTCCCACACACTTGCTAATAACAGACAGTCGCAGACAAGGATTGTCATTAACTCATACTAAGGGCATAAGTTGCCCTAATCTTTTTGTCAGGACAAACCATAGACAACAAACAAAGTAAAAGATGGGTCCTAAGACGTCATTGCTCCTCTAAATCCTTCATGGGACATCCTTGAGGAAACTAGTAACATGACTCAAAAATCAAAGTTAAAAGACAGTCGAAAGACAATAGTCAAAGAAAATAGAATTCTGATACATCATTGCTTCTCTAAATCCTTCATAGGACATCCTTGAGAAAGCTAGTAACATGAATCCCAGTCATCAATTCAAGATAAATGATAAGATAAATAAGCCATAAAGTCAAAAAGCCAGTAAATTTTTTTCCAAAACATGATTTGTTTGATTGATAGAGCCTAATTTCAGGAGATACACATATTGGATAAGACTGTGAATTTGGTTTCGATGTTATGACTATCTGTATAAGGCATGACAAAGCCTAGTTTCAAAAAGACATGTATCGTATAAGACTTTGAGTCATTTGCCATTGATGTGATAACCTGTGTAAGGCTATGTTTGACCTTATCGATTATGCAGGAAGGACTCAACCTGAATAAGACATAGGTTGATTATTTTGATAATATTTGTTTCCAAGAAGGGCACATCCTGTAGTAGACATTAGTTGGTCTGTTTTGATTGTTTTGTTTAGCAAGTTGTTTGATTTGACTTAGATATATTGCTGACTTGTTCACCAGATTAATGCATGACTAGAGACAATACATTGACAATTGACTGTGTGTGACGACAAACCCTAAAGGACTAACCTAGTGCGGCCTCGGGGGCTCATCGATTGATGGCCTTGCCTATGTTATACATGCAGAGACCTCATAGTTTGACTTGACTTGGACTGACAAGACTAACTACAAATAGAAGACATGTGTGAAAGTGAATGCAACGAACCCTAATGGACTAACCTAGTGCGGCCTCGGGGGCTCATCGATTGATGTTCTTTCCTACGTTATACACATAGAGACCTTGTAGTTCGACACGACCAATGACCTTGTCATATAGACATATGGATTGAATCATGATTTTATACAGACAAACTTAAATGGACTGACCTATTGCCTCAGGGGCACATCGGCAGATGGCCTTTCCTACATCCAGTTGCAGAGGCAACATAGTTCGACAAACGACAAAGACTAACAAGTGCAACTGACTCTGACTCTGTTTTTGGATTTTTGAAATGTTTTCAATTTTTATTTTTTTTTGGAAGTTTTCCAATGTTTTTGTGTTTTCTCAGGTCATTTTCTGATATTTTTGTGGATTTTCCATGGTTTTACATCTTTCAACATAGCCAATGTAAGAACCAATATGACACATGTCAAGTGTTTTCCCCCAGTCAGGTACAAGACCAATTAACTATGAATAGGGTAAAATGGAGGATATGAAATGCACTCGATGTCAATCATTCCAGGTTATGGGAAAGACTACCACTTATTACGAATGGTGTATACAAGCGATGGATAGGAAAGATAAGGGATATGTACAGGGATAAGGACTATGTACAGGGGTGGATACTATGTACATGATCGTGGACTATATACAATGATAGGGACTATGTACAAGGTAGATTAGAATAATAGTAGACAAAGGAGCAGAGTTGAGTACACATGGCACCTGTTTGCCAGGTTTTCACCATGGTACCTATCCAAAGCACCACTAAAGTGGTTTTCACCATTGGATGAATGATTTGTCTTTACTATTTTCTATATTATCTATTTTTTTTGGTGTTAACAAGATGCCTGTTTACCAGGTTTTCACCTTGATAACGATTTTTTTATTTTTTGATTTTTTTTTGTATTTTTGCTAATTAAGACAAAGGCTCTCAGAAGCTATGCGTAGAACTTCTTTAGATGCAGACTATTGATTGGTGAGGACAATGGTTCCCCTTTAGGAGTAGAGAGTTGGTACGCTCTTGACCCAAAAGCTTCCGTAACAACATAAGGCCCTAACCAATTTGGTTCAAACTTTCCTGGTTTTTCTCTTTCTGCTTGATTCTTTGGGTTCTCCATTAAAACCGGGTCACCAATGTCAAAGTTTCTGTTCAAAACCTTCCTATTATAGCTACGACGAAGGTGATTCTGATATGCTTGGAGATGGTCTAGTGCCTTATGTCTTGGCTCATCTAAGAATTCTAGCTCATGGAGTCTCGACACTCGGTACTCTTCATCATCAATGTGGCCTTTCAGGGATACCCTTAGGGAAGGAATCTCGACCTCAATAGGCAAAATGGCTTCAGACCCAAAAATGAGTGAATATGGGGTAGCACTAGTGGGAGTACAGATACTTGTGTGATAAGCTCATAAGGCAGGGTTAAGCTATAAATTCCAGTCATGACCAGCATCATTGATAGTCTTCTTGAGGATTCTAATGATGGTCTTGTTAGATGCCTCTGCTTGGCCATTACCTTGTGGATAGTATGGAGTGGAGAAGTGATGTTGGATATGAAATTCTTCACACAGGTGGCAGACTTCTTGGTTCTTAAATGGGCGGCCATTATCCGTGATGATGGACTGAGGGACACCATACCAACAGATGATATAGTTCAGGATAAATCTAGAAATCTGCGTGCCGATAATGTATGTCATAGGAATGGCTTCAATCCACTTCGTAAAGTTCTCAGTGGCAGTGATAATGAACTTGTGTCCGTTAGATGAGGTGGGGTGGATCTTACCTATGAGGTCGAGTCCCCATTGGGAAAAGGGCCATGGTGATGTGATAGGGCGGAGCTCCTGTGCTGGGGCATGTATCAAGTCTCCATGAACTTGGCATTAGCGACATTTCGTTACAAAGACATGAATCTTTTTCCATAGTAGGCCAGTAATAACCCAATATCATAATCTTTTTGGCTAAGGTAGGACTGCTAGAATGGGAACCACATATACCCTCATGCACCCCATGCAAGGTTGCTTGTACTTCAGTAGAATCAAGCATCTTAGTAGGGTATTATCTAAGGTGCATCTATATAGGGTGTCTCCATTGATGGTGTATTTGGCTGACTTGCAGAGGAATTTCCTACATTGATTATTGGATAGGCCAATGGGTATGACTTTGGCATGAAGGTAATCATAGATTTCTTTGTACCATGGGGAATCGAGACCAACAATATCACACACCATTTCAGAATCTGGTATATCATAGGCTGGGACTAAAAGTTGTTCTACCAAGAACTCAAACTTAGGCACATTGTTAGGAATGTCAAGAAGTGATGCAATTATGGCCATAGCGTCTGCTACCCTGTTTAAAACATAAGGTATTTGATGAAATTCGGCTTTGTCAAAGTACTCTTTAAAGCTATCAGCCATGCACTTGTATGGAGCAAGCTTCTCATCCTTAGTCTCATAATCATCATTTACCTTTCTAATTACTAGTTGAGAATTTCCATATACCTGTAAAACCTTAATTTTCCACTTGACCACCATGCGTAACCCTGTCACTAGAGCTTCATACTCTGCCATGTTGTTAGTGCATGGAAATGCAATCCTGAATGACTTAGGGATGGAATCACCCTATGGTATGATAAACAGTATACTAGCCCCTGAACCATGATTTGTATGTGAGCCATCAAAGTATAGTTTTCATGTTATGTTTGTGTCAAATGTGAATATGAACTCATCAAGAAAGTCTGCAACTAATGGGTGATCTGCCTGTATGGGTGCATCAGCTAACTGATCAGCAATGACCTGTCCTTTAATAGCCTTTCTTTCTACATACTAGATATCATACTCACTAAGTATCAAAACCCATTTGGCCAGTCGCCTTGTTAATGCTGCCTTGCTGAGAAGATATTTCAAAGGGTCTATTTTAGCAATCAGCATTGTTTAATGGTTTAGCATGTAGTGCCTCAGTTTTTGGGTAGCAAATACTACTGCAAGATAGGCACATTCAACGTTACTATAGTTGAGCTCATAACTGACCAAAGTCCAGCTGATATAATAGACTGCCCTTTCATGACCTTCATCGTCATTTTGTGCAAGTAATGCTCCGAGTGATGAATGGGTTGCCGTAATATAAAGAATCAATGGTATTCCTTCAATAGGTGGTGTGAGTAAATACTCTTTAATCAGTTGAAAAGCCTCTCCACACCTAGATGTCCATGCAAAGGGTACGCCTTTCTTAAGTAGATGTTGAAAAGGATGTGTCTTGTCTGCTAGATGCACTATAAATCTTCTGATAGATTGCAACCTTCCCTGTAGTGTCCTTAGTTGACTAAGATTAGTGGCTAGAGGCATGTCCATAATTGCTTTTACCTTAGCCGGATCCACTTCAATACCTCGTCTAGAAATAATATAACCTAACAGCTTTCCTGACTTGACTCCAAACACACATTTCTTTGGATTGAGTCTCACTTTATATGTTTCCAGCCTCTGAAATATTTTGTCTAACACCTGTAGATGTTTTTCCCTTGTCTTGGATTTTACAATAAGGTCATCAACATAATCCTCCATACAAGTGTGTACTAGATCATGAAAGATAGTAGTCATGGCACGTTGATAGGTTGCTCCAGCATTCTTGAGTTCGAAGGGCATAACATTCCAGCAATACATTCCCCAAGGACAAGTAAAAGCCATCTTAGGTTGGTCTTCAGTGGCAATTCTAATCTGGTTATTTCTTGAGAATCCATCCATAAGGGACAACATCTCATATCGTGCTGTCATGTCAACTATCATGTCTATATTAGGCAAAGGGAAGTCATCCTTAGGACAAGCTTTGTTGATATCTCTAAAATTAGTGCAAATTTGGATGCCCCCAGTTGGTTTAGTGACTGGTACAAGATTGGAGATCCAATCTGCATAGTCGATAGATCTGATGAAACAAACGTCTAATAGTTTCTTGAGTTCTTCCTTAACTAATAATGCAATTTGTGGATGCATTTTTCTCAACTTTTGTTTTACTGGTTTGGCACCTGGTTGTAAAGGCAAGTGATGTAGAACAAGTTTAGGGTCCAACCCTAGCATGTCTGCATATGACCAAGAAAAATTTATTTGTCTCTGTGCAAAGAAGTTGTGGAACTCTGATTTCTCTTCTGTTGTCAATGACGCTGCCAAATAAACCAGTCGAGGATTCTCTTTTATGCCTATGTTGACTTCTACTGATTCTTCAATGAGAATGGGTGACTTTTCCTATGCAACGGGAAGAATGTTCAAACCTCCATCTTGAGGTGCCTCAGAGAGGTTTTCACCTTCGGATGTGTCCTTTCTTTTTACTTTTTCATTGTCTAAAGGTGCCTTTCGGTTTTCACCTAGAGACTCATCTTTTTTATTTTGTTTACTCTTTTTCTCATTTTTGCGACTGGAGGGTTGAACAGATTCCCCAAAATATGCTTTGTTGTCCAAGTCAATGGTAAAACCACCCTTATGATCCCCGTTAGGTATGCCTTCTCGTAATCCGAGGAACTTAGCAATTGCTTCGTTGTTCTCAAAAGTGTCTAAGATGGGTGCATCTTGTTGATCCCAATCAATGAGCTGGGGATAAACTAAGGGCATGTCATCGTCGGAGTTGTCAAAGTCTAATGGGGTCAAGGTAAAGATTGAATTATTCATGTGATTACAAAAGTCTTGTACCAGGTCCTCTTTACTCTTAGGTTTGGGTCTAGGTGGATGAATAGGTGGGCCTAGTGCCAAGGTTTGACTATTAGAAATAGGTGGCTCAGGTCGCCAAGAGGTAGGATCAAGTGATTCCGAATAGTAGTGTTTAAACCACTCTTCTTTTGTCATTTCCTTGGGTGGACAGGAATTTAAGGGATTGGGTGAGGAACTTAACATCAAGTCAAGTTCTCCAAATAACTTGTCAAGGTCCATGGAAGAAGTAGAGGATAGGGAATCCCACTCATAATCGTCAAAGTCGGGGGAGTCACAATGATATTGGTCCAATGGTTCATGAGATGTCTTAATATCTTCTGAAGCACTAACTTCCTCAAGTAAGGGTAATGGGGCACTAGGAACGCCAATCTGAATCGGTTGAAACCCTAGCCCTACTCCTTTTGGCCACTGAGAAACAAATATTGGTTCAATTCTACCATCTTGGTTTAAGCCTAAACCACTCTGTCCATCATATCCCTTGCTTTGCATAATTTTGAAACCCTTTCCATATAGATTTGTAGGAATATGAGCTAGTAAGAGTGGTTTCTCATCATCTTCCCTATACAGCGAGGAAGTGAGATCCTCTACATCGACAACCTCTTTGCTTAATTCACCCCATTTGGTGAAATTTGTTGTGGGGGGAACATGTATAGTGATCATAGACTATCCCCTACCTGTTGTAGGTAAACCATATGACTTAGGAGGAACCAAATGGCTAACACAATAAGAAGTCTTCATGTAATACTCTCCACAACCCTTGTCTTGGATCTCAACCCTAGGTGTGGTAGGAACTGAGGGTGAAGTAGTTGCTTGAGTGAGTGTGGATGGATCAACATAGGAAGATGAATTGGACGATGAGGCCACTTGGTTCAGTGGCACTTGGCGTTGGGGGATCTCTTTTAGATTGGTGCAATACTGGAAAGGATCGGGATCACCATCTATAGTTATTTCAGTGCCATTGTAAGGGAATTTAAGACACTGATGATACATGGAAGGGACTGCCTTCATGGCATGAATCCATGGTCTACCTAGCAGAAGGTTATAAGGGAGGGTGAGATCCAAGACTTGGAACTTTGTCTCCATCACCGTAGGACCAATTATGATAGGAAGTGTTACCAACCCCTTTGATTTTCCTTCCTAATCATCATAAGCTTTTATGACAATGCTTTTGGTCGTGTCCATGCATGCTTCTGAAATACCTAATGCCTTAATTAGTTTTAAAGTACACAAATTTAACCCTGCTCCTTCGTCTACCAAAACTCGTCTAACTTTGGTGTCATCAACAAGGACTTCTAGATGTAAAGGGTCATTGTGGTTGGTATTTTCAGTTGCATAGTCTTGTTCAGAAAATGTGGCATGGTGATTATTGGTCAAGTAGCCCACCATTTCCTAGAAATGATTGACATCTAGATCATTGGGGACCATGGTAATCTATAAAGCTTTATCAAGGATAGACCAATGCTCAGGGGAAATACGCAACAATTCCAAGATTGAGATTTGGGCTGGGGTCTTCCCCAACTGATCAAGAAGGTTATATTGTAACTTGGAAGGTTGGGGTGCTTGTTGTGATGGAGGGCCTTGAATAATTAATTTAGTACGATGAGTATTGACCGCACACTCAGGATTATCATTGATAGTAATGGTATTGATATTCTCATCAGCAGCACGAAGGCAATGAATGATTTTGCCACTACCATAATCATGTTTGATACTCGCATAGTTGGCTGACATATTGGTATTAGTACTCAAGCTAGGAACAATTCCTTTCCCATGGTCATGTAGTGGGTCTGAAAAGACTTGATGATCAGTGTTTGATGACTTTTGTTTTTGTCCACTAACTTCGATAATTCTCCTTTCAACAAGATCATGTATGATATTCTTGAGTTGTCGACAGTTTTGTAAGTTATGCCCCTTAGTCCTATGATAATCACAAAAGGCATTGTCATCCCACCAAGCTGGTTTAAACTGTCTTGGATCGTATTGTCTTGGTTCCTACAGCTGTATGAGGTTATGATGTAGCAGTTGTTTGAACACCGACTCAATGGGTTCCCCTAAGGGAGTGAATTCACATTTTTGAAATCTCCTTGGTTGTGGATGTTGAGTATTTGGGACCACGTTAGGAGGTTGATTGAAATCATTAAGCATGTTGGAAAAATTATGAGGTCCTTGTAATGTGAGGAGGGGTCCTACTTGTAGTGTTTTAGCATCAACCACCCCATCATTGGTGACATTTTTGTTGCAAGACCAGAATTTGTTTCTGTCAGTGGGGGTGTTTTGTATGATTGGGTTTCTATTAGATGTTGATGTCTTGAGTTCACCCTTTTCAATGAGATCCTTCTCTATTATCACCCCTTTTTCCACTAGTTCCAAAAAAGATGTACAATAATGTACCCTTAAGTTACTCTTGAGTTTTGGATGAAGGTTTTCTTGAAACATTGTAACCTTTTGTTTTTTGGGTATTTCAACAAGACACCTACTAGCAATAGTTTTCCATCTCTGGAAGAAAGCAATGAATGTTTCCCCTTCATCTTGCGTTGTGTGGCACAAGGTTGCTATATTTATCTCGTGGTCAATGTTGAAGGAGAATTGCTCCACAAATTTCTCAACTAGTTCACCCCAAGATCTAATGCTAGAATCTAGACTCGAAAACCATTCTAGTGAAATTTCTACAAGACTTCTTGGAAATAGCCTCATAAGATACATGGGGTCATAAGCAACATCTATGCATATGGTAGAAAATTCCCTGATATGTTCGATTGGATTTCATTTGCCATTGTACTTAGGAAGATTCGGTATGACATATCCGTGAGGGAAAGGTGTCATGTACAATGATCTATCAAAAGGGAATGGGCATATGTCCTTTGTTGAAAATGATTTCTTAGTTGACACCGACATGTTATCCATTTTCATTTGTAATGTGTGCATTTGTGTTTGTAGGACGTCAACTTGGGTCAAAGATGTGCTAGGAGGATTATGCAGATCAGTGTATCTGTTCTGAAATCCAAAGTCTTGTGATGGGTTTCGATTGAATGTTGGCATGTGAGGTGGATTTGGATTCGGAATATTGGTAAATGTGTTCTAGTCTGGAATCGGCATAAATTGATGTTGACCTGAGATCTATGTAAATGGATTCTGAGTGCCAATCTGTGCAAAAGGATTCTGATTCGGAATCGATGTAAATTGGTTTTGACTTGGAATCTATGTGGACATATTCTGACTACCAATGTGTGCAAAAGGATTCTGATTCAGAATTGATGTAAATTGGTTTTGACTTGGAATCTGTGTGGACGGATTCTGACTACCAATCTGTGAAAAAGGATTCTGATTCGGAATCGATGTAAATTGGTTTTGACTTGGAATCTGTGTGGACAGATTCAAACTACCAATCTGTGAAAAAGGATTTTGATTACCATATTGGAAGGAGGGAATGCCTCCTGTTTGTGTAATCCTTGGTATAGCTCTAGTGACTTGAGCACTAGGTATGGCCACCAACTGTGGTATGGTACTCGTGATACTAGAAGTAGGGGAGGTTGTTGATTGCAGACTTGGGACATCGACATAAGGTGTAGAGGCTAATGTTTTAGACCTTTTATTCCCAACAAGAGGACCGAAGGGAGTAGATGATGAAGCCCCTGTAGTGAAATTAAATCTCGATGTCATGCTAGATGTACCAAATGGGGACGTATGGACTGTCGTACTCTGTGTGGACGTGCTAGATGGCATAGTCATGCTGACCTGAGGTATAGTAGTACTAGCAGTCATGGTATTTGTCCCTTGTGTAGGTTGAGTTTGTAAGGTTCTGATATCAAATCCTGGAGGTAAGGTAGCACCTTCAGCTAGCAATTTGGCTAAGTATTATTGTCAATCATTTGCTAGGTACTCATCTATGAAAGAGGCAAACTCAGGGTCCTATGCGACAGCCTCTATGTCTTCTACTGCAATATGTCCTTGAGTGTTTCTAGTGGTGAATTTGTCTAATAGAGTCTTATGAGGTCTTGAAGAAAATAGATTGATGAACTCGTTTGGGTTTGACATGTTTTCTCTCTCTCTCTTCTCTTAGACCTAGTTTCAACCATGTAAGACAAGCTCAAAATGTGGGAAATGTAAAACTATATCTACGAACAATATGACCCTAGTCTATGTTTTTGGGATTTTCTTATGCAAAATAAGGGATGTCCTAGGATGACACTAGTCTAGACTCTAAAGATGCAAAAGTCTAAGCAAGACCCTAAAGTGATCAATTCTATAAACACAAGACGAAGGGACCAACTGCCTAAAGTCAAACCAAGGTGTCAATTTAGTTAAGTCAAGGAACCAATGTAGGATGAGGATCAAAGACAAATTGAGTTTCCTAAATAGAATGATGTGCTAGGAGGACTCTCTATAGGACAAAGTATAAGATGATAAGACTAGGTTCAACAACAAATTTTGTTGACACTATGATTTTTCTAGAGTATAGATGGTGGGCTACTCCTAAAGTTTGTAAAAATGACCTTTCTAGAAGTCTAATGCAAGGCAATATGTATCCTAAGGTGCAACTAAACTCCTAACTAAGACAACTATGGTAATGACTAAATGAACCTAAAAATGCAAAATTGAGCAAATCATTTCAAGTTTTTGTTCAAGGACTGATTATGGAAAGACAACTGAAACTAGTATAACCGTGTTGACTAGATAGTGACTGTGAATTCTGGTTTTCTGAGAATCAGACAGATGCATCTCAGGATTTAACAGATGTGGTTCAAGTTTAACAGTTGCGATCTTCCAGTGATCAATTGCGTTTTTCTGGTAAAGTTCAGTTTGACTCTGACAGATGCGGCTAACCTTTAATAGCTGCGACTCAAGACTAAACAGATGCGACTTGCAATAATAGTTGCGACTCAGAATTTAACAAATGTGACTCTAAAAATAAATTGCAAGTTTCTGGTGAACAGTTGTGACTCTCTGTGAATTTTAAGTGACATGAATTTTAAATTGACTCTGTTTTTTGTGATCAAATTCTGACAATCAAAGACAATCATAAGTCAAAGTTTTTTCAGTTTTGATTTCAGACTCAAAGAACATTTAAAGTGATAACAAACAAGCACATCCTAATCGGCCAAAGGCCTAGGGTTTGTATACTTGGTATAGCCCACCGAAATACCCTAGATCGGTGATAAACACCTTTCCTTCTCGAGAGCGGATAACTTAGAAATTTGGTGGCATTGGCTCCCCTCCATGGCGCATTAACGTCTTTCGAGCACACCAATTTCAAATTCTTGGGTAATGACCTCCCAAGAACTGCTATCTCTACTAAAGGGGATCAATAGTGAGTGTCTTCGGGCATGATACTGTACCCTGCACTATACCAAGCAATGGCCACAAATAGGTTGGTCTCTAAAATAAAAGGTATTTAATTCGAGCATTCTGTTCGTGGGGTGTGATCCATACGGCACGAGTCCCCCTTTGGATCCATCTCATCGGAACCACACTCGTGATTCTTGGGCTTTCCCCAAGAACCCACTTTTATATACCGGCTAGAAGTCCCTTGGGTTTAGGGTGCTACCGGTCTGAGTCATCTTGTGGTGAGTACTTTTTCCCACCAGAACAAGCCCAAGTTCTAGAGTTGGTAACCATTTCTATTACACCTAGGATCGCACGGATGCACAAGGGGAGAGGATACTTTGATGTACCAAATCGTGAGGGTAACCAGACTTGTGCTTTCGCACCAAACACAGTAGACACTTGTTAATTTTAACCAAACAAAATATTTTCTAAGCTACCAAACAATCTGTTTCAAAATTAACTAGGGTCTTCAACAAGCATCCTGCATAAAAGCTCATTAGTAATTTTCAATATTGTCTTCATCAATCATCCTGCAAATGCTTGTTAACTCCAAAAGGCCACATGTTGAAGATAAGATATTAGTAACACAAAAACCAATTGAAAATTTCAAATTTTTGAAAACAAAAATAAAGTTTTTAAAAGTCAGATGCATCGTTTCTTCTTCAATTGCGGCTTAGGAATTCAATTGCAGTTCAGGAAAATACATATGTGTCATTTCCTCTATCAGATGCGGTTTGTGAAATAAATTGTGTTTCAAGAAAATTCAGATGCATCATTCTATACGAAAAACTTGCAAAAACCAAAAATAAAAGATCTACGGATCCGCAAAGATGGTATCTTTATGCCGGGTTCACCAAATGTAACGCCATAGAAAGTGCACAAGAAATAGATTAGAAGCAAACATATGCATGCAATACTAAATCTAAGATGCAAATCTAAATGTTAAACAACAAAGAACAAAGGAAGTTAAAACATAAACAAACTGAAACAATCTCACCAATTTCAAATGTATTTCCATGATTCATCTTGATTTCCCTTCTCCATTTTGCTTGTGTAGTATAATTTCCCTTAGATTTCTCATAAGTTCGTGCAAATATAGCCTAAGATAATGATTAGCAAAATATCGAAGATTCAAGATTGAGTGCTCTCAAAAGTCATAAGAATTTGCGAGAGATTGGAATGAAGAATGACAAATCAATTTATAGAAAATTGATTATTCGAATGACAGGCCAGGATTGAAAGATCAACGAACGGTTGAGATCGATAGATTAGACATGCATTCTGATAACTGTTAGTAGTGATATGAGTGATACAAACTAGAAATAGGATTAAAGATTAAATAAATGATTTAATCTTCAATTTGACATTCGAAAACATAAGAATTATCTTTGCATGACAAAGATAAAGATTGATTAAAATGACTCTCTGTTCGAATGCATGCACGAGGTTTAATTAATTAAATAAGAATATTTAATTAATCTGCATGTACATGCAAATAAGTTAGAAATGGACGATTGAATGATCTGACGAAGAGATTACTCGAGACAGCCACTCAGACATCAGATACTGTGGAAACTTGGGAAGACATGAAGACAAAATTCCTTGAGAAATACAAGGAATATTGCAGGGACAGTGACATGAGAGGAGGTGAGATTTTTAGGATGCAGCAAAAGGAAGATGAGAGCCTAGAGGATTATATCGCAAGGTTTATGTTTTGCCTACAAAAATCTCAACACCTTGCATTCAATGAAGACTCACAAAAGTTGTTTTTCCTAAGAGGAATCAATGATAGCTGCATCGATGCCTTGGACCTAATGGGAGGAGGAGATATATCGCAAGTTCCTTGGGAAGATATCAAGAAAATATGTTAGAACTACTCTAGGGAAGCTTCAAAGAAAGGGAGAGTTTACCAATTTTCCATGGGTAAGTCAACTACCAGTAGAGTTTCAAGAATGGAGATTACTGATTTGCTAATAGACTTCAAGAAAGACATTATAAAAAATCTAGCTACTCAGCTAGATACACTTCAGGCCAAGAAGAAACAAGAGAAGGAAGAGGCAATGTTGGCAGAGTATTGCCCCCATTGCATACAAAAGAAGAAGGACTGCAGATGCAAGATGGTAGCCAATATTGAAGGAAAGAAAATTACACTTGAGTTCAAGCCAATCCAGATTGAAGAAGACCAAGTCTATTATGTTGCACAAAGGAGGCCTTGGGCTCCAAGACAAGGTATTCCACTAGATCCACTCTTTTATGTTGGGTCATATTTCAATTTCTATTCATCTGGAAACCAATGGAAACTCCCATATCCATCCAGCTATGGAGGATATCCACCACAACCTTGGAGTAACCCTCCAAATTCTTGGCCCAATCATCAAAAATCTCCACCCCAATGGTAGCAACCTCTAGGGAATTGGCAACAATTTCAAGGGAATTGGCAGCCACCTCCAGGAAATTGGCAGCAAACAAATCAATGAAGGGGAGGACAACAATGGCCTACCCAGACAACCAGTTACATGTAGCCACCTTCTCAGCCCCAATAGCCTACTATATATCCTCCACCTACTAATTCAAGCTCAAATATACCTAAACCTACTCAGCTACCAACTCAACCCACACCCAATCCAAATAACAAACTACAATAGTAGCCTACATACTCTGCTGATTCAAATCAATTCCCTACATATGTTGTGAGTGTAAGTGGCATCCACTTGCATTTGGGAACTACTCTACCAATCCCTTCCAAGCCCATTATCACTAAACTTCCTATGGAAGAGGAGGAGGAACCTCTAAATGATCCCATTCAGCCAAATGCACCTAAAAATCTTCAAACTAGTCCAAGTCAAGCAGATCGAACAAGAACCACCATTTCCACAGAGATTGGAACTTGTCAAAAAGAAGGAAGAAAAAGAGGATACAAATTTTGATATCTTGGATCAACTGAAGCATATATGTTTCCAGATCCCTCTATTTCAGGCCATAAAGGATGTTCCAATCTATGGCAAGGAAATCAAGGAAGCATGCCTTAAGAAGATTGGTAGGAAAAGGAAAGACCCAACTATAGTTCATGTGGTGGGACAGCTAACTGACATCATGCTTGGAAAAGTGACCATCCCCAAGTACAATGACCTAGGTAGTCCTGTGGTAGTAGTTGTTATAAATAGGATCCAAATTTAAGAATGCTCTGATCGATTTAGGGGTAACAATAAATGTAATGACCAAGGCCATCCTGCATCAACTAAACATTGCAAGCATGATTTCTAATCCTATTGTCCCGTAGCTTGCTGATAATCCTACTGTTAAGCCTGGTGGTATAGTGGAGGATCTTATGGTAGTTTTAGACTCCTAGGAGTACCCAATAGACTTCATGATTCTTTCTCCTAAGGCTATACTAGGTGGATATCCCATTATTCTTGGAAGGCCATGGCTAGCAGCTGTAGATGCATATACTGGATGTCGGTCAGGTGACATGACCATTTCAGATGGGAAGAGCACTAAATTTTTTATTCTTTATCCTCCTGCTCAACTAACTCATGATGAGGATAATCTTGTATGGCCACATGTTGGTGAATAGGCCAAGGAAGTTAATTTTGTGGCATATCTTATGATGTTAGGAAGAATCTCTTTCATACAGCTTCAAGATGAGGATGAAGTATTGGCTAACATCATTCAGAACCATTGTGAAGTGGAGGAAGCATCATCTTCTCATTCTGCTACTCCAATCAAGACACTTTTGCCTACTCTTCTTGCAGATGTTCTTCCTACGACCACTCTTCATGCATCCATTGCTCTTGTAGATAGACCTCTTGCAACAATAGGTATGTCCCATACATTGTTGACATATGAACTAAAGGTACCATGTGTTAATGAAGTATCCATGATAGAGTTGACGACACAAGTACAGGTGTCAGAGAGGAAAGTATCTGAATGTTAATAGAAAACTAAGTGAAGAACAACAATTGTTATTAGACAAATTATTAAGGATCCATCAACATGCATTTGTGTAGGATTATCATGATATGAAGGGATTAGACCCTAAAAATTTTACACACAAAATTTATATCCGAGATGATTGTACCCAAGTGAGGCAGCCACAAAGAAGAATTAACCCTGCACTAAGAGAAATTGTGTAAGGGGAACTACAGAAATTGTTGGATGTAGGATTTATCTACCCCATTTTAGATAGTCAGTGGGTGTCTCCATTAGTGATTGTGCCTAAGAAAGGAGGGAAATGACAAGTTTTTGTTGATTACAGGGAACTTAATGCTACCACCAAGAAGGACGATTTTCCCTTACCTTTCATTGATAAAGTTTTGGACACACTTGTAGGAAAGCAATAATTTTCTTTTCTAGATGGATTCAACGACTACAACTAGATCCAAATTACACCAGAGGACCAAGAGAAACCACATTACCTATCCATGGGGGACCTATGTCTACTCGGTACTCCCATTTGGCCTATGTAATGCACCTACAACCTTTTAGAGGGTAGTCATTAGCATATTTTCAAACATTTCTCATGATTGCATGGAAATTTATATGGATGACTTTACCAATTATGGTGCTTATTTTAATCAAGCATTGGAAAATCTCAGGAGAGTCCTATAGAGATGTTAAGACCAAAACTTGTCCTTAAATAGTGAAAAGTGCTTCATGATGATGCATGAAGGTGTAGTTCTTGGCCACTACATGTCCCACAAGGGAATTCAGGTAGATCCTACAAGATTGAGGTGATCACAAATCTTCCCACACCTGCAAAAAAAAATGATGTTAGGAGTTTCTTAGGCCATGTAGGATATTATAGGCATTTTGTTAATTATTTCAACAAGGTAGCAATACCATTGTATACTCTTCTCACTAAAGATGTTGAATTCCAGTGGACTAAAGCTTGTGACAAAGAATTTTCTAACATAAAGGTAGCTTTGAATCATGCTCCTATACTCAAAGGACCTAATTGGGAGCTTCCTTTCCACATCCATACTGATGCATCAGATTATGCCATAGGAGTAGTCTTAGTACAAAAAGAAGGAGCTATTGAAAATGCCATTTATTTTGTCAGCAAAAATTTGCAAGGAGTTCAATTCAACTATATCATGATGGAAAAAGAAATATTGGTAGTGATTTATGCCCTGAACAAATTCAGACATTACATAACAAGTTACCAAATCTTTGTGCACACTGATCATGTAGCCATTAGATATCTCATGAATAAACCTTTGATCACAAGTAGACTGGCAAGATGGTTATTGTTGATGCAGGAGTTTGATATAACCATTGTGGATAAGCCAGTGAAGGCCAATGTTGTTGCAGATTTTCTTTCAAGGTTGACTACATCAAAAGATAATCAGGCCATAGATGACTCTTTTTCTTATGAGGACCTATTCTCCATTAGTGTACAAACACCCTAGTATTCTGACATAGCCAACTATTTGGTCACAGGTAGGGTTCCACCTCACTTCTCTCCAAAAGAGAGGACACTCATTGAAAAATATTTTCCTCTCTCATGGATTGTTGGATGTTTGTTTTATACTAGACCAGACCATGTCATGAGGAGATGTCTGAGAGAAGATGAGACATATGAAATTTCACATGCATGCCACAACGAACCATGTGAAGGACATTTTGTAGCCAAGAGGACAACAATGAAGATTTTGAACATAGGATATTACTGGCCAACACTCCACAAGGATGCAATAAGGTATACAAGAAAATGTGATAGATGCCAAAGAATGGGCAGGCCAACCAAATCCGATGAGATGCCACTTTATCCTTAGGTATTAATCACTCCCTTTGAAAAGTGGGGATTAGATTTTGTAGGAACCATTGACCCTCCATAAAATGGTAAGTCTTATATCTTGGTATGCACTGATTATGTAACAAAGTGGGTAGAAGCTAAGGCCATGAAACATGCAAGAGATGACAAGGTTACAATGTTTCTTTATAAGGATATTTTCACAAGATATGGAGTTCCAAGAGAGATAGTGACTGATCAAGGAGCTCAATTCACATCAACCCTTATTGCAACACTAGTTAATGAGTACGACATAAGGCACATAAAGTCTACTCCTTATCACCCCTAGGCTAATGGCCAAGTTGAGGTGACCAATAGAGAAATTGAATCTATTCTAACCAAGAAAGTAGGTATCCATAGAAAGAATTGGGCAAATAGATATACCTGGAAAACAACTATCGACTTCACTCCATTTGAGTTGTTGTATGGAAAGACAACCATGATTCCCATTGAATTTGAACATAAGACTCTTAGGATTGTAGAAGATTTGGAGATGGATATTTTTGAGGCACAAAAAGAAAGAATCATGTAGCTAAATGCTTTGGAAGAGATAAGAAGAGCAGCCTTTCATCACACAGAGGTAGTGCAAAATTAGAGAATCAAGTGGCATGACAAATTTATCAAGGATGAGAAATTCCAACCAGGAGATTGGGCCCTGCTCTATGATTCCAGATATCTGGACAATGTAGGAAAATTGTAGACAAGGTGGCTAGGACCATATGAGGTTGTTGAAGTATTCCCTAATGGTGTTGTACAACTCATTACTATTGACCCGGTCAAATTTAAGCTGCTTGTCAATGGTCGCTACCTCAAAATGTATCACAAGCCAACTTCCAAGGAGGAGTTCATGTAGCAATTCACTCAACATGCAACAGCAGAGCTTCCCATAGCTGAAGGAAGTGGACCTAGTGTCCCTCCTTTTGGATAATTAAGGTACGTACTTGTCATAATAAAGAATTCCACTTCTGTGGGAGTCCATTTCTTCACCCATCTGCCCATCCCCCCATCTATTTCTGCCTCTCTCTCTCTTCCATCACTTCACTCCACCTCATTCCACCTCATCTTCATTAATTGCTCAACTTATTTCCTAAAAAGGTGAGCAATACTTTCTCCATGATCTTTTCAACAAATCCTCCACACATTCAGGTATGTGTGCATTAATTACTTTATCTTAATTATCTTTAAGTGCATTCATTAAATTTTTGTACATTAGTATGGACGTTCACCATAGAATGCCAATATTCCCTACCCTGTCAAATCATCATTCCGCATATGTGGACGCATGCCAAAATCTAGGTTGGGGGGGGAAGGAAAAAGATGTGAATATTTTGCTCACATGTTAGTCCATTCTTGTCTATGTCAGCAAAATTTAAATTGAGCCAATTTAAAATATGAATGAGAGGACGACTCGCATGTGTGAGTGACACCAACTGCTACTACCATTTCTATTCATTATAGCTTTCCTTTATTACTCTTTCCTTTCCATTATTGACCCTGTCATATCTCAAGTTGTATTGCAAACAAAAGGTAAGTTAGAAAAGGGAAAATCCAGTCGACATTGTCATTGGAAAGTTAGCAAGTATTGCAAGAAGGTGAATTTAATTTTTAGACGGAATTACAAGAAGGAAACCACAGAGTGTTTGTTTGATTGTAGACAATGGGAGGTGGGTTAATTTAGAATGAACCCATGGTGTATGATGTATTACTGTAGGATGCACCCTACCTAGCCAAATTCAAAAACTGTAGGTGGATTGACTACTTCCTGAAACTAAATGATCTCGATGAAGACACTACACTATAGTTTGCCCAGACATTGTCTAAAGAAAAGGCCAGGGTAAAAGGGCTAGAGGTCATAGCAATTGAAGAAATAATTGCAGAGGTTACAAGGTTACCTACTGATGGTGAAAATTACCCTACTTCCAAAGATGCTAGATCAGCTAGGGCTGAATTTATAGATCCGAACAACCCTCCATTGAGCATAGATAAATGGGGTGCAAAGAGAATGTGTCTGCCTGAGCCATGGAAGCAGATAGTTGTTTATGTCATAAAATACATCACCTGTTAAGGTCGCCAATCAAATTTTCATTTTGTGCACTTCAACCTTTTGAATCATATGAGACAAATAAGGAGGATGAATGTGCTAAATGTGTTATACAACTTTCTCTCAATAATGGTGGCTGAGACCCAAAAAGGTAGGGACAATTTTTCTTCCCACAATTGTTTGATTAAATTGGTAGTTGAGAAGTTTATGCATGATGTATCTAGAATGACATGGGAAGAATTCATAAAAATTGATCAAATTAGACCTAAGCACTTGCAACCTATGGTTTTACCTCAACCCCATAGGTCTAGTAGGATATTGAGCATGGTTGAAGCCACTCTTGGTGCTTCCACCTCTGGTGTAGGCCCTAGTGTAAACCCTCTTGCAGTAGAAGAAACTATAGAAATTAGTTGTTCTGGGACAGAGCACTCCAACAAAGAAATTTCTTCCCCTAACTCTGATCATGATGTTCCACTTGGAATTCTAATGAAAAATAGGGCACATAAGAGGGAAGTAGAAATAGGAAAAGGAAATTCCAAAAGAAAGTCGACAGAAAAAGAGGTGCCAACCTCTAAGAAGAGAAAGACTAACACTGTTAATCCTGCAGCCAAAGAAAAACATGAGAGCCCTCCTAGGAAAGAAAGAATAGTTGGGCTAGCCTTTGGTATGCCTCCACAGGAAATCCCTAAGTCTAGAGAAGTATTAGAACAAGAAATAGAAGCTCCAATGAGGTAGGAAAATTTCAAGGAGGAAGATATATTTAAAGTAGCAACAAACATAACATTGGTTGATTTTGCCAATATTACAGAACAAGTCAAAAATCGAGAGTATGAGGAAAATTAGGACTTCTTGTAGCAAGAGGTCCTGTAACAAAAGCTAGAATAGGAGCAAGAGTTCCTGCAGCAACAACCCAAATTGGGAGAACAATTTGTATCTTTGCAGCTAGAATTGACGGGATAGCTTGAATCCTTGCAATTAGCATTAGTGCCAGAGAAGATGTTAGTACGAATACATAACCCCCTTGATTTTTCAATGCACAAGGTTTCCATGCATTTATGGAAAGAGATGCAAAGAAGAGAAGAGGAATGGAAGGAGGAAAAACACAAATTGAAGAAGGAAATTCAAAAGAGAGATGAGGAAATTGAAGATAAAGATGCAGAAATTACCACCCTGAAGAAGAACGTGGATGATATGGCAGCCTTGGTACCAAAGATTTTGGAATGTAGGACCCCTCCAAGGGTCTATGCTCTACATTTGAAGGAAAAATATCTCTCCTTTGGACTGGCAAGAATTGTCTCGGCTTTGAACCCTTCTATTGAGACTCCTACTAAATTTTTCAATGCTTATCAAATTGCTTCCCCTGAAATGAAGAATTTGATGTGTGAGTTTTATTTGCATAATTATGTTGTAACTCAAGACCATGATTGGTATCCATTTTTGTATGTTGGGGATGTCCAATTAAGGGAATTTATGTCTTGCATGGAAAGTGAGATTAGTTGGGGACAACAATATGGGGCTTATAATCAATTCGAGTCTAACATCCCTCTACCCATTAGGGCTGAATCAAGGAATCCAGTGGATATTTTCAGGGAATGGTATAGAATTCTTTTGATACCTAGCTATGGTAATATGATTATGCCTTGGATAGAAGTATTTTATAGTGAATATGAGCCAAAGGAAAAAGAAAAAGAGGAAACCATGAAGAGATACCTCTCACAAAGATGGAATAGCTTAACTGATGATCTCAAGTAGGCTGAGCCTCATTCCATCCAAAACTATGCAACAACTCTTAAAAGGATTGACATATATATTCAAATTGGAAGGAAAAATGAGTGATTCTGGCTTCCCCTAAATTTTCAGTCACCCATCCTAATGTTTCCTATACCGAACTTCGGGTTCTATTGGTGTAGGAGCACATATTTGATTTCTTGCCTCCATGAGGCCAAATTGTAAAAAATTTCTTTGTAAGGTGTTTGAGTTGTGTAATAAGATCTAATTAACCATTTTAAAAAAAATTAGGCATGTTTAATCATTTGGAGTCTTTAAAATAATATTTTGTAATATTGTTGAAAATTTGTCAAGTTGTAATTGCAAGATTTGGAAGTTCAAGAGTCAAGTAGGTGGAAAATTCTCAAAAATTGCAAAAAAATGAAAATATGTGAATACTAAGGGTCAAGTCATGTAAAAGGTCATTTTAGGTGGTTGAAACTGGTTAAAATATATTTTTAAAATCAATTTTTACATCCATCCATCGTTTGGAGGGGTGATGGTTAAGAATTGAATGAAAAAAAATAAGTTTTACCATGAATTTATGTTATTTCTGAAATGTTTTCTACTGTTTCTTGGCCTTGTACTGAATTTTATGGACAAATTATGATATAAAAGTGATTAGATGTTAAATTTATATGAATATACTTTCAAATCAAATTGGTTTCATTGAAATCCATACAGGTATGAAGAAGTTATGACAATTTTACTCCGGTCGGGTATGTTCAGATTTGATAGGGCAGCAAGCAATAAAAATTGCATATCTTTCATTTTAACCATTAGAAATTGGTAAAAAAAAATTATGAAGGTATTTTTTAAGGTTATGAATGATTTCCCATTGGTTTCATTTATTTTGGAGAAGATTTAGATGAGTTTTGTGAAGAAGAATGAGTCCTAGTTGCAAGGACATGAAAGATTTGTTGGAATTTTGTCAAGCAAGATTGAGTTTGTGATTTTCTTCCTCTTTATATTGCATCAATTGGTATTAGAGCTCAGAAAGGTCTGGGCTGAGAGAGAGTTGATTTTTTGGTTGTTTGGTTTGTGAGTTGTGGTTGTGTGTAGGTTGAGAAGATAACTTGGTTATTGCCAAGAGAAAGCAGAAAAAGTTGAGAGAAGTTGAAGTAGAGAACAAGATGGAAGTGTTAAGAAGGTATTTGTAGGAAGAGGAAGAAAGGAAGAGACAAGAGATGATTGAAAAAGAGATATCTGAGTTAAAGCAAGAGATCAGGAGAAGGGAGCAGAGTTCAGTGGTTTTTATATAGAGACCATGATAAAGATGGAACAGTCGTATAGACAAGCAACAAGTTGGCACTTGACAGTTAAGAAGAAGGTAGTATGGCATATTCAAAGGATAATGAAAATGAAAGCAATTGAGCCTGATGTGAAGACAAAAGAACCATTGATGGGAGAAGGTAATGAACAAGGAAAGGTGGATGAAGAAGATGATTTGTGGGAGAATTTTGCAGCCATTGAAGAAGAATGGGATAGCAAGGTTGGAGTAGGACAATCCAAGAAACAGGAAGAATAACTCATCAAAGTGCAAGAAGACAAGGAGGAGACCTCAAGTTCTCAATATTTTGGTTCTAATTTTTCTTTAGATTATGTATGTGTAGGTCATGAAGGACAAGGAAAAGTGTATGATGATATGATGAAGTTTTGGAACCTCCAAGTTGCAAGGATGATTGATAGAAGGCATAAGAAGAAGGAAAGGAAGAAAGGACCAAAGATGGTTGAAAAGACAAATGAAAAAGTGCAAAGGAACTATAAGACCAGGGAGAGGACAATTCAAAGGGGCTTGAATTCTTTTCCCTCTGGGAGTTTGGTGCAAGGGCACCTATTTTATTTCTTGCCTCCATGAGGCCAAGTTGTAAAAAATCGCTTTGTAAGGTGTTTGAGTCACGTAATAAGGTATAATTGACCATTTTTAAATTTTTTAGGGGTGTTTGGTCGTTTGGAGTCTTTAAAATAATATTTTGTAATATTGTTGAAAAGTTGTCAAGTTATAATTGCAAGATTTGGAAGTTCAAGAGTCAAGTAGGTGGAAAATTGTCAAAAAATGCAAATATGGGAATACCAAGGGTCAAGTCATGTAAAAGGTCATTTTAAGTGGTTGAAACTGATTAAAATACATTTGTAAAATCCATTTGACATCCATCCATCATTTGGAGGGGTGGTGGTTAAGAATTGAATGAAAAATCATAAGTTTCACCATGAATTTATGTTATTTCTTAAATGTTTTCTATTGTTTATTGGCCTTGTACGAAATTGTACGAAAAAAATATGATATAAAAGTGATTAGATGTTAAATTTATGTGAATCTACTTTCAAATGAAATTAGTTTCATCAAAATCCATGCAGGTATGAAGAAGTTATGACAATTTTACTCTAGGCGGGTATGTTCAAATTTGACAGGGCAACAAGTAGTAAAAATTGCATATCTTTCATTTAAACCATTAGAAATTAGTAAAAAATTTCATGAAGGTATGTTTTAAGGTTATAAATGATTTTCAATTGATTTCATTGATTTTGGAGAAGATTAAGATGAGTTTTGTGAAGAAGAACGAGTCCTAGTTGTAGGGACATGAAATATTTGTTGGAATTTTGTCAAGTAAGATTGAGTTTGTGATTTTATTCCTCTTTATATTGCATCATCTACTAATATGATATCATTGTAGAGAAACATATATGGATTAGATTCGACAGATTGGGAGAATTCTATTGGGATCCTGATTCACACACAACACACTCTGATGTGGGATAGTTGTCAGTTGCAAATTTCAAAGTATTGACCAAGCAAAAGAACAACCCTTCCCCTACTGGAGGACCACCAAGATCTTAGGTTGGGGGGAGTGATGAGTCTAGTTTATGGTCTCATTTTTGGGTAGAAGTTTTGATCTATTTTCTAGAGTTATCATGAAATTTGACATTAAGTGTTGATACTTTTATGATATTTTCCTCAAACTATAGACATTGGGCTTAATCTTATTTCTACAAAACCTTTAATGAGAAATGGCATGTTAAATGGATTGTCTATATTAATTTTGTATGTGGTTAATGAATGTTCCTTAAGGTGGTTACAGATATGGAATTATTGTGCTTACTAACATTTCCATGCAGATGTAATTCAAGGATGCTAAATTAAGGAAGACACCACTAGTTGGGCATGCACCATAACGTCCAACAAGGGAATCATTCAAAGGTCAAAGGAGGTCGACGGAAGGATATTCCTCATGGAAACCAAAAGTGACCACCTTATAGTGGTCATTATTGATGTTGAGCAAACATGTGCATTACTACAACATTAAATCTATGGTTGGACATGCATGTCTGACTGATTTCCATGGATGCATAACCACTGCCCCACTTTCTTTGTTTTCCCTAAATGGCATCCTCCCAGTTCGTGGAGTTGATTGCCTCATTTAGTTGATAGTATAAATAAGAATATGATTCTCCTTCTCTGAAGGTTGCATGATTTGATATTGTACTTGCATTCTTGTGTTTTAGTAATACATATATATTACTCTTTTGTACTCATGATTTACAGTGAATAAAATAAAGTTGAGTTTGAGCATCTAAATTCTCATTAGTTTTAGAGGATACTTATCTAGGGGGCCCACTTGGTGAGTAATCCATCCTTTAGTTAGTATTAGTTTAGTATTACTTGTTTTTTAGTAATTAGTTAAGAATTTGGCACCGATTGTTCTTGCAGCCACTAAAATTCCATTATGTGACTATTCCTACAGCCAAAGTAGACAGAGTAGTGTCCTATTTGTTTGATCATATTTTCATTTATGTCATGCATTTCACCTTGGTGTAATTATTGATTGATGGTTAGCATTTATGTTATTCCTTTCTAAGCAATTTACTTTCAGCATTGTGTCTTTCTTAGTTGCAAAATGAAAATGGCTAGATTGGGTTCCTAGTGCACATACTATGCTGACCCATTTCAAGTTCATTCCCTAGGTTGGCAAGTTAAATGCACCTTCATGATGATTGAAATTGCTATTAAGGCTAGATGTCCAATCTCTGACTCGTGGTTGTAAAGGCCTAGTTATTGAATCATTGTAGGAGGTAGACAGGTTATACACTTTGAAAGTTCATGAGGGAATAGATCTTGTTACAAAGAAGCACTGGATATGGAGAATCTTGGTTATATGCATGCAAAGGAGGAGCTTGGATCATCAGAATACTGGAAACCCTTGTATTATGAATGTGGCAAGAGAAAGCGTCGACCTCTAGTGTAACCCATTCTCGAGAGTAGAAATCCTGAGGAAAAACTAAAATATAGGAGTAGAATGATAAAGCAATCATTTTGAATATATGGGAAAGTTCCTACATACTATCTAGATTCAAGTTATTATCCTAGTGATAATAAAAGGATAAGATACCTAAAAGATATCAACGTGCTAGTGATAGTCAACCTCCATTGACTTCATTAGCAATTCTCTTGCTAGTTGTCATATTCCATGTTCCTTGATGTGATTCATCCCTTATATTTCCTCATGTACTTTTCTTATCTTCCCTTTGTATTGTTTCTATAAAAGGTCGAGAGATATTTAATTTTAAGTTAAGTTCAGAATTTGTGGATGTCAGAAGAGCCAAAACTACTTTAAGTTTTTTTCATTTTTCTTGTTTTCTAAATCATTTCAGATTAAAAACTTGCATGCACAGAGAACTTGATCAATATCAAAGCCAATTTGAAAACTACCTATCTTATGAATCTTTTGTAGTTTTTTTGTTAATTTAGCCAGACAAGACTGTATGCTACACCATTTAAGGGTGCATACATCTAACCTACTTAGTGTCCAAACTAAACCCCCTTCTTTAAAAGCTCACACCATTCTATGCCTAGCTGTGAAGCAATTTGGTGATGTATAGAGAGGTTTGATTTGATTTGGTTAAATCTTGGGGTGTGCATGGAGAATACCTGGGAAAAAATTTACGTTTCAAGTATTTTTGATGCTTTATTTAGATTAGATGGTAAATTTATAAAATGTTCCAAAAAAGAGATGAATGAATAGAAATATTATTGCATATCTTTCGTTTCCATGAAATTATTGAATGCTTAAAGCTAAATCTACTTAAGTGATAGCAAAGTTGTTTGATATTCATGAAATATTATTACAAATCTATTTATTTCATGAAATTTTTTAATGATCAGACTAGAAATCTTCCATTTGATGCTTATGATTCCTTTGAAAACCGAAGATAGCCATTTTCCCCTTGAGATTAACAACAACATCATAGCATACCCCGAAGCGAACCTAGTATGGTCAAGACCTAACTACTAGAGCCTTTGAATTAAGCTAAGTCAACCTTTCCCCTTTCCTCAGACTTTTTGGTTGCCCTAGTTTAGTCTTTCAAGTAAAGATAGGTTCTTTGCAGTTTGCTTGTGAGGATTTTATCTACAATGTTGTTGTGACTAACATCGTGATCAAAAAAGATGTCCAAAAAGAGTTGAAAGAAATAAAAATAGAGAAGGTGAAGAAAATAAAGGAAATATGATCAAAAGAGTATATTATGTCAATGAAGATGTTGGAATTTCTAATGATGAGTCTGATTATGGAGGTTTTGATGATAATGAATGATTTTTCCTAGCTTTAGAAGATGAATCTACTATTGCTAACACTAAAATATGTGTGAAGGAAAGTGCTTTGGAGAAAGTTGAATGTACTGTTATCTCTACTCTTCATGCTAAACATGAAGAGAACTACTAGGTTATTGACAATGGCTACTCAAATCACATGACCGGTGACAAAAGTAAGTTTGTTAAACTTGAGAAATATGATGGAGGCTTAGTTAAGTTTGGAGATGATTCTGGTGCTAAGATCCATGGGATCAATTTTTATGGAAAGCATAATAGTGATGGTATCCACTATGTTACAGGTTTGAGACATAATCTCTTGATTGTTGGATAGATGTGTAAAAAGGGATATAATCTTGTGTTCAAGGATGAAACATGTGAAATCAGAAAAGGGTATGGAACTGTGATTACTACTAGTAAGAAGATTGAAGGAAACATCTATCAACTTGAGGGTGTTGTTGGACATTACTTTATGTTTCAGATTAATGATAGTTAGCTATGGCACCAGAGGATGTGTCATATGAATTTTGACAACATGGTGAAAATTAGTGTAGTACAAGATGTGAGAGATTTACCAAGAATTACAAAGCCTATTAATGTAGTCCACAAGGAATTTCAGTTTAGAAAGAATGCTAGAAACAACTTTAGCTGAAAGGAACAATCTACTACCAGAATACTAGAATTGATTCATACATATCTTTGTGGTCCTACAAGGGTGAGAATTTTACAAGGTGATAGGTATTTTATGCTTTTTATTGATGATTACTCTAGAATGGCATGGGTTAATTTTCTTAGAGAGAAATTAGATACATTTGAAAAATTAAAGGTATTTAAAGCAATGGAAAAGGAATTTATGCAAATTGAGAAAATAAAACTTGGGAATTGGTTCCTAGACCAAAAGACAAGAACACAATTGGAAGTAAGTGGGTTTTCATAAAAAAATTGAATGAGAATGGAGAAGTGGTAAGAAACAAGCAAAGGCTTGTGTGTAAGGGCTACTCAAAAGTGGAAGGTATAGATTTCTAGAAGACATTTTCTTGGGTGGCTAGAATGCAAGCTATTAGATTTTTTTTTGCATTTGTCGCTCATAAGGACTTTAAATTTTACTGGATGGATGTGAAGTTTGCATTCTTGAATGGTGATTTAGAAGAAGTTTGCATGGAACAACCAAAGGGATTCTAGTCATCAAATCAACTGGATATGGTTTGCAGATTGAAAAAGGATTTATATGGTTTGAAGCAAGCTCCTAGAGCTTGGTATGCAAGATTGGACAAATACTTGATTCAACAAGGTTTCAACAAAGGTACTGTAGATATAAATTTATATTTCAAAATTTAGGATGAAAAGATCTTGATAGTAATTATGTATTTGGATGATATTATTTTTGGAGTAAATGAAACCACGTGTAAGATGTTTGCTGAAGAAATGCAAAAAGAGTTTGATATGTCTATGTTTGGTGAGATGAACTTCCTTGGACTACAAATCAATCAAATAAACAAAGGAATTTTCATTTCAGAATCAAAGTATGCAAAAGAAATGTTGAAGAAATTTAGGATGGATGGTCCCAAATTGGTATGAACTCCTATGGTAATTGGCTGCAAATTTAGTAAGGATGATGATTCTCCTAAGGCTGATCAGAGAAAATACAAATCAATGATTGGAGGACTGTTGTATTTTACTACTACTAGACTATATATCATGCATTTAGTTTGTCTTGTGATAGATTTCAAGATGATCCCAAAGAAACACATGTTGTAACTCTCAAGAGGATATTAAGATATCTAAAAGGAACTCCAAATCATGGCTTATGGTATCTTAGGGATACTAATTTTACTCTAATTGCTTATACAGATGCAAATTTGGTAGGTTGTACTGATGATAGAAAAAGTACAAGTGGTGGTGCATTCTTTCTTGGATGCAAATTGGTATCATGGTTACGAAAAAATCAAGATTCAGATTCCTTATCCACTGTAGAGGCAGAGTATATTGTTACATCTTGTTGCACACAAGTATTATGGATGAGACATACATTGCAGGATATCAAATTAATTTATGATGATCTCATCTCTATTTTTTGTGATAATACAAGTGCAATTAGAATTTCAAAGAATCCATCCATGCATTCAAGGACAAAGAATATATCTATCAAGTATCACTTCTTGAGAGAAAAGGTTATGAAAAATGAATTAATTCTTGAGTATATACTTACAAAGGAAAAAATTGTTGACATATTTACTAAGGCTATTCCTAAAGATACTTTTGAGTATCTCTAGGAGAAGTTGGGGATTATTCCACCTCCTTTCTTGAACTAGATACATATGGAGATGCATCAGTCTAGTGGATCTATGGATCTATCTTCCTTCTAGACTGGTGTTTGGTGGCTTCCTCTCAAGGGTAGCAGGTAGTGTCATGTTTTCTCATTGTGCAATTGATTGAGTGTACTCCTAAGGGGGAGTATTCAAATTTAGTATGTAGATCTTTGTTCAATGTAAAAAGGAGAGAACAATATAAAACATATTTTAGCTTTTCCATTCATTTCAAAGAGGGAGAGAAAGCATCATGTGAAAAAAATTATCTACATAGGGGGAGAGAAAGTAAAAGAAATCATGAGAAAGAGTGTTTAGAGTTGTTGTGTTGTCTTTGATGGTTTTTCACATCATGTGTCGCCATGAATGATAAAGGGGGAGATTGTTGCAATTATGAAAGTGTTTTCATTGATGTTAATTAGTTGATGTTTTCATTGATGTCAAGGAAGTTGGTTATTGGTTGTATATGTTGAGGATATTGAGAAAATTGTAATAAAGAAGGTTTTCAAGTTGTGCATGCATATTTATGATGTTAAAGAAGTGCTAAGAGTACATGGAGTTATCCTTATGTTTCTATATCTAGAGGTGTGCCAGAGTGAAGTATGTGCTACAATTATGTCTCTGGTACTTGCTTTCCGATTGCTTTTGAGAAAATTTGATAAATAGAGAAAATAATGTCATGCAAGTATCCAATGTATGATCTAGATTGTGCTATGCATTTATTTTGGGTTGCTTCTATTCTTATACAGAACTGAGGTATTGTTCATTATTTTTGGTAGTTTCTTTATCCAAAATTTGGGCTTCTAGATTGTCGTACAGTGCGAGATATTTTCACTAGTGTGTGAACTATGCATTTATGTGTGTGTAGCTATGATTTGGGAGAAATCTATTTTCTCTCTATTTCTTGACATTTTGGTTTGAAGACTTGTATTTCTAAGAATAAGTTGATGAGGTTTCTCTCTTTCTTAGTTCAAGAGGAATTGATATTTGGTGTTGTTTTTGATGATTTTTTGAGGTATAGTGTATTTCAATGATTAACACGATTATTCAGATGTACAAAATATTCACTCTTTAGGTGAAGCTTGTTATGATGCTTTTGGATGTATTTTCTATTGTTTATTACATACTCTGGATCATGTTCAAGTGATGTTTGTTGACTAGAAATATTGGATTGAGTGAAGCATGCATGTGCTTAATTGTTTTATATGTTTTGTAGGGTGTTGGTTAACCTTGTGTTAAACACTACTTGCAAAGTTCATGGATGTGTGTTGAGACATGTCGAGACTCACTTAGGTCCTCATTAGGAATATATTTGGGTCTCCCTCATTCTCTTCCACTGCAAAATGCTTTGGTACTGAACTAATTTGGATTTGTAATCACAAATTGTGTATGGTCGACCTTGAAAGGGTTTCAAGGTTGAGGATGGAATAAGTATGAGTTGAGGTTTTTATGTAAGATATAGAGATTCAAGATATGTGTGTGATATGTTGGATTGAGTAGATCAGCGTGAATTTCAAAGTGCTGAGTTCCTAAAGGAAGTCAGTTGAATGTGTACTCTATCTTTCAAGCATGTGTAAAAAAGTGTGAGAAAATTGTGGTGGAATCTTTGTTGTATTGAGATAGTTTTTTCTTTGTAAGAACTTTCTTCCATATTCTATGAAGTCAGTGGTGTAGGGGTAGCCACAATGATTTCATGCCTCTAAGGGGTCAAGAAGCTGATGTTCTTTTTTTTTTTTTGGTTTTTTCATGTAATAAGGTCTAAGAAGACCATCTCATGTGTGTTGGAGTCTAAGTTGGTGGTGCAAGAGCACCTTGGAACAAAAGTTGTCAATCATGAAAAGTTGCAAATTTGCATTTTTATGGAAGTTCAATGGTCAAGTCCATTCAAAAATTAGTTTAGGAAGTTGGAGTAGTTGGATTTGGAGAGAGGGTATGTGTAGGATCATCATGGAAAAAATAGGCCCTTAAGTGGTGAAAATTTTAGAAAAATCAAAGTTAGGAAACTTGACGTAAAAATTTGAATAAGTTATCTATATTATTTCAAAAATATGTAAGAATAGAATCTATAGCAAATTGAATGTAGTACTTAAATTTTAGGGAAAAAATAAGAAGTAGGTGTCTGTCTAACCACCCTAACCACAATAAAATGATAATATTTTTTAATAAGATTTCAGATATAAGTAGAGGACTCATGTCTTGATGTGATGCATATTGTTTTGTAATTTTTTTCCAAGTAAATAATCAATTATGATTTTTGTATTAAAATTTTTTAAAAATATAAAAACTTGTATGTCTGACCACCTTAACTTGGTCAAAACTTCATGAAATTCATTTTTTCTAATCCTATAGTATGTGAAGCATAGAATGTGACACATGTTTTGGATTCAAAAAGTCATACCATTTGAAAGCTATAGATGTTTTTCAATCAGCCTATCAATCAAGACTTTAATTGTAATTCAAATAGAAAATGAATAATAATTATTTATTAAATTCAAAGTAAAGCATAATTTATATTGGTGGAAAGCTGAGAATGTCCTTTAAAAACCCTTTTCGTTTTATCAATTTTGGGTAAAAATAAAGTCGTCAACCAAATACCCTACACATACCCATCATATCGCCACTTTTTGGTCCATCATGATCCTACACCTACATGGGAAAAATGTTTAAAAGGGTGTGAGGATGCATTGTAAGGTTTTTTTGTGATTTTTGAAGAAAACTTTGAATGAATAAAGCATTGTTTTCCCTAATTTTTTGTAGTTTTTATTCTATAGTGTACTTGTAGAGATTGGTATGGCCTGTATAGGCCTTGTTGTGCTATGATTTAAATTGGAAGTTGAAGTAGGGTGAATCTACTTTCTAATATTTAAAATTTGGTGTAATTTCATAGAAATGTGAAAGTTAGAGAGTTTTTAGTGAATCTACCTGTGTAGACAGTTTCAAGGGCTTCAAGTCACCAAAATAAATTAAAACCCACTCCACCCTCTATGACCACTATAACTAGGTGGAATGGGATTTATTTTGTAGGATTAGATGTTTTCATGCTTTGTGAGTGCATGGGAGGCCGAGTATTGAGTTGGGCATGATGCCCTAATGATGGAAAGTGTGATTTTTCTCATGGAAGTGTGAGGTTTTTGAATGGTAAACGATATGAATCTTTGGGGCAGAAGATTCTAAAATTTGATTGATTTTTTTTAGGGGTTTTAGAATAAGTTTGATGTGGTTGCAGGTGTTTGTAAATTGGAAGAGTAGATTCCAATAAAACCCTAGATTTTTGGCTAAAAGTGAGGGTTTTTGGTTTTGGCAACTGGGTGGATGAATTTCTAAGAAAAAATTATGTGTTATTTGGTTTGAATACATAAAAATTTCTTCTCACATATGTTTGAAGGTTTCGAAAAAGTTCTAAGAAAAGTTTCTTTGTTAATGTGGCTTAATTTGAGGCCTAGTTGGTGTTGAAATCATGTTTTGATGAATTTGGTATAAAATAACCTATTGAAGATTTGATGGTATGTTTTTGTTGGGTTTGATGGGTGTTTGAGACCCTGTTGGTCCTGGTTTGAGAGGGCCTCATTGGATAGATATACCCGATTGAGTGAGTTAGTAGTGCTACAAGGGAGAGTGTTGTTTTGGTGAGATAAAGAGACATTAAGAGATTGTGATTTAGAAATTATTGTTATTGGTTGATATTGTGTTGAGTGTGTTGTAGGGCCTCTCTTGCTTGCATTAGTTAGGTCATTAGGTGAATGGAAGTGTCTAGATGCAAAAATTGTCAATGTTGCACAATGTTGTCAATGTAGCTTTTGCATTTTTTTGTCAAAGGTATGCATAATGATGTTTTTTTAAGTTTTTAATTGTAAGAAAAATCAGATGCGGAAACAATTCTCCTAACGTCAATACCTCAGGAAAGAATGCAGATATACTTTTAATTTTTCAATTATAGTTCAACTAAGATGCACTATGAAGTAAATAACAGAAACATAGTATTTGACAATCACACAGGAACACCAGATATACGTGGGAAAACCCTTACGGAAGAAAAACCCACCACACCAAGAGAAATCACTTTGTATTACAGCAATAAATATTACATACAAATGTCAGACTTATCTTTCTGGTGTCTGTTTACAGCAGCATTCACCATGAACAATCTTGTACAGGAACCTTGAAATTATAGAATGCACATAATAGAATTCATCTACTGATTCAATCACTCAACAAATCCATCGATGCAACCAACCGATCACAATCTACAATCATAGAGTATATCCATGTTGTTCCATGTCTATCAAGCTTCCTCACAAAATTGTCACAACGAACTACCTTCTAACTGTTCAGACTCGACTCCTCTGATTGGCTGAATACTAGCCACATAGATAGTCATCACTTGGTTAGAAGAAACAAACTTTGTTGGCATCTCGGTGAGACACTAACAGTGTCTCCCCGATGCCCAAAAGCTTCATATCAATATCGCCAAGAGTTATCATTATCGCCAGGATGTTTCACAGAGCTTACAACTTGTATTGGCTTCAATTTTCCTTTCGGCAAGACTATCGCTCTCATCAAGACATCTCAACGAGCCTTTTTTTGTTACATCAAGTTTAGGAGACTATCACTAAGACTTCCTTATGTCACCAGGACGTGAGTGTTCTCATTGGCCAGACAATCAACTTTTGCCAAGACATCATACTGAGTCACCATGGGTTATACCGAAGTCATATGTTATATCAAGCTCCAAAGAATAGTCAGCAAGACATATCAATATCACCAAGAGGTTTCTCAGAGATCACACATGCTACCTCGAAGTCATCAACAGTTGCCAAGACATATCACCTTCTTCGAGAGTTCTTATCGAACACATATATGTTACACCGATGACCATCATTCACCAAGAGCTATACTAAAGACCTCTCATCATTGGCAATACATTCCATTCTCGCTGAGACTTCTCCCCAAAGCCCTTTGAGTTACCTCGATGACTTTAAACCAAACGCTATCTGCGAGACTTTAACACATCACCCAGACTTCTTCCCGAACAAGCCTTTTGGCCAAGGGTCTCAATGATATACAATTGAATGGCCTATCGGCTAGAGATCTTCATAGATGCTAAGAGGTCACACCGAAAGCAACCTGCCACAGTGACATGATCCTTTGGCAAGACAAAGAATAGGTCATAGTGACCTGTACAAAACATGATGTTCCAAACTGCTAGTCAGCCGGACATAAGAACTGTCACACCGACTTGGCTCCAATTGAGGTTTCAGCCTGTGATGATTGAGGCATACTTTTCCATCAATCTCTCACTTGATGAAGATCACACAAGAACCTCCAGAGCACAACAAAACTTACTGAAAATCATGGGCACTAAGGCCCATTGAACTGGCACAACAACTAAACTTGTCTGTGCTCACTAGCTTTATCAATGAATCTACAACATTCTCCAGAGTATCAACTTTTTCCAAACTGGCCTTTCCATCCTCCACCATATCTCATACAAAGTGATATTGTACGTCAATATGTTTCATCCTGACATGGAAAGTTGGATTCTTTGCAAGACAAATTGCACTCTGACTGTCATAGAAAATAGTTATTTCCCCTACATCAAAACCAATGTTAGAACACAAACGTTTCAACCAAACAGCTTCTTTACAAGCATGAGTAGCTGCCATGTATTCAGCCTCCGTAGTGGAAAAAGCAACTACAGCCTACCGCTTGCTCATTCAACTCACTGGACCACCATTCATCATGAAAATTTATCCACTGGTGGACCTCCTACTGTCAATGTCTCCTGCCCAATTAGAATCTACATATCCACGAATGCTGAGAGTCCTTTGTGATTCAACTAGGTTCCCATGGTGACATAAAGAAAAATCTCAAGTTCCCTTCAAATATCTAAACACTCTCTTCACAACATCCCAATGTATCCTTCCAAGATTTTCCATAAATCGACTAAGAACTCCCACTTCTTGGGCAATGTATGGCCTTGTATAGACCATTGCATACATGAGACTACCAACCACACTAGCATAGGGTACACTGGTCATGTCCTCCATCATAGTGGGAGATTTTGGACAGTCCTCAACAGATAGCTTCGTTCCTTGCATGACTGGAACAACTAGTTGTTTGCAATAATTCATACAAAATCTCTCAAGAATAGTCCTAATATACTTACTCTGACTAAGCCAAATCTTTATATTCTTCTTGTCCCTAGTTATCTCCATCCCTAAAATATACCTTGCTGCACCAAGATCTTTGATTTCAAAATTAGCAAACAACTGAGACTTAAGATCAGAAATCATTAGCTTACTATTGCCTATGAACAACATATCATCGACATAGAGAGCAATAACAAGTAATTGATCACTTTCAGCTTTATAATATATGCAGTGATCAGATTTTGATCTCACAAACCCCAAAGACAATACAAAAGTATCAAATTTCTGGTACCACATTCTAGGTGACTGTTTTAACCCATACAGATACTTCTTTAATTTGCATACCAGTTTTTCTTTACCTTTTTCAACAAAGTGCTTAGGCTGGGACATATAGATTTCTTCTTCAAGATCACCATGAAGAAATGTTGTCTTCACATCCATCTATTCAACCTCTAATTCATATGCTATTGCAAGTGACAAAAGAAATTTGATAGATGTCAGCTTTGCTACAGGAGAAAATATTTCCCCTTAATCAATTCCCTCTACCTGGGAATAACCCTTTGCAACCAGTCTCACCTTATACTTTTCTACACTGCCATCCAGACCAATTTTCTTCTTAAATACCCATTTTCAGCCAACAACCTTTCTTCCTTTAGGCAAGGGCACTAGACTCCAGGTTTCATTCCTTTCTAATGATGCCATCTCTTCATTCATGGCTTCCAACCAAGAGTTTGAATCAGACATTCTAAATGCCTCTTTCACAGTCCTAGGCTCATTAGTACTAGAAATCAAAGCATAGGCACAAGTAGAATCATTTAAAGGGAACCCATACCTATCTAGTTGTTTTCTTTCATGGGTTGACCTCCTCACTTGTTGAGGCTGAGGTTCTTCTTCTTCAGAACTTTCAGAACTGCTTGAGCTCTCCTTAGTTCAAGTACATTTTGAATTTTCAATTCCTCTTTCTCTGGTGTAGGAGGAATTAAAGCTACGTCCTTATTGTTTTTTGACTTTGTCTCTAACTACAGATCCAAAGTGGAAGGTTTTAGCTCATGAAATATTACACTTATGTTGTATACAACCTTCTCTGTATCAGGATTCCAAAGCTTGTATCCTTTTATGACAGCACTATAGCCAATAAAAATACATTTGACAGCCTTGTTCTCTAGTTTAGATCTTTTCACATCCAGCACATGAGCATATGCCTCACAGCCAAAAACACGAACATGTCTAAGAGAGGGCTTCTTACCAGACCATGCTTCTAAAGGTGTTTTTTCAACAAGAGAAAAATTTGGAGAATGATTAATTAGATAACATGCAGTAGATACAACCTTAGCCCAGAAATTCTCCTCCAAGCCAGCACTACTTAGCATAGTTCGTGCTCTCTCCATCACTGTCCTATTGAACCTTTCTGCAACTCCATTCTGTTGTGGAGTATAAGGTGTAGTCTTGTGTCTTTTAATTCCATGGTCTTTATAGTATCTTTCAAATTCATCAGAATAGAATTCACCGCCATAATCAGTCCTTAAGCATTTTATTTTTCTACCATTTTGATTTTCAACAAGATTTTTAAATTCTTTAAACTGACTAAATACTTCTGATTTAATTTTTAGAAAATATACAAATGCTCTTCTTGAGTAATCATCAATAAACGACACATAGTATCTTGACTTAGACAAAGAAGGAACATCCACTGGACCAAATACATCCGAATGAATATAATCTAGCAAACCAGAAGATTTATGAGGACTAGAATAAAAAGAAACATGGTGCTGCTTTCCATATATACAATGCTCATAGAATTCAAATTTGAGATTACAATCTTCAAGCCCCTCAACTAGATTTTTATTCTTCAAGGTTTTTAAACCTTTTTCTTCTATGTGGCCTAACCTATGATGCCAAAGCATAGTCTTCTCTGCAGGAAGTTTTACTTCCATAGAGTTTACATAATTAGGGATTTTTCCCTCTTTACCTCCATGAGTAGCTTTCAGTGACTTTCCAAAGACATTATTACATCGAATAGCATGTGCATCTAGCTTGTACAGGGTACCAATTCGAGCACCTCTAGCCAGCACCATTGAACCTCTAGTCATCTTGTAGCCATTTCCAGAGAATGTGACTTGTACTCCAATATCATTCAACATACTTATAGAAAGTAAGTTTTGAGCCAGACCTGGTATATGCATTACATTATTGATTCCCTTCACTCAGCCATCAGGGAATTGTATTCTAACTCTTCCATAGCCAACAATCTCTAAATTTGAATCACTTTCCAAGTACACATTTCCACCATTGTATTCTTCATACTTCGTGAACCATTTTCTATGAGATGACATGTGGAAAAATGCACCAGAATCAATCATCCAGACATAATCTGATGCCTAAGTAGACAAGGTTGCAATGAAGGCATCACCATCACTATGAGAAGAACCATTATTGGAAGATCCCTTCTTCTTTTTTTATCCTCTTTATAATCCTTTCCGACATGACCAGGTTTCCCACAGTTCTAGCACTTCACCTTGGACTTCTTGCCAGGAGACTTTGATCTCCCCTCTGATTTTGATTTGGACTTCTTGTCCTTCTTCTTGCCTTTCTCTTTCAGTCTTCCTCTGACAACAAGAGCTTCCTTCACCATCTCAGAATATTTCCTTCTCATCTCTTCTGACAGTGAAGAACCAATATCTTCAATCTTGAAACTAGATGTTGTACTCCCAATAGCCATCACTAGATGATCCCAAGAGTCTGGAAAAGAACACATTAATACATACAGCGATCCTCCTCTTCAATTTTTACACCAACAGATGTCAATTGAGCAATCAACATATTAAATGCATTCAAATGATCAGCCACAAACCCTCCTTCCTGCATTCTCAAAGAATTCAACTTCTTCCTTAGGAACAGTTTATTCACCAATGACTTCCCCTGATAAATAGAAACCAATCTCTTCCACAAAGAAGAGGTAGTCTTCTCCTCATGCACATTCAGAAGCATTGAGTATGGAAAATAGAGCCTTATTAGCCCCTTAGATTTCCTATCTGCAAGGTCCCAATCTTCTTGCTTCATGCCTGTAGGTTTAGTTCCAAACACTGCAAGCCATAGATCACGATCAACTAGAAGATCCTCCATCTTGAGTTTCCACAACTCAAAGTTACTACCGTTGAACTTCTCTATTTCAAACTTTCAAGACGTGCTAGTCATCTTAGCCTATAAATAGAAATAACAAACTCTACAAGACTCCCACTGAACATAATTGACTCAAAAAATCCAACGTACCTACAAGGATAACACAACTGGCCAGGCTCTGATACCACTTGTAAGGAAAATCAGATGTGGAAACAATTATCCTAACATCAATACCTCAGGAAAGAATGCAGCTATACTTTTAATTTTTCAATTACAGTTCAACTAAGATGCACTATGAAGTAAATAATAGAAACAGAGTATTTGACAATCACACAAGAACACCAGATATACGTGGGAAAACCCTTACAGGAGAAAAACCCACCACAACAAGAGAAATCACTTTGTATTACAGCAATAAATATTACATACAAATGTTAGAATTATCTTTCTAGTGTCTGTTTATAGTAGCATTCACCATGAACAATCTTGTACAGGAACCTTCAAACTAGAGTATGCACAAAATAGAATTCATCTACTAATTCATTCACTCAACAAATACATTGATGCAACCAAATGATCACAATCTGCAATCATAGAGTATATCCATGTTGTTCCATGTCCATCAAGCTTCCTCACAAAACTGTCACAACGAACTACCTTCTAACTGTTTAGATTCGGCTCCTCTGATTGGCTGAATACCAGCCACGTAGATAGTCATCGCTCGGTTAGAAGAAACAAACTTTGTTGGCATCTCGGTGAGACACTAACAGTGTCTCCCCAATTTCCAAAAGCTTCATATTGATGTTGCCAAGAGTTATCGTTCTCGCTAGGATGTTTCACAGAGCTTACAACTTGTATCAGCTTCAGTTTTCCTTTTGGCAAGACTATCGCTCTCACCAAGACATCTCAATGAGCCTTCTTTTGTTACACCGAGATCAAGAGTCTATCGCTAAGACTTCCTTATGTCACCAGGATGTGAGCATACTCATCAGCTAGACAATCAGCTTTCGTCGAGACATCATACCGAGTCACCACAGGTTATACCGAAGTCATATGTTATACCAAGCTCCAAAGAATAGTCAGCAAGACATATCAATATCACCAAGAGGTTTCTCCGAGATCACACATGCTACCCCGAAGTCATCAATAGTCACCAAGACATATCACCTTCGCTGAGAGTTCTTATCGAACACATATATGTTACACCAATGACCACCGTTCACCAAGAGCTATACTGAAGACCTCTCATCATCGACAAGACATTCCATTTTGATTGAGACTTCTCCCCGAAGCCCTTTGAGTTACCCTGATGACTTTAAACCAAACGTTGTCAGTGAGACTTTAACACATCACCCAGACTTCTTCCCGAAACAAGCCTTTCGGCCAACGGTCTCAACGATATATGATTGAATGGCCTATCGGCCAGAGATCTTCATAGACACTAAGAGGTCACACTGAAAACAACCTATCACAAGTGACATGATCCTTCGGTGAGACAAAGACTAGGTCACACCGACCTGTACAAAACATGATGTTCCAAACTACTAGTCGGCCAGACATAAGAACTGTCACACCAACTTGGCTCTAATGGAGGTTTCATCCTGTGATGATTGAGGCATACTTTTCCAACATTAATTTCAAAATTGGTTGAGAACCATTGGGAAGAGGTTGGTAAATGTTTAAAAGGCCTTGTTTTGTCAAATACAAGGTTGTTTGATGAAATCTTGAAGTTGGAGTAATAAAATAACTCTACTTTTTGCAAATCTGAACATTTCTTTACTATTATTTTGTGTTGTATGGACTTGTACAATCTTTCCATGGTCTAAAATCAATTGTAGATGAAAAAACCTTGAGTCCACTTTCTATTGCACTTGGTTTCATTCATTTTCATCAAGATTTGAGCAAGTTAGACCAATTTCTTCCCAGACTGGTATAAACCCTAGGTAGGGTAACCAAGAAGAAAGAAAAATGTATATCTTTCCATTCCACTGATAAAAACTCCTAAAACTTTGTGGAATGGATTATGTAGGTTTTTTCTTTAGTTTCCCAAACTTGCAGGGGTAGAAGGTGGAGGTTTGCACATGTGGAGTTTCTATAGTGGTCTAATTTTTTACTATAATAGGCCTAGGAACCCTAGAGACTTAGGGAATTTTTTGAAAATCCTTTGGAAAGTGATCTATATGATAGGGAAAGGTAATTTGGGCCAGGTGTGACATATTGGAGGTGTTGGAACTAGATTTGAGTTCCATTGAAGCACTGAACCTATCTGTATCTAGCGTGCTTGCCTAATTAACCCTAGTGAAGAAATAGGAGTCATTTTTTGGGGTCTTTCATACAAAGTAAACCCACCTAGATTTTGGATATGTTGGAGAATTTCCACAAGGGTATCTATAAATTTCCTTTCATTTTGAGTGTCATGGCTGCCCTATAGGTTATGTCCAAAAGGTCATGTTTGAAAGGCTATTAGGAGGAATGAGGGATTGTGAAGCAAAACCCATGAATTGATGTTAGAGGATTTGGATGAGTGTTTGTTTGTGTTTCTTTTGATATTTTTACCCATTCTATACATCAAATTGGTATTAGAACATAGGTTTGATCTGAAGAGGAAAATTTGAAGGGAAGAAGAAACAAAGATGCCTCCAAAAGGGAATCCAATTGCTAGACGGATGAATGAATTGAAGAAGAGACATGGAAGAGAGATGAGAGAAATGAAGGAGATGCTTGTTTCCCTAGAAATAAGTTAGAAAAGAGGAATGTTCATAGGAGACTTGAGTGACCAAGAAGAAGGGGAAGAGGAAAGTTCCCAAGGAGGGTCTGAGGAAGAGATGGATCCTGATGACTTGAGGATGGAAAAGTTGTTGACGATAGTTAAGGGAGAAGGTCCCAAAATCAAGATGGATTTAGTAGTATATGGAGGAAAATTGGATAGTGAAGAATTCCTAGACTGGATTCGAGCATTAGATAACTATTTTGAATAAGAAGATATGCCAGAAGAGCAAAGGGTGAAATTGGCCAAGAAAAATTTGAAGGGCGATGCCTTTCTTTGGTGGGATTATTTACAATATGAAAGGAGAAAGAATGGAAAGTCTAAAATCAGTTCTTGGGATAGGATGGTTGCTAAGCTCAAAGGAAAATTCCTACCTAGTGACTATACCATTTAGTTATTCAAAATACTTCAGAACCTTAAGAAGAAGGCTATGGATGTGCAAACCTCTACAAAAAAATTCTACAAATTGAGTATAAGGGAGATCCATGTAGAAGATGATGTGGAAAAAGAGGTAAGATATCTCAATTTTTTTAGATACAACCTTTAGGATGAACTAAGCCTAATAAACCCAAGAATTATGGAAGAGTGTTACCAATTGTCCATCAACACTAAAGATAAGTTGAGGAGAAGGCAAGAAAAACAAAGTAGGGTTAGAGGAAGGAATTCTAGAGGAAGAGGTACATTTGATGATTCAAGATAGTCATATGAGATTCAAGGAGAGCCAAGAAGAGTTCAAGAACAAGTTCCAAATTCAAGAGGTAGTTTTAAACAAGATCAGACTCTAGGGGCAGATTTGGTGGCCAAAGATAAGGTTCAAGTGGCTTTACTAGGAAGTGTTATAAATGCAACAAATTTGTAGGCCACCAAGCATGGCAATGTACTGAGGAGCATCCATCTACTTTTTTTTGAAGAGAAAGAAGAAATTAGATTACACAAGGTGGAGATGATGCCGAGAGTGTACATTTTTCACCACATGTTGAAGAACCAAATATTGGAGAGTTTTTGCTGACAAGGACTCTACTCAAAGGGCCAATGGAGAAGGAATCACCAAAAATAAAGTCACTCTTTAGGACTACATGTAAAATCCAAGGTAAGTGTTACAAGGCTCTTATTGATTATTGTAGTACAGAAAATTTGGTTTCTCTTGAAATGGGGCTGCTGAATTTTTTTTTGGGCTTTTTATATTCTGTGATCGATGGCTTTTTAATTTAAAATTGGGGTTTTTTGTTTTAAAAATTTACAGCCTGCAAAATTTTGGTACCATCGTACCTTGTCGGCCCAATTGACAGAGTTGTCCCCTCTCCCACCGCTGGCATATTCTCCCATGGCTGGTCACATCATCAAACTCCAGCCACCGCCAGCCAGTTTCTACCATTTGCCACTCCCCATTTCATCCGCCGGTCTTCATTTCACCCCTGTTGGCTCTGTTTTTCCTACCGAGCCCCTTTTGATCTGCTCTCGGTCCTATTGCAGCAACCGGAGGGCTTTATTGGCCAATGGTGGTGCCACCGGCGGCGCCACCCGCCTGGTGGTGGGTTTATTTTTTGATTTTTCTTCACCCACGGTCATATGGCGGACCGAGTGCCAGCACCTAGGGGCTGGATTTTTGCGCCCACTTAGCCAACCTGTACCCTCATTTTCCCTTCTACAACCATTTTTTTCATTTCGTCATAACTTTTGATCTGGAGGCAAATTTTTTGAAATGAGATATCGCCGGAAAGCTGGCGAGCCCAATTTTCTATGGTGCAATTTTTTTCAGAGATTTTTCTATTTGATGGGATATTTTTCTAGTTGAAGTTAGATGTTTAGATTTCGCTTCGGAGGGCATATCTTTTGACTCGGTGATCCTTTTTTTGTCATTCACGCGACATCGAAAAGTTGATTTTGTCCTCTACACAGATCTGAGGTCTATTTTATTTTTTTGTTTATGCATGTTTAGGATGCTCTCCTTTTACAATCGTTGGGTTATTGTAATAAATGAACTGAGATAAAGTTCCATCAGAGGGGTTACTTTCATAATAAATCTGATTAGAGTGTAGTTTTCACTTTGATCTCCATATACATTTTGATTTGATGATAGCTCGCATGGGTTATATCTGGTCTCCTAGTTTTGTTTGGCCACATTTTTTGCTATTACTTGACACATATCGGATTCATCGGTTCACACTTTAGTTGAGAGATTATGTTTCTTGATCCTCATTGGTTTAGATTCTTCTCAGTATGAGGGCCATGTTTTTATGGTTAATGTTCCAGAGTCTATTTTTGGTACTCCTTCCCATGGAAGAGTTTCAGTCACAGTTTTGCATTGGCATCAAGATACACGGTTTCCAAATTCTGTCATCATCTCATCTACTATTGCTTCATAGATTCCAGGGTTGTTCTAGTTTGTGAGTTTTCCAGTGTTCCATGGCATCAGTTCTGCTATCACATTATCATGATTCTAGTTTTCATTTTAGTTGTAGATAGAGGTATCCTTCCTTGCTTGTTGGATTGCGGTTCCATTGTTACTCCATAGTGTTCTTCCAGTGCTTCTTGCAGTAGTCATCTCATTGTAGGGGGGTTTTGTCCCACTGGGTTTTCCTTCTCTACCTCATTATTGCATTTGTAAATGAGTACCTGATCAGGCCTTATTGTCAGGACTCATCTTTGCATAATAATTTTGCTTCTCCCTAAGTTGCACTTATGAGGGGGTGTTGGTGTAGTTAATATTTAATTACACATTTGCATAAGTTTACTTAGGCATTATTTAATTCCTAGGTTAATTAGTTTTCATCTTTATCTTGTTGAGCTATCTTGTTGCTCAAGAGAAGATTAGGGTTATGCATATCTTTCTTTTATAAAGCAAATCATTATCTTGTAATTATTGAATTCTTGAATAATATTATGTTGCACATTATTTTGCAACCTCTCTGCTTTTTCTAATTTTCTCTTATGCGGAAGGTCTTTTCGGTTTGCAAATCTGATCTTGGTTTCTAATAGATTCATCATGCTACTCCCTACAAGGTGTCTTGGTTAAACAAAGGACAACAAGTAGTTGTGAATGAACAAAGTTGGGTAGATTTTCACATAGGGGGATAAAAGGATAATGTTTTATGTGACATAATACCAATGGATGTTTGTCATTTTCTTTTGGAGAGGCCTTGGAAATATGATAGGAATTCCAAGCATGATGGTAGGAAAAATATTTCATAGAGAAAGATGGAGTTTCCTACACCCTTACACCATTAAAAGAGGAAGGTCATGAATCATAAATGGGTTCTAGTGCTATGTTGGTGAGTGAAAAAGAGTTTGTACAAATCATAGAGAAGGAAGAAAAAGATCCAAGAATGGGGTCAAGGGTGATTTTAATGAGTGAAAAAGAGTTCCCACAGTCCATGAAGGAGGACAAGGTGGATTTTGAAATCATGAATAGATGTCAGACTATCATGAAACCATTTGATATTTATGGTTTGTCATGGGAGATCCAAAGCATGTTGTAGGATAATGTATACATAGTTGTAGATGATTTTTCACATTCCTTACTACCAATGCAAAGGATCCATCATTTAAAGTTGTTTGAAGAGAGTAAATTTGAGTCTAATGTGCAAGTGGAGGAAGGTGAGTTGCTAGAAAACACAGTGAAGGGTTCAAATTTTTAGTTGTTAGGATATAAGGATAGAGATTTCCATCTTGTTCACCATGTTATACATATTCCATTTAAGTTTGAGGATGCAAGGAGATTCATGTCTACTACTAGGACAGTAGAGAGGGTTGTAGATGGGGAAGATAAAGTTACCATTGTGGATTTGCAGACCAAGCTATTTCAGTCAGATGTTACCATGTTGAAAGGGTCATCAAGAGTGTGAGAAGCAAAGCAAAGAATACATAGCCAAGGATGGTGCTAAACAAGTAGGTACAAAGGACAATGTTAACATTGTTATCATCCAAATGAAGGAGGAAGAGTATCAACAATTTGCTAGGAATATTGATCAATTCCAACTGTTATTGCACAAGGTATCTCTGGAAGGTGAATTGCAACATATTTTATGTAATTATTATCTATTTTTTCAAGGGTTATTAGTAGTGGCAAGTAGTTTCCAGTCCCTTCAAGTCTAAGAAAACAAGCAACTTGAGATTGATGCTTCACATACACAACATAGAGCTACTATTTCAGTTGTTAAGGAACTATTGAAAGAGAGATTTAGAGGTATATATGGGGGACATACTTATTTTGACAAGTTAAAATACCTTTGCCAAGTGTTCAAGAAACCTCAAGTCAAGATGAAGCAAGCTTCAAACTATTTCAAATAAGACAATGTGTAGTGATTTAAAGAAAAAAGACAAGATATTTCAAGCATAGAATCCATAGCAAATTGAATGTAGTTTCTAAACTACTAGGTTTTTTTTTTTTTAATGTTTGGTGAAAAATTTGAAATTTCAATGTAGTAGTACTTAAATTTCAGGGAAGAAATAAGAAGTAGGTGTCTGTCTGACTACCCTAACCACAATAAAATGATAATATTTTTTTATAAGATTTTAGACATAAGTATAGGACTCATGTTCAAATGTGATGTATATTTTTTTGTAATTTTTTTTTTGAGTAAATAATTAATTATGAATTTTTTATTACAACTTTTAAAAAATATAAAAACTCGTATGTCTGACCACCTTAACTTGGTCAAAACTTCATGAAATTAAATTTTTATTTTTTTAATCCTATAGTATGCAAAGCATAGAATGTGATGCATGTTTTGGATTCAAAAAATGTAATACCGTTTGAAAGCTATAGATATTTTTCAATCAACCTATCAATCAGGACTTTAGTCAAATTCAAATAGAAAATGAATAATAATTATTTATTAAATTCAAAGTAAAGCATAATTTATATTGGTGGAAAGCTGAAAATATCCATTAAAAACCCTTTTCATTTCATCAATTTTGGCTAAAAAAAATCATCAACCACATACCCTACAAATACCCATCATATCGCCACCTTTTGGCCCATCATGATCCTAAACATACCTAGAAATAAAATAACTTTTTTTTATGCAAATCTGAACATTTCCTAGCTGCTATTTTATGTTGTATGGATCTTTGTGATCCTTCCATGGTCTAAAATAAATTGTAGATGGAAGCATCTATTGGTTTTTTTTACTACTAACCAGTTTGGTCTTCTAATCTACCTATGGAATTTCCAATTCCAATCAAGGGCAACTCGAAGGACCTGGACCAACTGATGAGGACTTTAAAAAGCCTCCTACACTTTAGGCTCTACAAGACCCAGAAGGGTGATCCCTTAATGTGTTTACAACCTCTACACCATTATTATAAACAACATTAACAATAACAAATAATCTCACTTAATAGCTCAACACAGTAGGATAATATCGAATAGAATTGGTTGTTCATCGTTAATATCAACTATTTGGAGCATGAGATAGTCATTGATTTCCAATTTGTGGCAAGCTCTAGGAAAAGAAAAACAAATACTGAATCATACGGATAAATACAACTTAGATCAATGCCATATATCCATTGTAGGAGTCAAATTCATAAGCATCTAAGGGTTTATGAAAGATTTAACACATAACATATAAAATCCTTGACAACATTGCACTGTAATCTCATCAATATGTATTCTGACCCAATACTACTTATTAAATCCTTATACATAAGATATCCACCTATAATCCCATTCAAGCATTTTATTAACTCCTTGAATTAAAGCTAAAATGGAATCATACACACCACAATAATGAGATGAATGAAACAACCCTTAGTTATCTTATTCAAATTTCAGATATGCATGTACAACGGAGAGACATGAGCTTGAATTTATCATTTCAACTCAAATGATAGTACTGTTATACAACATTAAATCCCCATAAATTAAAAACCTATTACAGAATGACTCAGAAACTAAATTGCATTTCTCTCTAAAACAATCGAACTTTATAATTTTCTTTGCAAATTCACCTAGACTTGACCCAAAATTATCTAACTTGCTAACCCATACTTCTGGCCTTGAAATCCTTCTTATAGAAAATGAAGGAGAAAACAAGAATCAGGCTAGAAAGTACACATGTCACCAGCCAATTGGATCACTTGGTGATATTCCAAAAATTGTTACAACAACCATCACCCTGGAGAATATTCTTGTTCGTCATGCCCATTCAGAAAAGTTCATGCAACAACAAAGACCTTAAGAATCTTGTGCCAAGGCTGCCATCAAAGAAAAACTGGAATCCATTGTAACTGCAGCATCTGATCTACCACCTGTTAGTAGCTCATTATTTTTACTCTTCCTCAGTTAAATATTTAGTTACCCATTTCTGGTATTCTTCATCAGTCAGCTAGTCAAAATTAATTACCTCATTCACCTTGGTACTATAAGGTGTGTATTTTACCGCTGCTTGATTTGCATTTCTTTCAAAAGATTCAAAAAATGAGCTAGAACTAATGATTTTATCCATACAGCTCACCAACAAATCATAATATGAGTAATCACAAATTAATTTAATTTGATCATTGATGACCTCACTTGCTTGATCCTGCCATTGTTGGAGTGACCTGATTTTCCCCTGCTCTTCAATTATATCAGGTAACAATGTGTTACCCCAATCATTAAAATTCTTCACCAATTCCCTGATCTTCCTACTCAAATCATCTTGTAGGGTCTGAAAACCTTGCAGTGATTTAACTAATACTTGAGTAGGCCTTAATGATTAGGGCCTATTATTATTCTTTATTGCATCTAATAATAAATAATATAAAGAATGTATAGATGGCAATTTATTATCAACCCTCTCATTTAAATGTTTCAAGACAACAGTAACAATCTCCTTTTGCTTTGAAAGAGATCCTTCCTCACTTACCTTCAAAGATGCATGTAATTCATCAATTTTTTGCATGAGCTACTTCTTTGTAGGATCCACAAATGATTCTTTTTCTTCATCAATTTCCTCTAAAGAGGGGGTGAAGGAAGGATTCTGACTGGGAGACCCTAGTGTGGAAACAATTGGAGAAGCAGGCGGCACTGACCTTGATGTGGAATGCAATGAATTGATTCATGGAGCACTTGATGTCTCCCCAATCTGTTTATACCTTAACCTTTCCACCTCAATCTATAGCTCAACATTCTTCTATTTCGTCTTGTTGTATTCCTCAATCAAAAGGTTATACTTCTCCATTAGGCTCCTCTTTTCTGCCTCTTCCCTTTCAATAGTCTTTTGGGCCAATTTAGCCACATTCACAGTCAAGTTAGTGGCCTCAGTGGTTGAGATCTCTAAAGCTCTCTTTATTATTAGCCCTCCTCTTAAATTTGAGTTAATATCAGAAACATCTAGCTTTCTCCCTTGTGGGGCCAATGCCCAAATTTCCAAGGTTTTATACTCTTCACTAAAGGTAGAGTCTTGCAGTGCTTCCTTGACCTCTTCTTCAGAGTATTGCAAGGAGTGCTTGGACTTCAAAATAGCATTAAAGGCTACTGCATCTACAATGTCCCATTCAGGAAGAATCATTACACCATCCTAACTCACCAGTTTTCTTCCTTCCTCAGGAGTGATGTTCTTGAATTCTTCCATTAATTCATATTTCACTTCCTCATCATTCTCCTTGTCTCACCTCTCAGTTCTTAGTTCTCTTCTCTTCTTAAATTTATCTTGATATTCTTCAAATTTCATCCTCCATGCCAATTGCAAGAATACACGAGTTTTCACAAATGCATTATCATCTAGAAATTCCTTGCATTCTTCCATCCTTGCATCTTGTACACATTTTCCTTTCATATCCAAAATCGAATAAAACAAATTCAGCTGGCCTAGGAGGGGAAGGCATACCAACCTGCATGTCATGATCAATAACAATAATTTGATCCATCAGATCCACCTATGGTTGATGAATTTTTTGCCTTTTAGGGCTTGGCTAGGATGGTGGTGATGAGGGACTATCTTCTGGTGATGATTCTAAATCAATGATTTTAATTGCCCCAAGCACTTTGAATTTTGGACCTGGCTGTGAAGGCAATTTCATTATTTGCATCCCCTTTGTGTCCACTTCTTCCTCATCACTGCTATCATCCCTTTTCCTCCTATAAATGGGCCTTCTTCCTGTAGGCTGATATGTTGGCCTTGTTTCGATTGGTCTGGCACCTTGTTCTTGTACACCCAGACTCAGTTCTAAATTTATCTTTTTGGTCCTCAAGGTGCCCATAATTTCCTTGAAGTTCACTAGAAATTCAATTTTCTTATGGTATGGACTGAACTCCAACAATAGATCATACTTTAGATCCATTTTTTGCACAATATCTAATAGCTTATCATAAGCTATCCATTTCTCCTTGTTCAACTCCTACCTATTTAGATCAAATTCATTTCTAATTAGGTCCTTAGGAATGTTGAACTCATGCACAAACTTGCCACCCTTTATTCTTTGTCTAAAAAGGGAAAAGAAACCCTCAGGATCATGTTGCTGCTTTGGGCCACATCTCAAATGGTAATCATCAAATAATTTCCTAAAATACACCCAACCTCCTTTTGAAAAGGAAAAATCAGACACCACTATATAATCTAGGAAAAATGTTTCCTTACCCCTCCCGATGAGGTTGTCCTCATAGATACAACCTATTTTCCACATAACTTCTGCAAAACCCACACTTGATATCACATTGTATGGCAGTATATGGGGGGTTCCTTGAAAACCATATACCCTCAAAATAGTGCTGACTGGGTATGGGATAATGTCAACCCAGTTATGGAAAACTTTTAGTTCTGGCTTCCTCCCCTTTGGTATGAGGAAAACATGCAATTCCTTAGGGATCTTGGGTACATTCACCATCAGTCTAGCCCTCAATCTGGAACCAAAGCAATTATCAAATTGCACATAACTGATGCTTTCCTTATTGCAGGATAAATCTGTAGTCCATAATTGTACTGGAAATCTTTCTCCATCAATCGATTGCCTCAATTCCATCTTCTCAAAGAAAAAGTTAGCATTCTTGTACAAGAACATATACATCAACATAGAATACCAAAATAATTGAGTGTCAGTATCATTTTTTGGAAACTTTGACAGCCCTTCATGTATCCTCTAAGCCAAAAAAGAAGCAAATTCATAAGTCATAGAGAAGTTAGGGTGTTGTATTCGCACCCCCATGAACATGTATGCAATGGGAATCACCGTACTAGGACTGAAACCCAAAATCTAGCATAATGAATAAAAAGTGGCCAAGAAATGATTTGCAAAACAATTTAATCTGAAAGGTTCTTGGTCACTAGGGCTAATATGAAATCTTGAACCTCCTGTCCTAGCCAGATGAGGTGGAAGCAACTTATTTTTGAAAAGAGGCTTCAACTTTGCATATTCCTACTTCATTTTCTCAAGATTAATAGGAACCAAATATTCACTCGGTTCACTCAAGTCAAAAACCTATTGAACTTCATCTTTGTTAGTTCTTAAAAAGACCCTTCCATCATTATCCCTGATTACCTGTGTGATAGGGTCATATCTTGCGACCACTACTCTAAGAAAGTCTACATCACGGAACACATTTGGCACCACTAGCTTCCCCAAATCATACATCCAATTGTTTGAAAAGGGGTGAAGAAAATACCTCTATCCATACCACAATCTGAACATTTCCAAACCTGTGAGAGGAACCCTAACATTGGCTATGTTGGAGCAATTATATACTAACCCTTCCCCCAGGATTTTTCCTCACATTATAACCAATCCCTTCTTTCTATCATTCGTTGGCTAGGGAAATTGATCCAGGAAATCATTATACAAGTTTCTACTGAAATAGTCAATTTGGCCAGAATGTTGCTTTGGCAGTGCCATCTTTGACAAACTAGGGTCTTTTTACAATTTCACACTTCAAATAGCTAGGACTAACCAGAGATATGAAATTACAAAACATTTTAATTTCTCACAATTTGATTAAACTGTAGCCCTAAAACATTTATAAACAATCCCTATGACAAGTACAACAAATATTTTCCCAAATTCAAGTGCAGAGTAACTAGGAAACACAAAAAATAACTCATGGCTTTGTGCTTGTAGAAATCTCAAATTCTGGCTGCAAAGACTCGCAACTTCACTTTTAGCTTTAACACTGCTTCACAAAATACTTGAATGTGTTGTGATATAAATAAAGCAGGAGAATTGATTTTATTTCAATCAAATCATGCCAACAAGTGTCTCATCCACCATTATAGCTCACTCGCACGTTGCACGAACGGCTCCAACCATACTTGACGCAGATTTAAATTCTAGTCATCGATCCTTTAGTTTGATCAAATCATCGAATGACTGCCTTCAAAACAAGTTGATGCAATTTACGACATGACAATAAAGGGCCTACCATAGCATACGTTGCCAAGGAAATCCACGTGGCGGTCACCCACGATATCACAATCAGTAAATACCTTGCAACTTCTGATCACCCGATGGTGGAAAACCATAGATCTTGATCATTGGTGATCTTGTTCTTTCAACATAGTTGCTAGCCTTATCATTAACTGTCGAGTATCTTTCCCACCAAGATTATAAAATACTCATTGGTTTAAAACATGTGCATCTTAATAACACTTTAGTAATCCGTCGTCTAATGTATTAAGGCCAGATTAATTCACCAAGGTTTTTTCCTTATTTCCTCGGCTTCTTTAGATGAGTCACGTGGTGCCTGCCCATGATATCGCGATCAATAAAAACCTTGCAATTTTTTATCATGCGATGGCGAGCAACCATTGAGATCTAACAATAATTGATCGACGGTCACTCAAACTTATCCCCTTTAGCCTCACCAGATGGGACACGTGGCACCCGCTTGTGATATCGCGATCAACCAAAGCAGTGTGGTGGGGTCATCATGGGATGGCAGGGAACGACTGAGATCAAACGACAGTTGATCAACAGTCACGCAAATTTTATCCCTCTACAAAATAGAACATTTATTAAAAGGACAAGGGGACATCACCAGGTAGATGGTAAACAATGACATAAGTTATTTTTAAATGATGAAACACGAGGCCAACCAAGACTTAGGAAAATAAAATCCCATGGAAGAATGAAAATATTAAGACAGAGGGACCTAGCCTAGACGAAACTATAGGACATAATTTTTTTTAAAACACTTCAAAAGGTAACAACAAAAAAGATCCCAACCAAGGCATAAAATAAACACAAGGGTTTTACATGAAGACCAAGCTAAAACCCCCAACCTTAGGAAATTTCCAACACCATGAAAGACCGGTAACATAAGGCAGGGCGGGAATGGAACACAAAGGGAAAAAATTTAAATTTTTAACAGTGGCTCTAGTTGGGGATGTTCATTCTACTGGAATGAAGCAAGAATTCAGAATCTCAGGTAGAGCAGACTAAGATGCAGAGATGACCAAAAAGGGATTGTTCGGAAAAAAACAACCCCAACTATATACAAAATATAGGCAAAAAATACAATCCTAAATTACTGTTCATGGGAAAGAATACTTCAAGTGAAGTATAACTTCAAGAACTGTCCATGAACTGGTAGTTCAAGAATATCCCCCGTCATATTTTGGAGGAAGTGTGAATCTTCACCCCACTTACCATTAATAAAAAATGGATCCAACTACATTGCATCAAATTTCTCGTGCTTCTCTATATATTTTAATCTAGCATTCCACATTAGAAACAAATCTCCATCTTTCAAACTCCTTGAAGTTGCCCTCTTGTCATACAAATTCTTTACTTGCAACTACAATTTTGCATTTCTCTTTTGAGCTTCCCTCCTGGTTTCATCTAATTCTATAAGAGCTTCCACTCTCAATTGCATCTCATCATCAATTTCATTATCATACATCTAGACAAACTTATACATTTCCATTAAATTATTTTTGGGAAACCTGGCATTTATCCCATAAACCAAGTCAAATGGGGCACAACCTATTTCCTTCTTCACAGTTACCCTATTTGTCCAAACTGCTAATCTTAGCTGAGAATCCCAAGCCCTTTTATTTCGATCCAATATTCTCTTAATGATCTTCATCAAGCTTTTATTGCTTGATTCTTCCTGTCCATTTCTCTATGGGTGATATGGTGAGGAATAAGAAATTTGGATGCCATGCTTCTCACAAAATTCTATGTATTCCTTAGATCTAAAACATATTGCATTGTCTAACACAATCCTTTCTGGACATCCAAATCTAGTCAATATGTTGCTCATCAAGAAGTCAATTACCACTTTACTAGTGGCTTTCTTTGGTGGAATTGCTTCCACCCACTTGGTAAAATAATTAGTAGCCACCAATATACATGAGTGGCCTCCACTAGATTTACATGCTATCTCTCCTACAAAATCAATACCCTAGTGCTAGAATGGAGCATATACTATAACTGGTTTTAGAGGCAAGTTACCATAAAACTTTAACTTACCAGAGAAACGTTGAAAGCATCACATGTCTTCACTAGTTGGTGTGCATCCTTAAAAATTGTAGGCCACCAAAATCCAGCCCTCATTATCTTATGTGTAGTTGTTTTAGCCATATAATGCCGTCCACAATCTCCACCATGCATCTCACTCAAAAGTTCTTGTGCTTGATCTTGGTCAACACACTTCAGCATGACACCTTCTCTATTTCTCCACCAGAGCTTTCCAACTATGATAGCATATTTGATAGCATGTAACTTCAATGTCCTTTTCTCATTTTCACTCAAATTGTTAGGAAATTTCATTCTTTGCAAATAATATACCACATCTTTATACCATTCAGAATGCTCCATATCACATATGTGTGATCTATTTTCCTCTTCTAGAAAATTTATTTGATTTGCTTCTAGATTACTTTGGGCCATAAGCTTGGCCAATCCTTTTCCTCTCACCATTTTAGTAATTTGGACCTCAATATTGAATTCCTAGATCCTATTTATCCACCTACACCTTCTTCCTGACACTTCTTGTTGTGTGAAAATGTCCTTAACAATAGCACTAGGAACATAGGCAATTACAGTAGCTCCCATCAAATAAGGCCTAAAATATTTTACTGCTTTTACCAATGCATATGCATGTTTTTCATTTATATCATACTTAAGTTCTGCAGCTTGTAAAGATTTGTTGAAAAAGGCTATAGGTTGTTCGAAACCTTCTGCATTCTTTTGCAACAACACAGTTGCAATTGTGTGGAAAGAAGCAAATGAAAAAATATGTAAAGGTTTGGAAAAATCAAGGGTTCTTAACACAGGAGCCTCCTTTATTGCTTGCTTAATGGCCTGGAAATCTTTCATAGACTCCTCATCCCATTCAACCTTGGCTCCTTTCTTAAGCATTTTGGAAATAGGGTGAACTGTCTCAGCAAAATTTGTCACAAACCTCCTTAAGAAGTTTATTTGTCCAAAGAAAGATTGTATTCCTTTGATATTTCAGGGTTGTGGAACTTTATCTATTGTAATCACCCTCTCTGGATCAATTTTTACTCCATCCTTGGAAACGATATGTCCCAATAATTTTCCCTCTAGTACTCCAAACACACATTTCTTTGGATTCAAAGAAATACCATACTCCAAAGCTCTAATGAATATCTTCTCCAAATGCTCACAATGATCCTCTTCCTTTTTAGAATATGTTGTCAAGTCATCTTGGTAGATCACCAAAAATAAATTAATGAAATCTAAGAATGCCACATCCATGGCTCTCTGAAAAGTAGCCCCTGCATTTGTTAGACCAAATGGCATTCTTACATAAACATATGTTCCCCATGGTGTAGTGAAAGTTGTCTTAAATTGCTTAGACTCTTTGACCATGAGTCGGTTGTGACCAAAGAAACCATCCATCATAGACATCAATTCACAACCTGTCACCCTTTGCAACATGTCTTCCATATTGGGTAATGGATAATTGTCTTTTAATGAAGACACGTTCAAATTTCTAAAATCTACACATAACCTGATGTCTCCATTTTTCTTCCTTACTGGTACCAAGTTTGATACCCAAGATGAATGTCTGATTGGCTTGATGATCCCTGCATCCCTTAGTTTCATTAATGCTTTTTGCATTTTGGGGGCTAAAGTGGGATTAATAGGCCTTTTCTTTTGTCTGAATGGCTTGGCATTATCATGCAAAGGAATCTCATGTTGGAAAAGATCCTCTCTGTATGCCTTAAGATCATCATAGGACCATGCAAACACATGCCTAAACTTCTTAATAAGTCAATTAGAATCATTCTCACTTTTGGTGACATTTTCTTTCCAATATACACCTTCTTTGGGGATGCTTTTGTTCCAAGATTTATCTCTTCCAAGTCATCAGGATGGGAAACTGTATGATTAGCCTTTGTCTTATCTTGATTATCAAACACTCTTTCTAGTACAACTAGACCCTTGGGAATTGTGTTTGTCTTTAACTGAATGACCTCATTTCCAAATATAGTATCCTTACCATCAATATTTTCAACAAAAGCTCTAAAGTCAATTTCTTGATTTTCATATTCACCCACACAATTCAAAAACCTTATTATATCATCATCATTATCAAGAACTTTCCAATTTTTTTATTTTATCAGGGACATATGGCCTAGTTTGCACCACAACCTTTGAAATTCCAGCATAAGTCATATCATCTGGTTTTACTGCAATATTGGCTAATAAATCTACCACTTTTTTTTGACCTCTCTCCATCCATCCTATTCCAAATGCATCAAAGCTCTCCAATTCATCCCAAATAGCATTCCTATACTATTTCAACCTCTTGTTATTTAATACATACTTGGATCTAACTTGGGAGACCACAAGCTCAGAATCCCCAATTGCCTTGAGCTTCTTGATCCCATGATTTTTAGCCAATCTCAACCCTAATAACAAGGCTTCATACTCTTCCACAGTATTTGTGCATTCAAATAACACAGTAAAAGAGAACCTGAATGTCTTTCTAGTTCGTGATCATAACAAAACACCTGCACAAGAGCCTTCCTTTGAACTTGCATCATCAAAATACATAGTCCACAAGTCATCAAATTTTGACAATTGTTTTATTTCTATATCAATCAATGGAGTAGGCTTATCACAATTGCTAGGAAATTCCTCAACCCTGAATTCATTTATACCACTATCAATAAAACATGCCATACTCTCAATCTGGCCATGCTCAATCATATGAGGTACTTTTGATTCTCTTTCAATTTTGACATCCTTACCATCAATGGAGAAAGTAGAAAATGACAGATCACATTGAATGTTAACCCCCATTGATGCACTCCATTTTCTTGACAAGAGCATTCCAAAATGAGGTGGGATGTCTACAACTAATATAGTCATGACTAAATCCTTGTCAAGGTACTGAGTCAATTTATAAGGAATGCTCTAATAGTTCCAACAACTATCACTTCTCTTGAATCCATAGCATAACATTTACCTTGAGCATATCTACTATCAAGCCCATTGCCTCCATTATTTTTACTGGCATAACATTATTTGATGCCCCTGAATCTATCATACAGTTCCTTAAAGTTTTCCCATTTATATCCACACTTAAGAAAAAAGGGGTTATATTTTCAAGGCACATGTTAATAGAATTTCCTAAATATACAGGGGAATTTGTGACACAATTCCTTCCACCTCTTTCTCTTTCTCTTCATCCTTCACTTCTTTACCATTTCCTTGTTTAGTCTTATTACCAGCAAGATCTATGATCAAGGCTATTATATTTTCTTTGTGTTCATTTATTCAAATCATTTCTAGCAAAGGTACGGTTACCTTAACCTGAGAAAGCACCTGATACATATCTACAAGTGTATATTTAGGAAAATTAGAGATCATACCTTCATCATGTTCCTTTTTCTCTGGTTGATTACTTCCTCCTAGCTTCTTTTGCTTCTTATCCTCTGCAACAGTTTCAGCTAACTTTGTAATCACCTTGGTCTTCACCAATGATGAAGTCACATCTTCTTGAGGCTTTGGGGTTTCGTTCTTTTTTTCCCAAACCTTGTCATTCTTAACCTCTTTAACTTTTACAACATTTTTTTTTTTGTCAACCTTAATGCCTTTATTTTTTTCCTTTTTTTCTTTAATAAACAGGCCAGCAGGTTTACCTTGTTCACCACCCACAGTTCTATTTCTTAGTTGAAGTGAACTTCTCATTTGAGCAGCCATTTCCTCAGTCAATCTTGCAATCTCTTCTTCTGATGGTCTCCTTAAGGACACTAAACCTTTAGCCTACTCCATATTGCAAGCATTATGATCAAAATCACCTTCCTCATAAAAAAGACCTATTGATGGTACATCTCACTTCTCTGCCTCTGATTATCCACATCAGCTTCCTGTCTTTCATCATCAGAGGAACATTTTGCCTCATTAATGTATGATCTAGCCATACAAACATCTACATTGTCCTACTCATATTCTGATGTTTGATCATGAACATCCTCTTCTACTTCCTCAGCAACAAGAAACTGAGCAATACCACAATAATTTTGATCATGTGGATGTTCACACACTTCACACCATGGTCTATCTAATACTAGATTCACTACATGCTTCTGCAAGGGTTCTGGCATATGCTGATCATTTTTAGGCTTCTGGCTAGATTAGACTGGTTTTCCATCTTTCCAATTTGTATTATAAGGATAATTTTGTAGTCTGGGCAGCCTATCATTTTTATTATATGGTTTCCTTTCATTTCCTATACCCTTCTCTTTCTTGGAAATAGTTTTCTTTATGTCTTTGAAAGTACTGTAAACCTTTTCCCACTTTTCGTCATCTTTAGTCTTTGCAGTAGGAACCTTCTCAGTCTTATTCTTAAGATTTTTTAAAAGTGTAGGTTCTTCTCTCCTACCATACTTCCCAGAAGCTCTTCTATTGCTCTCAATATTAATAGCCACCCTAAATGCATACCTAATAGCCTGAGGGTCCTTATCTCTGAGGAGATATGCCATTTTAGCATCAAAAGCATTGCAATATGTAGTTAAACAAACATTTTCATCAAGCCTCAAAACCTTAAACAACTTATACATTGCTCTCTGAAATCTTAAATTAAACTCTATCACAAGCTCATTCAATGACTTCTTGATGTTATTAAATTCATTTAGTATGAAACTAGAATTAGTTTAATCATCATATTGGTCCTTGAAACACTTTTCAAACTCATCCCATGAAACAATACTAGCATTAGGTAGACCTCTATACCAATCCCTCACATCCTCTACCAGAGATTGTACAAATAATTTCATTACAACATCTTCATGTTCTACCTCATAATCATTTAGCATATCCATTAAAGCTTTCAAGTGTTCCTCTATTGTCACACCATTATTGCTAGAAAACTTACTCATCTTTTCTCTCAAGTCAGCAGGGATGGAATTTGGATAACCAGGAATACCATCAAAGAACAATGGCCTATACCTTTCCAACTATATAGGTCATCGTTGAAATAATCCTTCACTCTTTTGAGAATCAACACTAGACCCTAAATTTTGTACCCTAGGACCATCTTGATTTGGATTTACAAACCTAGTTCCATGAATCTTCAGGCTAGAATTATTTATGGTGGGATCTGAATTAATTTTAGGACTGTTCTTTAAGGAATCTTGGTGATTTGATGAGGTTGCAACTTGTGTAGCCTCATCCATGCTTGAAATCTTTAGGAAACTTATTTTCCTCTTCATTTCTACATTTTCAGCCTCAATCTTTGTTCTCTCCAACTCTTCTTCTAGAGCCTCACTCTCCCTCCTGGCCTTTTCTAAGGCTGACTCTATTTGAAATGACACATGTGGTGGGAGATCTTGTTGAGTGAAATGGGGAGTCACCTTCTCATTTATTTTAATACCCTCAACCTTTTGCTTTCCCTTATCCAAGACAGGCTTAAGGTTTTTATTACTTGGTTGAGACTTAACATGATTTGAGGGTTTTGGGTCTGCAGGTCTGGCTTGGAAATCAATGTGGCCCACTGGGTTTTCTTTAGACACAGGATTTGTTTCTTTATTAACAATCTTTTGTATAACCAAATCCTCAACACTTGGTTTAGGTTCTTCTTGGTTTAGGAACTTCATTGTTGACAAATGTCTCTTCAACGTATCCCTTTCAATCACAACATTCCTCAAATTTTCTTCCCTCTCTTTTTCTCTTTTTATTATGAGCTCAGCTTGCTCTTGGATTTCCTACTTTAATGAATTAACGTCTCCAAAACATCGTCAAGGTCAGGAAAAGTCATATTATAACTTGATGTATCACTTAGGTCTATTAAATTGACCCCTTCCAGTACATGTTTAGATAATAAAGGGTTTACATCATTTTCAACAAGAGGAGGAGTCACATCACTAGTGAATTCTCTGTGATGGCTTTGACTTCTACTCCTACCTCTTCTCTTTTCAGCATATTTGACACTAACAAGCCCTTAACTTTGGCATGTCACATCTTCTTGAACCGATGTATTAAATAATGCATCAAAAAATCCACAACTATCTGACTCTAAATTTCTAGACACTTCTTCAAAAAATTTAGGGATAGGGTGTAAAGGCTTACTTGTACCTTGGTGTATAGGGTTTTGTGATGTGGGAGTAGAATTACTAGATTCTGGTCTTTTCTTTATCTAGTCCTTCTTTTTCATTTTGGGAAGTTCACCTTCCAATTTCTTTTCTGGATGATTCTTCATGAATGACCTAGTGGTATTCATTCTTCATACTAGTCCAAAAGTTCATTCCACTTATAATAAACCTTTCAAAATAAAATGCACACTAGTGCAGAGACTTAAGAGTCACCACCCAATTGTCTTAGGAATACCAAATACCTAAAGACACGTGGTGGAATATAAAACCTTTGGAACCTTGTACTGACAACACACAAAAGAGCTTTACAACATAACTCTTAACGCTTATGAAAATAGAAGAAGTGGACAAACCTAACACATGAATTATAGGCTCAACTTTCAAATCACAGAAACACTATGAAAACTCTATGCAAAATGGACAACCGACACACTGACAAGAAATATTAAAATTAGCTCCCAAGTAGAGTCGCCATTTTGTTGGTTTGGTTTTACTACTAACTAGGTTGGTATTCTAATCTACCTATGGAATTGCCAATTCCAATCAAGGGCAGCTCGAAGGACCTGAACCAACTGATGAGGACTTTAAAAATCCTCGTACACTTCGGGCTCTGCAAGACCCAGGATGGTGATCCCATAATGTGTTTACAACCTTTACAATATTATTATAAGAAACATTAACAATAACAAATAATCTCACTTAATAGCTCAACACAATAGGATAATATCGAATAGAATTGGTTGTTCATCGATAATATCAACTATTTGGAGCATGAAATAACTACAAAACAATCCACAGTATAAGATAATCATTGATTTGCAATTTGTAGCAAGCTCTACGAAAAGACAAATAAATATTAAATCATACGAATACATACAACTTAGATCAGTGCCATATATCCATTGTAGGAGTCAAATTCATAAGCATCTAAGGGTATATGGCAGATTTAACACATAACATATAAAATCCTTGACAACATTACATTGTAATCTCATCAATATGTATTCTAACCCAATACTACTTATCAAATCCTTATACAGAACATATCCGCCTATAATCCCATTCAAGAATTTTAATTAACTCCTTGAATTAAAGCTAAAATAGAATCATACACACCACAACAGTGAGATGAATAAAGCAACCCTTAGTTATCTTATTCAAAATTTAGATATGCATGTACAACAAAGAGACATGAGCTTAAATTTATCATTTCAACTCAAATGCTAGAACTGTTATACAAAATTAAATCCCCATAAATTCAAAACCTATTACATAATGACTTAGAACCTAAATTGCATTTGTCTCTAAAACCATTGAACTTTACAATTTTCTCTGCAACTTCACCTAGACTCGACCCAAAATTATCTAACTTGCTAACCCGTACTTCTGGCCTTGAAATCCTTCTTATAGAAAATGAAGGAGCAAACAAGCATTGGGCCAGAAAGTACACATGTTACTAGCCAATTGGAGCACTTGGTGATATTCCAAAAATTGTTACAACAACCATCACCTTGGAGAATATTCTTGTTCATCATGCCCGTTAAGAAAAGTTGATGCAGCAACAAAGAACTTAAGAATCTTGCGCCAAGGATGCCCTCAAAGAAAAACTAGAATCCGTTGTAACTGTAGCATCTGATCTACCACCTGTTAGAAGCTCATTCTTTTTACTCTTCCTTAGTTAAATATTAATTTACCCATTTCTAGTATTCTTCATTAGTCGGCCAGTCAAAATTAATTATCTCATTCACCTTGGTACTATAAGGTGTGTATTTTATCACTACCTAATTTGTATCTCTTTCAAAAGATTCCAAAAATGAGCTGGTACTAATGATTTTATCCATATAGCTCACCAACAAATCATAATCTGAGTCATCACAAATTAATTTAATTTGATCATTGATGACCTCACTTTCTTGATCCTGCCATTGTTGGAGTGACCCGATTTTCCCCTGCTCATCAATTAGATCAGGTAACAATGTGTTACCCCAATCATTAAAATTCTTCACCAATTCCCTGATCTTCCTTCTCAAATCATCTGGTAGGGCCTGAAAACATTGTAGTGATTTAACTAATACTTGAGTAGGCCTTAATGATTGGGGCCTATTATTTGTATCAAACCTTGAGGCCTTATACATTACATCTAAATCACTGGCCCTAGGGATCCAATTTTCAATCAATGGTATCACTACCTCCTAATCCCTATCAATATTCTTTATTGCATCTAATAATAAATAATATAAAGAATGTATAGATTGAACTTTATTATCAACCCTCTCATTTAAATGTCTCAAGACAGTAGTAACAATCTCCTTTTACTTTGAAAGAGATCCTTCCTCACTTACCTTCAAAGATTCTTGGAATTCATCAATTTTGTGCATGAGCTGCTTCTTTGTAGGATCCATAGAGAATTCTATTTCTTCATCAATTTCCTCTAAAAAAGGGGTGAAGGAAGGATTCTAACTAGGAGAACTTGGTGTGGAAACAACTAGAGAAGCAAGAGGCATTGACCCTAATGTGGAAGGCAATGAATTGATTCCTGGAGCACTTGATGTCTCCCCAATCTGTTTATAACTTAACCTTTCCACCTCAGTCTGTAGCTCAACATTCCTCTGCTACATCTTGTTGTATTCCTCAATCAAAAGGTTATACGTCTCCATTAGGCTACTCTTTTTGGCCTCCTCCCTTTTGAAAATATTTTGGGGAAATTTAGCCACATTCACAGTCAAATTAGTGGCCTCAGTGGTTGAGGTCTCTGAAGCTCCATTTATTATTAGCCCTCCTCTTAAATTTGGGTTAATATTAGAAACATCTGGCTTTCTCCCTTGTGGGGCCAATGCCCAAATTTCCAAGGTTTCATACTCTTCACTAAAGGTAGAGTCTTGCAGTGATGCCTTGACCACTTCTTTAGAGTCTTGCGAGGGATGCTTGGACTTCAAAATAACATTAAAGGCTATTGCATCTACAATGTCCCATTTAAGAAAAATCATTACACTAGCCTGACTCACCAATTTTCTTCCTTCCTCAAGAGTGATGTTCTTGAATTCTTCCATTAATTCATATTTCACTTCCTCATCATTCTCCTCATCTCACCTGTCAGCTCTTCATTCTCTTCTCTTCTTACATTTATCTTGATATTCTTCAAATTTCATCCTCCCTAGCAACTGGAAGAATATAAGAGTTTTCAAAAATGAATTTTCATATAGAAACTCCTTGCATGCTTCCATCCTTGCATCTTGTACACATTTTCCTTTCATATCCAAATCGGATAAAACCAATTCAGCTGGCCTAGGAGGGGAAGGCATACCAAACTGCATGTCATGATCAATAACAACAATTTCATCCATCAGATCCACTTGTGGTTGATCGATTATCTGCCTTTTAGGGCTTGTCTCAAATGGTGGTGATGAGGGACTATCTTTTGGTGATGATTCTAAATCAATGATTTTAATTTCCCCAGGCACTTTGAATTTTGGACCTGGCTGTGAAGGCAATTTCATTATTTGATTCCCCTTTCTGTCCACTTCTTCCTTATCATTGTTGTCATCCCTTTTCCTCTTTTAAATGGGCCTTCTTCATGTAGGCGGATATGTTGGCCTTATTTCAATTGGTCTGGCACCTTGTTCTTGTACACCCAGACTCAATTCTAAATTTATTTTTTGGTCCTCAAGGTGCCCATAATTTCCTTGAAGTTCTCCACTAGAAAGTCAATTTTCTTATGGTATGGACTGAACTCCAACAATGGAGCATACTTTAGATCCATTTTGTGCACAATATCTAATAGGTTATCATAAGCTATCCATTTATCCTTGTTCAACTCCTACCTATTTAGATCAAATTCATTTCTAATCAGGTCCTTAGGAAAGTTGAACTCATGCACAAACTTGCCACCCTTTATTCTTTGTTTGAAATGGGCAAAGAAACCCTCAGGATCATGTTGCCGCTTTGGGCCACATCTCAAATGGTAATCATCAAAGAATTTTCCAAAATAAACCTAGCCTCCTTTTGAAAAGGAAAAATCAGACACCACTATATAATCTAGAAAAAATGTTCCCTTACCCCTCTCGGTGAGCTTGTCCTCATGGATAAAACCTATTTTCCACATAACTTATGCAAAACCCACTCTTGGTGGCACATTGTATGGTAGTATATGGGGGTTCCTTAAAAACCATATACCCTCAAAACAACGTTGACTGGGTATGGGATAATGTCACCCCAGTTATGGCAGACTTTCAATTCTGGCTCCCTCCCCTTTGGTCTGAGGAAATCATGCAATTCCTCAAGGATCCTGGGTACATTTACCATTAGTCTAACCCTCAATCTGGAACCAAAGCAATTATCAAATTGCACATAATTGGTGTTTTCCTTATTACAAGATAAATCCGTAGTCCATAATTGTACTAGCAATCTTTCTCCATCAACCGATTTCTCAATTCCATCTTCTCAAAGAAAAAGTCAGCATTGTTTCACAAGAACATATACATCAACATAGAATACAAAAATAATTGAGTGTCGGTATCATTTTTCTACAACTTTGACAGCCCTTCAAGTATCCTCTCAGCCAAGAAAGAAGAAAAGTCATAAGTCACAGAGAAGTTAGGATGTTGTATTTGCACTCCCATGAACATGTGTGCAATGGGCATCACCGTACCAAAACTGAAACCCAAAATCTGGCATAATGAATAAAAAGTGGCCAAGAAATGATTTGCAAAATAGTTTAATTTGAAAGGTTCTTGGTCACTAGGGCTAATATGAAATCTTGAACCTCCTGCCCTAGCTAGATAATGTGGAAGCAACTTAGTTTTGAAAAGAGACTTCAACTTTGCATATTCCTACTTCATTTCTTCAAGATTAATAGGAACCAAATATTCACTCGGTTCACTCAAGTCAAAAACCTATTTGACTTCATCTATGTTAATGCTTAACAAAACCCTTCCATCATTATCGCTGATTACCTATGTGATAGGGTCATATCTTGTAGCCACTATTCTAAGCAAGTCTACATCAGGGAACACGTTTAGCACCACCAGCTTCCCCAAATCATACATCCAGCTGTTTGAAAAGGGGTGAGGAAAATTCCTCTGTCCATACCAAAATCTGAACATTTCCAAACCTGTGAGAGGAACCCTAGCATCGACTATGTTGGAGAAATTATATACTAACCCTTCCCCTAGGATTTTTCCTTGCATCATAACCAAACCCTTCTTTCTATCATTAATTGACTAAGGCAATTGACCCAGGAAATCATCGTACAGGTTTCTAATTAGATAGTCAATTTGGCCAGAATGCTGCTTTGGCAGTGCCATCTTGGACAAACTATGTTCTTTTTACAATTTCACACTTCAAACAGCTAGGACTAAGTAGAGATATGAAATTACAAAACACTACAATTTCTCACAATTTGATTAAACTATAGCCCTAAAACATTTATCAATAATCCCTATGACAAGTACAGCAAATATTTTCCCAAATTCAAGTGCAGAGTAACCAAGAATCATAGAAATTAACTCACGGCTTTGTGCTTGCAGAAATCCCAAATTTTGGCTGCAAAGACTCGCAACTTCACTTTCAGCTCTGAGACTGCTTCACAAAATACTTGAATGTGTTGTGATATAAATAAAGTAGGAGAATTGATTTTATTTCGATCAAATCATGCTAGCAAGTGTCTCATCTTCCATTAAAGCTCACTCGTGCTCTAAATGAACAACTCCAACCTTACTTGATGCAAATTCAAATTCTAGCCGTCGATTCTTCAGTTTGATCAAATCATCGAACGACTGCCTTCAAAACAAGATGACGCAATCGCCAACATGGCAATAAAGGGCCCACCATACCATACGCTACCAAGGAAATCCATGTGGTGGTCGCTCGCGATATCAAAATTAGTAAAGACCTTGCAACTTTTGATCACGCAATGGTAGGCAACCGTAGATCTTGATCATTGGTGATTTTGTTCTTTCAACATAGTCGCTAGCCTTATCATAATTGTCCAGTAGCTTTCCCACCAAGATTATAACATACCCATTTATTTAAAACATGTGCATCTTAAGAACACTTTATTAATCTGTTGTCTAATGTATTAAGGTCGAATTAATTCACCAAGGTTTTTTCCTTATTCCCTCGGCTTCTTTAGATGAGAAACGTGGCCCTTGCTCATGATATCGAGATAAAAAAACCTTACAATTTCTGATCACCCAATGGCAGGAAACTGTTGAGATCTGACAATAATTGATCGACGGTCACTCAAACTTATCCCCTTCAGCCTCACCAGATGGGACACATGGCGCCCACTCATGATAACATGATCAACCAAAGCAGTGTGGTGGGGTCATCACGAGATGGTGGGGAACAGCTGAGATCAAATGACAGTTGATCAATAGTCATGCAAATTTTATCCCTCTACAAAATAGAACATTTATTAAAATGACAAGGGGACATCACTAGGAAGATGGTAAACAACGACATAAGTTGTTTTTAAACAATGAAACATGGGGCCAACCAAGAATTAGGAAAAGAAAATCCAATGGAAGAATGAAAATATTAAGACAGAGGGACCCAACCTAGACTAAACTATAGGACATAAGTCATTTTAAAACCCTTCAAAAGGTAACAGCGAAAAAGATCCCAACCAAGGCAGAAAATAAACACAAGGGTTTTACATGAAGATAAAGCTAAAACCCCCAACCTTAGGAAATTTCTAACACCATGAAAGACTAGTAACATAAGGCAGGGCGGGAATGGAACACAAAGAGAAAAAATTTGAAGTTCCAACAACATCCTGAGTCCACTTTTTGTTGCACTTCGTTTCATTCATTTTCATCAAGATTTGAGTAAGTTAGATCAATTTCTTCCCAAACTGGTCTAGACCCTAGGTAGGGTAACTAGGAAGAAAGAGAAATGTATATCTTTCCATTCCACCAATAGAAACTCCTAAGAAACAATGGAATGGCTTGTGTAGGTTTTTTCTTTGGTTTCCCAAAATTGCAGGGGAAAAAGGTGGAGGTTTGGACATGTGGAGTTTCTATAGTGGTCTGATATACATCATGTCAGGCCTAGGAACTCTAGAGACTTAGGGTATATGTTGAAAATCCTTTGGGAAGTGATCTATATGATAGGTAATGATAAATTGGGCTAGGTGTGAAATCTTGGAGGGGTTGGAAATAGAGTTGAGTTCCATTGAAGCACTGAACCTATCTGTATCTAACATGCTTTCCTAATTAGGCCTAGTCAAGAAATAGGACAGTCATTTTTTGGGGTCTTTCGTATAAAGTATCAACTCCTAGATTTTGGATATGTTGGAGAATGTAAAAAAGGGTATCTATAAATGTCCTTACATTTTTAATGTCATTCCTACCCTGCAAGTTATGTCTAAAAATAAATGTTTGAAAGGTTATTAGGAGTAATGAGGGCTTGTGAAGCAAAACCCATCAATTGATGTTAGAGGGTTTGGATGAGTGACTATTTGTGTGTCTTTTGAGATTGTTACTCATTCTCTACATTAATGAACCCTCTGGGCAATGATCCCTCATTGGACAGTGTGTCTTGTCTTGGTAGTGAGCCTTTGTATTCAGTTTTGGAATTATTTATATTGTGAGCTAATCCTCACCATGCTTTTTCCCTCATTAGGTTTTCCACAAATATTTGGTGTTATTATGTGCATGCTTTTATTACTTTCAGTTTTTGTTTCTACATTTAACAATCAAACATATTAGCAAAGTAATTTTTTTGTGAATCCATGTAAATCTAACTTATATTGAGGTTTTTAAAGTTTAAAATTGCTACAATTAATTCACCCCCTCTCTTAGTTTTATTTTTCAACAATATCAACCATTTCCTAAACAAAATTTCATGCAAAATCAAAACATTATCTCTCTACAAAAATCAAATCATATGACAAAATCCCCAAAAAAGCATGGCTTCATGAGAACACATACCATCACAAAATAAACATATCACATATCAATAAACATAACAACAATTACAAAATTTTCAAGCACAAAGACAATTACAAGCACAACAACAAGTCTTCACATGTAATAACAAAAAAACATGCAATCAAACTCTCAAAAAAATATTATAAATAAAAATCTTTGTGATCAATACAATGCTTTCACTCCACCACCTACCAATCCAAACAAAACTCCATACAATCAAAACAACATGAACATTCCACTTTTCCAAGATCCATTATTCATCTCATTAGTTATACCTCAACACAATACATACAATCCATCATCAAGCATTGCTCCCTTAGACATATCATATCAAATGTAAGCATTAACACAAAATATTCAATACATACAAGTAGGGAAGACAACAAAATCATATACCATTCAGGATCTATGCATCTACTCATTTGAATAAGTATCATGATGGTGCCATTCCCTCAAATTTTTGAAATTCTAAATTTTGAGAAGTATAAGGGATGTGGAAATCAAGAGGAACAAATATGATATTTCTTTGTAGCTTACATGGAAGTATCTTACAATGACACATACCTCATGATACATTTTCTGTGAAGTTTAGGTGGAAAAGCAATGGAATGTTTTTCTCATCTATCTCTAGGGATTAGAACATTGCAAGAGATAATAAATCAATTTGTAGCACATTTTTCTAAAAAATTGATGTAGACATAACCTTGGAAGAACTCTACACCTTACATCAAAACAATTAATAAGATTTTGCACCTTTCTTGCAATAATGGAGACATAATGCTAGTAAATGAAAATAGCCTATACCTGAGAAACAAGTGAAAATCCTCACTAGAAACCTTCACATGGATCTTTCTTTCCAACTAAGAATGAAATGCAAATCAATTTTTGAATAGATTATTTCTAAAGTTATTAATATCAAAAGAGCTTTGATTGCTAATGGATCCATACAAATCTACAAGGAAAACCACCCATGATCTAGTTCCAATGACAAACCTTGTATATGGGCTAAAAACAAGAATGTAACTAATGATGCAGTAGTAGATGCCAAGGATGCCATTAATACACCTCCCAAACCAAACACACAAGGAGGCAATAAACATTTCAATAATGTTAACATCCAACAAGGACAACTACCAAGAAAAAAAAAATATTGTTCAAGAAAAAAATACACTCCCTTAGGGGTCCCATTGAAACGGTCCTAAATAAGTTGGTCCAAGTAAGTACCATATTACTTATAGAATATAGACAATATGGGGAACAATGAATTAAACCCATGTGGTATAAAGATGATGACTATTGCAATTATCATTGTATAAAGGGACATAATGTTGAGCAAGACAACTAATAGGGGGGTGAATCAGTTGTAACAAACTTTAAACTTTAAAGATTTCACCAAAACTTAGATCAATCACTAATCCTTTATTCATCTAATCTAATTAATCATTAAATACAAAGGAAGAAACTGAAAAACATCAAACATACCCAATAACACCATATTTACATGGAAAAAAAAAGGGAATTAGGAAGAAACTGAAAAACATCAAACATATAGAGGGAATTAGCTCAAAATATAGAGAATTATATCAAAACTGATTACAAATGCTCACTACCAAATTAGGCTCACTACCAAAACATGGCACACTATCTGGACTAGGATTCACTGTCCAACAAGGTTTAACCACCTGGAGGGATCACTATCACATAGATATAGAGAAGATAGAAGAGATATGTTACATAGAGAAGATAATCTAAATGCAACAGAGATTTGTAGACATGCATGAATGATAGAGTACACCTTCAGCTCACTACTTCTAGAAACTCAACAGTTAGATTTCACACTAATCTACCAAACTTGCATCACATACACATTATCTCACATATATTTCACATCTATCTTTCTCTTTTTCTTTTCATCACTCTTTGTGCATCTTTCATCAATATCTAATCCTTTATTTATACCATCTTCAACTTTGAAACATATCCAAAGTTGTTGATGCATTATTTAAATTCAAATTAGGTTGGTGCCAAAACATTCTAGGGTGGAATTAGAATGAGGCCAACCCAAACACATTCTTGATGAGGACCAAAATGAGTCCCAACATGCTTCATGAACTTCAAAAGTAGTGTTTAACAGAAGGTCGGCCAAACCAGTGTAAAATACATAAATAAATTAAGCACACACAACCCATAACATGGTTGACTCTTTCCAGACAACAAAATTATCTTCAACATGATCATAATAGCTTAAATCTAGAAACACAATTCATAAGACTCAACCCAAGAAGAAATCTGGACCAACTACATTTCTCTTGAACCTCAACCAAAAACCCAAAAAAACGTAGTTCACAACTAGTGAACATAACTCACATTGTACAACAATTTGGAAACCCATAATTTGGATGTAGCAACTTCCAACAACTATGATCAACATGTCTAAACCACACAAACATAGGAGAACATACCATAGAAAACACTGAATACCTGGAACCATTATTTATTATAATTTTCTCAATATCCTTGACATATACAACCAATAACCTGCATCCATGTCATCAATGATAACAACAACCAGTTGATAACTAGTTAACTAGTTGACATCAATGACAACACCTTCATTCTTGCAAAAATATCCCCCTTTTTCATTGATGGAAACAGATGATGTGAAAAACCATCAAGAACAACATAATAGCTTTGAACACACTTTTCAGGATTTTTCTTTTTGTTTCCCCCCTTAGTAGAAACTCTTGTTCTTTTTTTTTATCTCCCTAGATAATATTTTTCACATCTTCCTCATCTCCCCCTTTGACATCAATGGAAAAGGAAAAGGATATTTTACATTGATTTCCCATTTGACATTATGACCAAAATACTCTTTCAATGACAACACATGACACTACCTACTCCCCCTGAGAGGTAGCCACCAAAACATTACTCCGGACGAAAGATAGATCTATAGATCCACCAAATTGATGCATCTCCATATGCATCTAGTTCAAAAATGGAGAGACAATCACCCCTAACTTCTCCTGAAGATACTCAAAAGTATCTTTAGGAAGACCCTTCATGATTATATTAGCAATCCAATCCTTTGTAGGTACATACTCAAGTTTTAATTCATTCTCAACAACCTTTTCTCTCAAGAAGTGATACTTGATAGATATATTATTTGTCCTCGAGTGCATCACTAGATTCGTTGAAATGTTGATTCCACTTGTATTATCACAAAAGATAGAAATACAATCATCATACATTATTCTGATATCTTTCAATGTTTGTTTCATCCATAAAACTTGTGTACAACAAGATGCAATAGCAATATACTTAGCTTCAGCAATGGACAAGGAAACTAAATCTTGCTTTTTACTCAACCAAGCCACCAATCTGCAACCAAGAAAGAATGCACCAACACTTGCACTTTTTTTGTCATCTACACAGCCAACCCAATCTACATCAGTATAAGAACTTATTGTAAAGTCAGTATCCCTAGGATACCTTAAGCCATAATCGGTAGTTCCATTCAAATACCTGAATATTCTCTTAATAGCAACAACATGTGTTTCTTTAGGATCTTCTTGAAATCTAGCCACAAGATAGACAACATGCATAATATCAAGTCTACTAGCAGTCAAATACAATAGTCCACCAATCATAGATCTATATTTTCTCTAATTAGCCTTAGGTGAATAATCATATTTACTTAATTTGCAACCAATCACCATAGGAGTGCATATCGGTTTGGAACCATCCATCCCAAACTTCTTTAACATCTCTCTTATATACTTTGATTATGAAATAAAAATCCCTTTCTCTATTTAATTAATTTGTAGCCCAAGAAAGAAATTCATCTCACCAAACATGGACATCTCAAATTATTTTTGGATTTCTTCTACAAGCATTTTGCACATAGGTTCATTTCCTCCAAAGATAATTTCATCAACATATATAACCACAATCAATTTTTTTTCATTTTCAATTTTAAAGTACAAATTACTATCTATTGTACCTTTGTTGAGATCTTGTTGAATCAAATACCTTTCAAACCTTGTATACCAAGCTCTAAGAGCTTGCTTCATGTTGGCTCTTTTAAATACCAACCATATCTTCAAGGCAACCTATGGATTTGCAAATTACAATAGTAAGCAACCTTAAAGAGGGTGGGCCAACGAATGAGAGAAAGAAATTTTTCTTTCCTCCTGCACTTCAGGCTCTGCAAAATCCAAGAGGGTGATCCCACAATGTGTTTATAACACTCTTTCACAATATTTCCACATACATTGCATATTAAGCAAATATATTTTCATTTATTGCTGAATAGATGAAATCCTTTAAGAAATTGGCATTTCCTTTAGATAATTTAAAAATCTATAGTTGATAATATCAAATAGTACCAAATTGTAGCAAAGGTAGGTCAATTGGAATTGTATTTATAAAATATTGTTATCAAATCAAATACCAGAAGCATAGGAAATACATTCAACACTTTAAGATCAGTGTTATATCTCAGGGCTTAGAGTCAAAACAAAGTAAACTGAACTATAAGGAAATTTTAATTCTAAGAAACCATGATCTTCATGAATTGCATTACAATTCATACATCATTACCCAGATTCTATCACTTACAAATCCACTAAAAACCTATATCAATGCACACCTTAATCAAAGAATTTAACTAATTCCTTGAACCAGAGCTAGAACTACAACATATTTCATTGTAAACAACAATGGAAATTAATGAAAATAACCTTAGATAAACTTTCATTAATCATTCATATGGGATATTATAGTTGGAGAGACAATAGACTCAAAAGATTTGCATATCTTATTCAGACATGCCTAGAAGCCACATAATTGACAAAATTTACTAATTTGACTCAAAGCCTAAGCTACAGACAAAAAATGCATATTCTTTGTGTTATTACTTTGCAATTCCAGATCCATAATTTGACAAAAGACCACCTGCTAAATAGCCTTGAATACCTTTATATATCATCAAAGGAAAAAACAAGCTTCAGGCTATTGGAAAATTACATTTCATTTCAAGATAAATTTCTATTCTATTTACCCTCATTTACAACATAAATTTTCCACTAAAATCAATTTCCCTCTTCTCGTGAAAACAAACCTCCACCTATGAAAAATAATTACCCCTCACCTTCATCTACACCCCTTCAAATATTCACCTCCATTGTCCATTTTAACCTTGTAGGTGAAAATAATTCGCTCTCGTGGAAAACTTTGTTTACCTTCTTTTCCCTATTGTAACGGCACCTGATATTTTGTCTCCAAGCCAACAATAATCTTGCCTTATGATAGAGCATTTTGATTTATTTAATTTTCACCATGCCCAATAGAGGAAAATATATTTCACTTAATTCCAAAGTATTTACTTTGGAATGAAAAGAATAACAAATTATAATACTAGGTAACAAAATTTTACCCACATCCTCATATTCACTCCCAGCACAAAAAATGCCTTTCATTTGTATAGTGAATATTCAGTTCACTTCTCAGGTAAAATTAAAATTTACCCCTTTATGCTTGCATTCACCATTTAAAATGAAATCACCCATTTATACTTTACATTTTATTTTAAAAGGCTTTGCTTTTAAAAATCATCAGGCCTTCACCATTTATATTTAAAACTTGTTTTAAATAATGAAATCTCCACTTTTGTAGGGCCCACCACATGCCATCTCCAACCTCTCGTGCATCGATTATTGAAGGGAAAAATAAAGAGACCAAATCACGATGAGCGATGAATGCCATTGATCATTTCCAGTTCAATTGGGAAATAGGAGAAACAACATGTGATGGGCTGGTGATGGGCGATGAGGGAAAAAACCCTAATTTTCTCCTTTGTTTCTTTGTTCTCTGTTTGCCCTCACTCCTGTACCTGGTGATGACACTTCATTTGTAGCATGATTGTCCTCTATTTTCTGCCTCTGAAAAGTGGTTTATCCTTCAACTTCAACATATATGTATCCATTTTAAAATTTCCACTACAATATTGAACTTACTTTAATCAACCATGGGTGCCATCAGATTTAACATTTTCTTATGTTCCTGGTTTCTGTGAAAACCACACTTTACAGTTGGCAAGCCAACATAAGGTATTTGATGTGTTGTTGTTCTTCCATAAAACTCTTTTCTGTGCATTTGTTTTTGCTGGGTCCATTCAATTAGGAGTGTAAATACCTCACAGTTATAGTGTCAACATTTTCAATATGACTTTCAAACTTCTCAATAAGCATTGCCTTATTCATTGAATCCATTTTCCTACTGCGCGATAGAAAAATAGTTGATGCAACCGCTTATGTTTTGGGTTCCTCCTTTGTGTGGTAGAGAAATCAAACAAAATTTATCTTTCCTCAATACTTTGATGGAGGTCTATACCCTACTCAAATGGAACTCATCGCTCAAGCCCTAAGCATCACTGATTGCCTCCTCCATTTTCCTTCTAAACTGGTGATGAGCGATGAGTGTCTAGCCAATCAAAAGAAAGAATTAAACTTTCTTATGATTAAAAACATTTGAAATGCATTTACATTTTCGCTAAATTACCATTTTACAAATACACAATATTTAAAATATTGACATTTGAGAACTTTAGAAAATAGGCAAATTTTAATTATGCCTGTAGGCCAAATGTAGAAATTTCACTACATATAAACAGTGAACCCTAGAGTCGAGATTTTTGCGTGCGGCCATAATCAATTATTTAGAGAAAAAACATTTCTTCCAATTTTTCCTAGCCCTTAAAATTTTGAAATGATGAATGCACAATGTCCCTGAAGCTCTAGCCTTCAAGAGCACCTTTGCCAAGGAGAAATTCAACCACACAGAAAGTGTTGCAACTAAGGGCATGCAAATGGAGATTGCTATTGATATATAGAATATGATATGATTACAAATGTACAAATTCCTTGAATATATAGGCATGAGTGAGATACATGATGAAAATGATGTTGCCATGTGTCTTGATCTAACAACATGTGACAACATGAGCTAGATATTTTTCTGGATTTGACTGTCTTGTTTTTGCATCAAATCCAGAAAAATCTCTAGCTCATTATTATGGACTATGGAAATCTAATGTCTTTGATGTGACAACATGTGAACCCTACCTAGGAAATGATAAAAGATTGAGATAAGTTCTAGAAGGATAACTCATCTTCTAGAAGGAATCTTATCTCCTACAAACATGGAAAAGGGAATTACCCCATTATTAATGATATTCTAATGATGCAACCTAGGTCTAAATTAATGCAAGACCTAAGTTAACTTATGCTAGTGTAATAAATAAATAATTACACTAACACCACCCCATAAGTGAAACTTAGGGAGGAAATGTAATGATTATGCAAAGATGATGGGTCCCAACTACGAGGCCATGTTAGGTACCCATTTACATAATCATATGAAAATGAAAAAAATCTTCCACAAATAGAGAAAAGGGAAAAACCTAGTGGGAACAAAACCCCTCTCCAAAAAAGAGATGAAATGCAAAAAAGTGAGAAAGGATGGGAAGAATGGAGGACTCCAAAATACCCCCCAAGTACACCATCCGTCACATGGATACAATACAATCAATAGCCCCCCCATAGGGAGAGAATAGAGATACTAAATAGCCCCCCCAGAATATGTGATCACCTACAAAAATGGTAAGTGTTTGAAGACAAAACATGATCCAATGTCGACAAACAACTTATCTCCCTTTCGGAAGAAACAAAACCAAGTGCAAGTGTAGAGATGCTTCCCATTCTAGATAGGAATTGAAGGAATGAAGGATGAAGGTGGATGATGATGTCTTTGAAAACTAATCATGTGTCTCCTTTCCTGATGATGAAGATGCCACAATCAACTTAGGTACATGCCCAATCAAGGAAGAAGGTGACAAATCAGGATGATGTAGAAACTAATGTTGAACTAGATTCAAAGATAGTGATACAATGAATGTGATGGAAACTATATTTCCCCCCCAGAATGAAGTGTCCTCAAAACCATTGAGAGAAGTCTAAAGAAACAAATGTGTCCAAACCACATGTCTCCTACTAGGAAGAAGCAAAGCCAATGGTAGATGTTGAAGAAACTCCAACTCCTAAATGGAATGAGAGGGAAGAAGTCTCATACATGAAATCTCTGAAGAGAAACCAAGTGCCTCCAAGATTGTCTCTGGATCTCCAATCAAGGTCGAGACAAAAGGATGAGGATACTCAAGAAAACTCTCCAAAGTCATAACTGAATAGAGGAGTGATATCCCCTCAAGAATGTCCTCCAAACCTATAGAAGTAGCCAAGTCAGTGATACCTGAAATAAAGCCATCCTGTGATGTCAAGTCTAGAAAATTGAATGTGTCCTGATGGATGATGATGGAAGCCTCAATCAATGAATCTATAAAAGGAATCAATGAATGTAAAGGAATACCAATTGTCTCTGATGGAGAAGAAGCATCTAAAGAAACCTTGTCAACCTCTTCAAAAGATTCAAGGCAATCGACCTCTTGCACAGAAATATCATCATGGGGTACCTGATCTGAGGAATGACATTCTAAATCATGACCATTAGGGATAGGTGGAGTATCTGAATCTCTATATATCTCACAAAGCTTAGTCCATAGGATGTGAGGACAATCACAATGATCAATAGATCCAAAAACATCACAATCAACTTGCATAGCAATGATCTCCAAGACAGTGTACCTGCTACAACTCCAAGCAAATCTTTGAATACCTTCACTTGGATGGGGAACTATACCATACAAATGTGGAAATAATGCAAGTGATTGGAGATGGTGGATGATCCCATCTCGCCATTGTTTATAGCTACCCTTGTGCAACATAGTCAGAGAAGGAGTATATGCAAGCCCCATAATGTACTATCAAATTTCTCCAAAATTACAAAGACAATGACCTTCAACAACAAATAGAGACTTCAAAAGATGATATGAAACCAAAGTGATGCCACCCGAATCAAAAAACCTTCTCCCAAGCTTCAGGATATCCAAGTTATTGAACAAATGCACCAGATTGAAAAAATCTTATGCAAGAGTACCTGGAGCTGAAATTGATCAAAGTGAATGGACTGATGAAAAAAGCTCTGAATTACCTTCCTAATGCTACTGGAATCATCAAAATCTGACAAATAGTTGCGAAGATATGAGCCTTTGAGTCTCGAATGAAAGGTTGTCTTCAGCTGAGTGTAGATTTTGATGATAGAAAATGAAAAAAATTCCTAGATGAGGCATTCAGTAGGCTAATTATGGGCAAAAAATAAGCCCCCTTGAATGGGCATCTGGTTGTTGATGTGACCTTTGGACTATCAGTAGTTTAAAACAAAATGCCACCAGATCTGGTGGCGGTGGAGTAGAGCTTTGGTGGAGATTGGCAGTGCCACTATGGTGGCTCCTCTAGCAATAAAGACTCGACACCTCCAACAAGACCATGAGATAGATGGTGGAGCTCAACAGGATGTAGCCGGCAAGAGTCAAGGTGGCCAATGGAGACTCTATGATGGATGAAAAGGAATATGGCGGGGTATTTGGCCTGATCGGTAATAGAAGACAGGGTAGAGAGTGGAGGTCTCGATGTTGAATGGTCGGTGATGAATGACTAGCTCAGGAAAACCAAATGCTGGAAGGACACAAAGTGATGACTGGTCAATAAGTACACGAACCAAGTACAAGTGATGACCATTCAGAAGAATGATGCAGTTGACGAACCAAATACACCTTGTCAGATATTAAAACATAGCTGACAATATTTCTACAAACTTTTGAAATTTTTAATGGGCCAACCAAAAATTTGATGGATTTTTTAATATTGCATAGAATGCAATTAAAAAATCAATGATCTACAAATATTTTATGTTGTTTGATATAAAAATCAAACCCAAATAAAATATTATCTGCAAAAAAAAATGATGGGTTTAACAAATCAAACCCTATGTTTTTAATGTCGACGATAGAAAATATAGATGCCGACAAATGAATAAATTACCAGGTCACTCTGAATTTGTTTTTTAATTTTATGCCAGAACTATACAAAAATTCCCAAATATTTGTTTGTCAAGTAATAGAGAAATTGAGCCCGATTTTTTTGAAGTAAAAATGGCCTGAAACTAAAAAAAAAATTCCTCAGAGGACAATTGCCTGGCGTGATTTTTTTTACTGCAAATTGTACGGATAGTATGTTTGATTTTGCAAACCCTAAAATACTTTTGATGGCTCTCGAGTTGATGAATCTGATTTTGATGATTGAGCAGGTGATCCTAGGGTTTTGAGGCCTTCTGAAGACAATGGCGAGCTCGGATCTAGCTCAATCTACTTCAAAAATCAGCTTGGTCCCCGGGTGGAGTCAAGTAGCCTATAATGGAAACCTTCAAGCCTGCAATGAATCTCTCGAGCCCAAATTTCTTGATCCTGGGATGAACTCTCAATGGAATAGCTTTGATACCATGTTGAAATGATGGATGCACAATGTCCCTGAAGTTGTAGCCTTCAAGAGGACCTTTTCCAAGGAGAAATTCAACCACACATAAAGTATTGCAAATAAGGGCATGCAAATGGAGATTGCTATTGATATCTAGAATATGATATGATATGATGTGATGCCTTGAATATATAGGCATGAGTGAGATACAAGATGAAATATGATGTTTCCACGTGTCTTGATCTAACATGTGACAACATGTGAACCCTACCTAGGAAATGATAAAAGATTGAGATAAGTTCTAGAAGGACAACTCATCTTCTAGAAGGAATCTTATCTCCTACAAACATGGAAAGGGGAATTACCCCATTATTAATGATATTCTAATGATGCAACCTAGGACTAAATTAATGTAAGACCTAACTTAACTTATTCTAGTGTAATAAATAATTAATTACACTAACATAAAATTCAGGTACCTCCATTGTAAACTGGCCCCGGGATGTGTTTACCGCAATAGAAATACATTATAATAATGTATCATATGACCTCTGATCTTGATAAAATTGGAGTTGCAGAGGTTTCAAACCAAAACAAGAAATGGATTGTCCTTAGATTTGAAAAATTTGACACTTTATGGAACACCATTTTTGGCCATGTTATGATTAGAAAGCAATTAAATAAACCATCAAAACTTATCCCAGAGGCACGAAATTGAACAGGCATGTACAAATTTGACCCAATAATTCATTGCTAAATATGGTTCAAAAAAATAGATCTCGAGGTGAAAGATATTAATCAAAAAAGTTTCTCACTCAGGCATTTTCTACAATTGCACTTCTTTAGAACCAATCAGTGCTCTCAAAGTTACCACTTTGAAAAAATATCAAAACAACAGGGTTGCCACTGGAAACATAAGCTCATTTAGATCCATTGAACATGTGTGAAAGATGTGTTTTCTTCATTCCATATTATTCACAAGATATTAGGGGTCAAATTTGACCACTTTACAACATTGTCAGAAATACAGATGTAAAACTGAGCAAACTACATTTGCTTTTGATCTCAAAAAAATTGCAAATAAGATCATGAGGCTCTGAATTTGATAGGGGAGTACATGAGTGTATGGAGAATGGATAGAAACAACCCTTTCATTATGAAAATCATCCACTTGTACAATACAAGCTTGAATGGGAGGCCGCTTCACAAAACTAAGAGTTCACAAACAGCATAAAAGTGTCAAAACCCTCCAACTTCGCCTTTCAAAACACTGTCAAAACTCATCATGGGAAGCTTAAAATTGAAATGCACACTCACATATGTCACATGTGTGTTTCCAAAAAAGGAATTTGCATGAAAATTAATAGGCTCCAAATTATGACCTTCCAAAGTAGGTCACTTAAGCAGGTTTCTTAGGTGCATTTCTAAGAGTGTACAAGGGCTAAATGTTCAATAAGGGCATAGCAAGATTCCAGATCTCTAGGGAGTAGAAAAAATTCCAAATCCATTGGGTGCTTAGAAACTTCTCCCTTATTCATCTTCATTTTTCATCTCGTTTGATGACCCTAGGCCACCCAACAAAAAAGAGAGGTCAATTCTTATCTTTGTCAAACACCAATCTATTAAAGGAGTGGATCTCCATAAACTCATGCTTGTATCTGTCACACCGGAACAATATGAGTAACTGCATTTTTTCAAACACAAGTATCAAGCTACCCTTGTGCAAGTGGAAACTTGCTCCCTATTTAGCTTTATTTTCACATGGCAACCAAATTACATAGGCCACATCACTGCCACTCTCTTCATTTTCTGATTTTGTATCAAGTGGAAACATAAGAGGGTAGTGATCAAAACCACATGGAAACATTGTCTTATCACATTTACTAACCCCCTCATAATGATTATGCTCAAAGAAAATATCATTCCTAGAAAAAATGTGCAACCCTCTTGTGTATTGAGTAGAGAATGCTCACGCATTTGTAACATCTTCAACTAATTGCATCACAAATAGATTTATCTTTAACCCAACCACATAGCCCAAACACATTGTTACATGCCTCGAGGTTTTGAAAATCAAATTCATCAACACCCAAAGTATCTTCACCATCATTCAAATCATAGCATTCAAAAGAAAAATCAGCATCCCAAACAATGTTCTCCACCTCATGTTCATAGAAAATATTATTAGCACTCCATATGTTATCATGAAGGGAAGCTTCAAGTATAGGTTCATATGAATTATAACTTTCATTTGCAACAAATTCATCATAGAGAGTGTCAACGACACATTCACTATTGCAAAGAGTATCCCATTCAAAACTATCTCCTATTGCTCCAACATGAAAATCTAAAACATATTGCTCATGAGATAGGTTTTCAGTTGTAGATACAAAAGGTACTCATATACATCTATATAATAGACACAATCACGTTCTTCATGTGCAAACTCGTCATGAAAACTATCACTAGTTGTACCAATGTTTATCTCTACATTTTCACTTTCATGTATATCTACATAAATGCTTTCCTCATGTAAACATTTAGTGCTAATTTCAAAACCAACAAAAGGAATGGAAGAAAGTGGAGATTCAAATAAGAAAAGAGTTCCTTGTTCATCACTTACATTACCAACACATGCATGCTCCTCATAATCAACTACCTAAACTGATTCATCCAATGAATCTCTTGATCACATATCTTCCTCTTCATTCATACTGTTGCAATAATCAGCAAGGCTACATTCTTCACTGTCAAACTGAAAAACATTTATGGTTTCTTCACTGCAACTTCTCACACATGATTGCTATGACTGAAAATCCTTGCATACTCTATCATTTGTAGCTAGTACACTAATGCTGTTAAAAGCATTATTCAAATTTGCAGGCTTCTTTGTCTTATCATGAATGCCTTCATCAAAACTACACACACTTATAAGATTGGTATGACCAAGTGCATCGTAATATTGTTGATTACACATGTCTTCTTCAAACCATATATTCAGTTCATATCCATCATACTCTTGTTCTTGTGAACCTTTAGAAACATTTTCATCAACCTCATTAGAATAATTTTCACTCAAGGGGGTTAATTCCACCTCCTCCTCTTGAAAGGAATCATAGTTACCAAGGCTGCAAGTAGAGTTGAAATCCTCTTGATCACCCATACAAGGATTCTTTTCATCTGGTTGCAAAATCCCATCTACAACACCATTGTTCTTGTCATGAAGACCTGAAACATCAGAATCAATAGGATCTTCAACTATATATTCAAAGTCCATAGAGGAGAAAATACTTTTAGTGTCATCTACCTCATTACAGCCTTCATTTTCTATAGAAAATCTGCTCCATATTTCTACATTTTCAGAGCAAATAGAAGAAACTTCAAATGTTTCATTTATCTCATCGTGTATTTCAACATGGATGCAATCTTCATCTGTGTATATTTCTTCTATAAGTTGTTTAAAAACAACTTCCTCATCACCTACTTATGCATCATTCTTGTCTTCTACTATACCATCTGCATCCATTGGACTAATTCTTGAAAAAGTACCATCACATAATTGAGTTAAGAGATTACTTACATATTTACCTATCATTTCCTAAAATTGTTGAAAGTTATTGATATATGCATTTAAGGCTAGGGGGCTTCAAGTAAATTGGCATGGTACTTAGACCTAGCTCAAGTCTTTCACAAAACAAATCAATCTAAAATGATTCATCAGGTCTTTCTGATTCTGGTATAGCAAGCAGAAATTTCATGAATCTTTCATGAAAATCATAGATGGATTCATCCTCCAATATTTCTATATCACACAATGTATCAATATATGATATGGACTCAACCTTGTTTCCAGTTTTCTCTTCAACTTCTTCTTGAGTATGTAGATTTCTTTCTTCAATTAAGCTTTCATCATTCACCATTGAATCATCTTCAAAATAATCAAGGAAACGTATTATGATCGCATACCATGAATCTATGGAATGCATTGGTAAGCAAGAAAACTAACCTTCAGCCATACCTTCTAAAGTTCTTACAAAAAAATTCATGATAACATCTTCCTCTTCAATTTGACAATATTTCTTCAAATCAATGAAACACTGTACATGTCTTAATGTTGATTCTTCAAAATAATCTCTAAACTTAAGCAAATATTCATTAATTATTCTTGAGATAGAATGTGGGTGATTGTAGTGCTTAATTTCACTAAATAAGGGAACTGAAGTTTTCTAGGACTTCAAATGTGATTTTCATATACATATTTATCTTTCTTGAAAACCAGAAAATGAGAAATCCCTGGATATGTTGTAGTTGTTGCACATTTCCCTTCCAGGTTGGAAATACTTGTAGATTTGACACATTCTTCACATCTTCATCAGGTTCTTTTAACAAATTCGCCACCTCTCTTCTTAGAAGACTAAACTTCAAGCAATATGAAGCTACTACAACGATGAATTTCTTTGTGGGTCTTCTCCAACAATAGAGTCACATATAAATTCTTTGAAATATGCTACAAAAAAATCACTTCCAAGTCTAAAAAATTCTCAATATCTGAACCAGATGTTCAGATTCACCAAATTCTTGACTTTGTAATAAAATAGTCTGCAACTGGAGATTCACAATTCTCCCCAACAGAGTCGCCATTCTGTTGGGTCTTTTAAATACCAACTAGATCTTCAAGGTAGCCTATGGATTTTCCAATTCCAATAGTAAACAACCTTAAAGAGGGTGGGTCAATGAACAAGAGAAAGAAAATTTTCTTTCCTCTTTCACTTTAGGCTCTGCAAAACCTGGGAGGGTGATCCCACAATGTATTTATAACACTCTTTCACAATATTTCCACATACATTGCATATTAAGTAGATATATTCTCATTTATTGTTGAAAAGATGAAATCCTTCAAGAAATTGGCATTTCCTTGAGAGAATTTAAACATCTATAGCTAAGAATATCAAATAGTACCAAACAATAGTAAAGGTAGGTCAATTGGAATTGTATTTATAAAATATTGTTCTCAAATCAAATACCAAAAGCATAGGATTAATACATTCAACACTTTAAGATTAGTGTTATATCTCAGGGCTCAAAGTCAAAACAAATAAAATTGAATTATAAGGCAATTTAAATTCTAAGCAGCCATGATCTTCACGAATTGCATTACAATTCATACATCATTACCCAGATTTTATCACTTCTTATAAATCCACTAAACACCTATACAAATGCGCACCTTAATCAAAACATTTAACTGATTCCTTGAACCAGAGATAGAACTAAAGAAAATTTCATTGTATACAACAATGGAAATTAATGAAAATAACATTTGATCAACTCTCATTAATCATTCATATGGGATATTATAGTTGGAGAGACAATAGACTCAAAATATTTTCATATTTGATTCAAACATGCCTAGAAGCCACGTAATTGACAAAATTTACTGATCTAACTCAAAGCCTAAGCTACAAAGTCAAAATGCATATTCTATGTGTTAGTACTCTACAATTGCAGATCTAGAATTTGATAAAAGACCCCCTGCCAAATAGCCTTGAATTCCTTTTTATATCATAAAAGGAGAAAACAAGCTCTAGGCTATTGGAAAATTACATTCCATTTCAAGATAAATTTCAATTTCATTTACCCTCATTTACAACAAAAATTTTCCACCAAAATGAATTTTCCTCTTCTTGCAAAAAAAAACCTCCACCTGTGAAAAATAATTACCCCTCACCTTCATCTGCACCCCTTCAAATATTCACCTCCATTGTCCATTTTAACCCTGTAGGTAAAAATAATCTGCTCCCATGGAAAACTTTGTTTACCTTTTTTTCCATGTTGTAGCTGCACCTGATATTTTGTCTCCCAACCAACAATAATCTCACCTTATGATAGAGCCTTTTGATTTATTTAATTTTCACCATGCATAGTAGAGGAAAATATATTTCACTTAATTCCAAAGTATTTACTTTGGAATGAAAACATTAAAATATTATAATACTGGGTAACAAAATTTTACCCACGTCCTCATATTCACTCCTAACACAAAAATGCATTTCACTTGTATAGTGAATATTTAGTTCACTTCTCAGGTAAAATTAAAATTTACCCCTTTATGCTTGCATTCACCATTTAAAATGAAATCACCCATTTACACTTTACCTTTTATTTTAAAAGGCTTTGCTTTTAAAAATCATTGGGCCTTCACCATTTATATTTAAAACTTGTTTTAAATAATGAAATCTCCACTTTTGTAGGGCCCACCACATGTCATCTCCAACCTCCCATGCATCGCTTATTGAAGGGGAAAATAAAGAGACCATCTCACGATGAGCGATGAACGCCATTGCTCATCTCTGGTTCAGTTGGGAAATAGGAGCACCAACATGTGATGGGCTAGTGACGGGAGATGAGGAAAAAAATCCTAATTTTCTCCTATATTTCTTCGTTCTTTGTTTTCCCTAACTCCTGTACCTGGTGATGGCACTCCATTTGCAACACGATTTTCCTCTATTTTATGTCTCTGAAAAGTGGTTTATCCTTCAACTTCAACATATATGTATCCATTTTAAAATTTCCACTACAATATTGAACTTACTTTAATCAACCACTGGTGCCATCAAATTCAACATCTTCTTATGTTCTTGGTTTCTGCAAAAACCATACTTTATAGTTGGCAAGCCAACATAAGGTATTTGATGCATTTCTATTCTTCCATACAACTCTTTTCTGTGCATTTTTTTGTGATGGGTCCATTCCATTAGCAACGTAAATACCTCAAAGTCACATTGTCAAAATTTTCAATGTGACTTTCAGACTTCTCAATAAGCATTGCCTTATTCATTGAATCCATTTTTCCTACTGCACGACAGACAAACATTTGATGCAGCCGCCTATGTTTTGGGTTACTACATTGCATGGCAGAGAAATCAAACATAATTTATCTTTCCTTAATGCTTTGATGGAGGTCTATACCCTGCTCAAATGGAACTCATTGCTCAAGCCCCAAGCATTGTTGATTGTTGTGCACATTGAAAGATGTGTCTAGCCAATCAAAAGCAAGAATTAAACTTGCTTATGATTAAAAACATTTGAAATGCATTTACATTTTCCCTAAATGCCCCTTTTAAAAATGTACAATATTTAAAATATTCACAATATTTTAAATATTCACATTTGAGAACTTTAGAAAATAGGCAAATTTTAATTAGGCCTGTAGGCCAAATGGAGAAATTTCACTATGCACAAATGGTGAACCCTGGAGTCAAGATTTTTTGCATGCAACCATAATCAATTATTTAGAGAAAATCCATTTCCTCCAATTTTTCCCAACACTTAAAATTCAGGTACCTCCTTTGTAAAGTAGGCCCCGAGATGTGTTTGCTGCAATAGAAATACATTAAAATAATATATCATATGACCTTTGATATTGATAAAAATGGAGTTGTAGAGGTTTCAAACCAAAAAAATAAATAGGTTATCCTTATATTTGCAAAATTTGACACTTTTTGGAACACCATTTTTGGCAATGTCGCGATCAGAAAGTAATTAAATAACCCAGCATAACTTATCCTGGAGGCACAAAATTGAATACGCGTGTAGACACTTGACCCAAGAATGCAGTGCAAAAGATGGTTTGATAAAAGACATCCTGAGGTGAAATATATTAATCAAAAAAATTGCTCACTCAGGCATTTTCTACAATTGCACTTGTTCAGAACTAATCAGTGCTCTCAAAGTTGTACCACTTTGAAAAATATCAAAAAAAATTTTAGGGGGCTGCCACTAGAAACATAAGCTCATTTAGGTCCATTGAATATGTTTGCAAGATGGATTTCATTCATTCCATATTCTTCACGAGATATTAGGGGTCAAAGTTGACCACCTTGAAACACTGTCAAAAATGCAGATGTAAAACTGAGCAAACTGCATTTGCTTTTGATCTTGAAAAAATAGTAAATCATATCACGAGGCTCTGAAATCAGATAACAAAGTACATGACTGTATGGAGAATGGAGAGAAGCAACTCTTTCATTATGAAAAATCATCCAGTTGAAAAATACAAGCTCAAATGGGAGGCCACTTTGAAGAATTGAGAGTTCACAAACAGTAGAAAAGTGTCGAAACCCTCCAACTTTTCCTTTCAAAACACTATCAAAAATCATTATGGGAAGCTGAAAATTGACATGCACACTCACATATGTCACATGAGTGTTTCCACAAAAGGATTTTGCATGAAAATGAATAGGCTACAAATTATGACCTTCCAAAGTAGGTCGCTTAAGCAGGTTTCTCAGGTGCATTTCTAAGAGTGTACAAGGGAAAAAATTTCAATAAGGGCACTTCAAATTTTCAAAATTTGAAGGTACCACTACTTCAATCTAGATAAATATTTCTTCAATCTATAGACCATATCTGATTGATCTTATAATTGAAATCCTTCCTGTTGCTCCATTTAGACCTCTTCTTCTAGCTCACCATCCAAAAATGCAGAATTGACATCCATCCAATAAAATTTGAAATTTTTATGAGTAGAAAACACAAAGAACATCTTGATAGCTTCCATTCTTACCATTGGAGAAAAAGTCTCCTAAAAATCTATGCCTCTACTTGTGAGTAGCCCTTACACACAAGCCTTGCTTTATTTCTGACCACTTCTCCATTCTCATTCAACTTATTTTTGAATACCCACTTTGATCCAATTATGTTTTTATCTGCTAGTCTAGGGACCAATTCCCAAGTTTGATTCTTCTCAATCTGCATAAGTTATTATTTCATAGCTTCCATCCAGTGCTCATCATTATATGCTTCACTTACACTATTTGGTTCAATCTCAAAAAGTAAACATAGATTTATCTCACCTGCAACAACGCTGCTTCTTGTCAATACTCCTTTTGTCTTATCTCCAATGATCTAACTATCTGAATGATTTCTCTGCACATATTTAGACCTATATTTTAGGGGACACCACCAGATCTTCTTCTTTCTCTTCTTCATTCTTCTTCTCTTTCTCATCCTTTTATTGTTCTTCCATAGCTTCTTCAATCCTTACGCAATAAGGTTCATCAGATACATATCCATCAACTTCATTTGAATTCTTCATTACTTCATCAAACATGACATTTTTTCTTTCTACAAGATTTCTCAGTCTTTTATTGAAACATCTATAATCTTTGCTTCTAGTATAATATCCAAGAAAAATACCTTCATCACTTCTAGCATCAAACTTTCCTAAATTTTCTTCATCTCGTCTGATATAACATATGCTTCCAAATACCTTGAAATACTTAATAGTAGGAATTCTTCCACACCATAGCTCATAGGGGGTCTTTATACTATTGGCTCTTGCTTGAAATCGATTGAAAACATAAACAACAGTATGAATAGCTTCTCTCTAGTAAACTTTTGGTAAACTAGCTTTAGTCATCATTGATCTAGCAACTTCTTGAATTGTTTTGTTCTTCCTTTCAATAAATCGATTCTACTAAGGAGTTTTCAAAGAAGATAAATTTCTTTATATTCCATGAACTTCACAAAACATATTAGACTCATGGGAGGTGAATTCACCACCTCTATTAGACCTTAAGCATTTTATTCTCAAATTCATTTCATTCTAAACCATAGATTTGAATGTCTTGAATCTATCTTGTAGACTTCTCACTCATGTAGGACCGCAGAGATCTGTATGAATTAAATCTACTAATCCAGTAGTAGATTGTTCCTCTAACCTAAATTTGTTTCTTGCTTGCTTTCCAAACTGATAATTTCTGCAAATAGCATTAAAAAGCTTTGTAATCCTTGGTAAATGTCTCATGGCTTGTACTGCACTAATCATCGCTAGATTATCAAAATTCATATGACAAATTATTTGATGCCATAACCAACTATCATTAATCTAAGTCATAAAGCAATGCCCATCAACACCCTTAAGTTGATATATATTCCCTTTAGACTTCTTTCCCGCAGTAATCATTGTTCTGGATCCTTTCTTGATTTCACATCTTTCATCCTTAAATATAAGATTATATCCTTTACTACATATCTTCCCAACACTCAAAATATTATGCCTTAACCCCTTAACATAGTAGACATCATCAATATCATCTCTAAACATAACTAAGCCTCCATCATATTTTTCAAGTTTAACAAACTTAATCTTATCACCGATCGTGTGATGTGAATAGCCTCTATCAACAACCCAATAGTTCTTTTCCTATTTAGCATGTAGGGAAGAGATTACATTATCTTTCTCTTTCTCTTTCTCCAGAGGATATCCTTTCACTTGTCTTTCAAAATTAGCAGAAGTAGGTTCATCTTTTATATCCAAGAACAAGAATTCATTGTCATCAAGACCTCCATAATTAGATTCCTCATCAGAAATACTAGCATCCTCATTCACATAATATGTTATGTTGATGTTTTTACCTCTGTTTTCTTTCTCAAATATTTGTTTGTTTCTCTTAGCTCTTTTTGGACTTCTCGAAGCATAATGACATATTCCTCTACAACTAAAGCATTTAAAGGGTAACTTACCTTCATACTTGTTGGAGCCTTTCTTCATCATTCTCACAAAGTTAGTTTGTACTTAATCAAGACTTTCTTCATTCAAATCTTCAACCCTTGTAGCCTTAGAAGCGGTTTTTGATTTGGATCCATTTCTCAAATTATTCTTTCTTAATTCATAAGTTGTCAGAGTTCCCACTAACTAATTTTTAGTGTAGGTATTGCAATCTATATGTTTTCAATGGCAGATACCTTTGCACTGTATGCACTAGGGAGAGTTCTAAGAATATTCTTTAGAATCTTGGATTCATCTATTGTAGCACCAAGTCCTCGCATTCCACCTACCACTTCATCTATTATCTGTACATAGTATTTAATGTTAAAATATTCAGACATATGGAAGAGCTCAAACTGTGTCTCCAAATTCTATAACTTTGCTTCTTTGACCTTTTCATCTCCTTCATGCACCTTCTCTAAAGCATCCTAGACTTCTTTAGAAATATTTAGAGTATGTACTTTAATCAACTTATAATGTGCAAGACTATTATTTAAAATGAACTTCGCCTTATTGTTCACTTCATGTACCTTGATTTCATCAGTTATACTTGGACCATTAGTAGGAGGAGTGTAAGGATTCGTGCAATATTTTTTAACATCATATAGACAATACTCTAGATATTCTTCCATCAACATTTTCCAAATAGCATAATTAGTTCCATTAAAATTTTGGTACGCATAAGTGATCTTGCCTACCATATCAGACCTTCCTTAAGCAGTTAAGCTTTTCTCCAATGAACCAATTGCTCTAATACCAATTTTTGAACAAGAAAACTAAGATGGGAGGTGAATCATTTGTAACAAACTTTAACCTTTAAAGCTTTCACTAGAACTTGGATCAATCACAAATCCTTTATTCATCTAATCTGATTAATCATTAAATGCAAAGGTAGAAACTGAAAAACATTACACATACACAATAACATCATATTTACATGGAAAACCTAATAAGAGAAAAACCATGGTGAGGATTATCTCATGATATAGAGAATATCAAAACCAATTACAAAGGCTCACTACTAGATTAGGCTCACTACCAAAATAGGACACACTATTTGGATCATGACTCACTATCCAACAAGGGTTAACCACCCGAAGGGATCACTACCACATAGATAGAAATAAGATAGAAGAGATATGTTACATATAGAAGACAATCTTAATGCAACAGATATTTCCACCATGATTCACTCAACCACTTGCAAACATGCATGAATGATAGAGTACACCTGCAAATCATTACTACCCAAAAAAATCAACATTCAATTCCTCACTTATCTACCAAACTCTCATCATATACACATTACCTCACATATATTTCACATCTATCTTTATCTATTTATTTTCATCACTCTTTGTACATATTTCACCAATATCTCATCCTCTATTTATACTATCTTCAAATTTGAAAAATATCTAAAGTCAGCCATCCATTATTTAAATTGAAATTAGGTCAATGCTAAAATATTCTAGGGTGGAATTAGAATGAGGGTGACCCAAAAATGTGCTTGATGAGGACCCAAATGATTCCAAACATACTTCATGAACTTTGAAAGTAGTGTTTAACACAAGGTCAACAAAATCAATGTAAAACAAATAAATCAATTAAGCACAGGCAACCAACAACATGGTCCAATCTTTCTAGGAAACAAATTTATCTTCAATGCAATAATAATAGCTTAACTCTAAAACCACAAGTCATAAGACTCAACCAAGAAGAAATCCGTAGAACTACATTTCTCCTAAACCTCAACTAGAAACCTTGAAAAACATAGTTCATAATTGGTGAACATAACTCGCACTGTACAATGATCTAGAAACCTAAAATCTAGATATAGTAGATTCTAGCAACCATGATCAAAATACCTATTCAAACCACATGAATGTAGGAGAAAATATCAGAGCAAACAATGAATACCTGCAACCATTTTTTATTACAATATTCTCAATATCCTTGACATATACAACCAATAACTTGCATCCATGACATCAATGACAACAACAACCAGTTGGTAACCAGTTAACTAGTTGACATCAATGAAAACACCTTCATTCTTACAACACATAAGAAATTCAATTGTATGAAACTGAAAAAATGTCATCCAAGACCTCATAGATGAAGGTAAGGTAAATGTATATCAATATACAATAATCCAATGTGCAAGCATGGAAAGGTAAATGATGGAGAAAAAGGAAAAATGTTTGATCAAGTTATTCACACCTATGATAATGTCATAGGTAACATACATGTTTATGACCAACATGTCTCTATGATCACTATACAAGGTCCAGGTCTTGAGTGTGGAGTCACCACATGATGAGGGAAGGTTACCATGGAAGGAGATCCTCTACCATCAAAAGGATCAACAAAATATAATCATATGGATTATAGCTTACTTGAACAAATCAAGAAGACTCCCACACAAATATCCATTTTGGAACTTTTGAAGATTTCACCCACTCATAAGCACGTCCTAGATAAATCCATTTTATCATTGTCAGTCCCAATCGATATTGATACTGAACAATTTCAAGCCATGGTAGGGAATATTTCATCCACCCATCGATTACTCTTCACACAAGAGGATATTCCATCCCAAATATTCCATAATTGTGCACTTCATCTTGAAGTCTACATTCACAAAAATAAAGTCAATAGAGTATTTATAGATGTAGGTGTAGGCTTAAATATTTGTACTCTCTAGTTGGTCAAAAATTTGGGCTATTCTGAGGATGCAATCAAAAGAACTAAAGCCATCACCATTAGGGCATATGACACCAATGAAAGGGATTCTAAATGAACAATAAAACTTCCCATCCAAGTGGGACCAACAATTACAGAGACAACATGCCAAGTCCTAGATCTTGAGTTACCTTATAATATTCTACTTGGTCATCCATGGATCCATGCCATGAAGGTTGTAGCCTAAACGTATGTTCAATGCATAAAGTTTCCCTAAGATGACAAGGAAATCACAATTTATGGAGATATATAACCCTTCTACCTCTACAAGAGTATGGAGGAGTACTACAATGTGCTTCAAGTTCCTAAAAATGATGAAGTTCCACTACCTTTCACTGATGTTGATCCATCAAAATTGGCATCTACATCAGATTCAAAGAAAATCATTCTTGAAATCAAGGCACAAAACACAGACAATGGGTGTGGAGAATATAACCTAAAATATTATTTATTTGTGGATCAACTACCACTAAATCCAAAAAATTATGGTCAATTGCAACACTTTAAAAAGGTCTAAAAACTTTTAAACACACCACATTTGAGAAGTGGGGAGATCTAAACAATGAGATCATGGATGAAGGAAGCATAACTAATGGATATATCAAGTGAGAAAGAAGAATCTCCACATCCCATGGATACAAGTAGAAAAGGGTTATAATTAATGAAAAGCACAGGCTATACAGGTACAAGATGTCTTGGCTTAACATAACAAGGAATGTGTGAACCAGTAATCCTAGAAAATAAGTAATGAATCTTGGTCTTGGTTATACCTCTAGAAAAAATGTGGTCCCTCTCATTGAGGATACTTCAATTGAGGAAGATGAAGCTTCTTCTTGGTTAAACACATTAAAAAATGAGAACATTGATGATGTACCCATTTGTATCACCGACCCATTTGAGCATTCCTCAATATTCATGATAAACACCTAATCCTTTTCATCCCCTACCCAAGATAAAGAGCTTACACTTCTATATATCTATCTTATCGACTGGGACCAACAACAATAACCAATTATGGATTTGTTCAAAAATAATGTGCCACTCTTAGAGTTCATGGGAGTTCGAGATCACATTCCTTTTAGAGACAATAAAGTAGGGTTCAACATAGAGCTGGACACACAAGCGAATTTTGGGGATATGATTGAATATTTTAATCACAAAATAGAAAACTTGGGAATCACAAGAAGATCACCAAGTGAAAACCACAAAGTGGCACTTTCTGATCACAAAATAATGAAAATAAAGGATGCATCCAATAATGAAAACCTCTCTAAGTCTCCTACAAATGAAGGATTCAATCTCCAACAATCTAGAGTAGGAAAATCAACAATACTTTTAGAATCATCAAAGTCAGTCAATGTGGGATCAGATGAATCACCCTAAGCCATGTACTATTCTTCTTCATTGGATGATCAGGAGAAAAAATTCTAGCAATGTTTCTTACAGAGTGAAAGATTCTCTTTTCTTGGCCATACCTAGATATGGAAAGTTTTGACATATCACTAGTAGTGCATCACCTCATAGTACATCTAGATGCCAAACCAGTGAAATAGAAACTAAGAAAAATGCATCCCCAAACTACAGTGTTGGCCAAAGTAGAGCTATATAACTTTTTGGATGTGGGTTTCAGAAGACCCATTAATTAACCAGAGTGTGTTTCAAACCTTGTTCCAATCTCAAAACCCACTAGGGGCATACACATATGTACGGATTTTACAAATCTAAACAAAGATTTTCCTAAGGATGACTTTTTTCTTCCCAACATAGAAATCATCATAGACTTCATATCCAGGCATGAAAGTCTCTCTCATAATGTATTCTATGGGTACAATCAGATCATGATAGCCAAATAAGACTAGCACAAAACATCTTTCACCTATCTATGAGGGACATACTATTCAAGTGCCATGCTATTTGGTTTAAAGAATGTAGGGGAAACATATCAAAGGGTGATGACCCTGATCTTTCATAACATGTACCACAATATATTAGAAGAATATGTGGATGACATCTTGGTAAAAATTGTAACAAGAAAAGGACATATAGAAGTTCTAACTCAAATATTTGATGGGATTGAGAAACATCAGGTGAGACTAAATCCAAAAAAGTGTATTTAGAGTAACTATCAGTAAAATTTTAGGATACATTGTATCACAAAGAGGAATCAAGGTGGACCTTTCCAAAGTCAAGGTGATAATGGAAATGTTACCAACAAAAAAATTGAAACAATGTAGAAGCCTTCAAGGGAAGTTGCAATCCATTAAAAGGTTCATTGCACAATTGGTAGAGAAGTGTTGCCACTTTTCATACCTACTCAATAAGGGTGTGGCCTTTAAATGGGACAATCATTGTGAGAAGACATTTAAAAAACTAAAGGACTAATTGGAAATACCACCAATGTTAATACCACCAATTATGGAAAACTACTAGTATTGTACATCTTAGTAACCTTACCAACATTAGGATCTCTCTTGGCATAACAAGATGAAATGGGAAAGGAAAGAGAAATTTACTATATCATCAAGACCTTGGTTGGGTTTGAGATTAATTATACACCAATTGAAAGATCATGTTTAGTGGTAGTCTTCACATCCCAAAAGATAAGGAACTACATGCACTCAGTCATGAAATTAAGCTCATTTCTGAGGTTTATCCACTAAAGCTCTTGCTATCAAAATCTATCCTCATAGGTTACACGAAAAAATGGATTATGATCCTTAGTTAATTTGACATTAAATACATTGATTGCAAAGTACTCAAAGGAAAATGCATCATCGATCAACAAGCTGAAGCACCATTATATGCAAACAACCCCTTAGTATTTGAGTTCCCAAATGGGGCTATTTTTATTGTCATAACAACAAAGCAGTGGAAATTGTACTTTGATGGATCACATGCACAACATTTATCAAGAGAGGGTATACTATTCATCACCCCATGAGGTGATTATATACCTGAGTCTTATAGATTGGTATTTCCATGTATGAAAATTATAATAGAGTATGAAGCCCTCATCACAAGATTGAGAATTACTATACAACAGAAAATTCAAGAGCTACAGGTTCTTGGGGATTCTCAGTTGATAGGGAGGAAAGTTAACAATGAATACCAGACCAAAGATGATAAATTGATGCCATACAAAAATATGGTAGATAGCTTCAAGGAGTATTTCATCGATGTAACCTTTGAAAAAATTCCTACAATCAATAATAGGGTAGAAAATGTGATGGGTATCATTGGATTGTTGCTATCTAGATATGCTAAAGAATAACTTGAAATGTGAATTCCTCATCAAAAAACTTCTTGTACCATATTTTGATATTCTTGAATTAGAATTTGTGTGTGAATTTGTTGGTCCCTGTTCACCTTTACACCATAAAAAATTTACTTACATCCATAATGGAAAATTTCTATCCAAATTTACCCATAACCTAAAAAAATCCTTCATTTAAAGATCCTCACACTTCATCATCATTGGTGATACCTGTAGCATCAAAAAAAGTAACCCTTTTTCATGCCTAGTTTGGGAATGTATAATTAATGATAAAATGTACTTAATTGTGCCTTATTTAGGGTGTTATAAAGTGTTTTCCTAAAATTTCACACTAATATATGGGTTTATTAATTAATTGTGGTTAATTTATCCTTATTGGCCCTTTAATTCAAATCTAAGCCTTATTAATTACATTTTCCAATGATCTATCTTGACACCCATTAATGATATTACATAGCATTTACATTGACAAAGTTGGAGTCCTAGAAAACTATGTTAGGGCCTATTCGCCACTTTGGGTGAATGGGTTTTCCTAACCTAGAACACCCCTTTTTTGGCATATTTGAGGTGGGTTTTTTATGTTATTTCACCTCCGTGAAGCTAGTTCGTAGAAAATTGTGCTAGGACCCATTCACCCAAGGTGGCGAATGGGTCATTCTTGCTTAGGACCCCCCTTTTTGAATTTATTTGTTGTGGGATTTTAATGATTTTGAATTCTCGATCTGATGTCAACTTGAATTATTTGAATTCTGGGGTTAATCCTTAGATTTAGTATAAATACAAGGCTAATTCACATAATTTCACCTAAGAATAATTATGTAAGCATCCTAAGAGAAATTTTATGAGTTCAAGAGAATCATAGAGCATTTGAAAGGCATTTAAGGGAAGATTATCAAAGTTTCATTGCAGAAATTCAAGGTTATATCATCATATCAAAGGCATAGTGCATCAAACATGTTGTTGAACTAATGTTTTGATGTAGCATTGAAGATCCATTTGCAAGTATTATTTCACATCCAATTCAAGATCAATATCTACATTCTACATGGCCACTTCATGTTAGTTTGTAGATTTATAATCCAAGACATCATCCAAGGTATCACCATTTCATGTTTCATGTTTCATGTTTCTATTTCATTGTTTCATCATAAGGTTTGATTATGTAAAAGGGGTTTGACAAAGGAAAACCCCTATTCTCTAACAATCAACAATTTTTTCATCTCCCTTTATGTGTGTTTGTAGGTTTTTAGATTGAATATCAAGTGAAGAATAAGATTGAAGCAAAGTTGTCAAAACTAAAAAGTTGCAAAGTTGTCATCTACAATGCAAGATCACAGAAAGAGCTCTACAAAATTTATTCCAGAACTTTTGAGAGCTGAGCACCTAGGATTTGAGAGTGTAGAAATTGAAGTACATAACCCATAACTCAATTTTTAGAAACCCCAAAAGGGACCCATTCACCACTAAAGGTGAATGAGTCCTGAGTGAGGCCTAAAGCAGTGAACATCAGGAATCTGGAGTTGCAAATTGAGAGGAAAAAAACCTAGAAAGCACTTTCCAAAAACCCTAATAGGGACCCATTCACCACTAAAGGCCAATGAGTCCTTAGTGGGACCCAAAAAGAACTTTCCCAAGAAGATACACATCATTTGACCCTCTTAAAACCTACCTTTTTCTTATTATAATAGTTGGGTTTAATTTTTGCACCTTATTTGCATCATATTGCACACATAATTGAATGAAACACACACCTAGTGAGAATTAGGTTCATCATTTGTACCCTATTGATGGTGAACCTCTTTTTCTATGTTTCATTTTGGTGAACCCAATTTTTAAACATTCTAACTTTTGATTTCGAGTGCATTTAAACCCTAGATCTTAGTTTTGCAATAGTTTGCATTAGGTTTGCAATAGTTGCATTACATTGAGGGTTCTTTAAAATTTCATTATTTTTCATTGCATATAGTTGTTTAAATTTGAATTATTCCATTGTTTAAATCTAAAAAATTCAAAAATTTGCATGCATATTACATTGATTTTGAATAGTGTTTTCATATTAGTGTACTTTTGATCATTCTTATTCAAAAATTGAGTCATAATTAAATTTTAAAAAGTGTCATATAGGTCATCATTTACCCTTCATTTCACTTGCATCAGGAAATCAAATTCTAGGAATTTCTATCACAAGAGTTACAGTTTGAAACTAAGCACATAAAACAACTTAAAAAGTGTAGTTTTCACCTTTTTAAAAACTTGATCTAGGACCCATTCGCCCAAGGTGGCGAATGAGTCCTTGATTAGGTACTGAGCTAAATTTTCTAGAATCTAAAATCTCTATTTTATGCTTCTATTTGTTGTTGTTACATTTTTGTTTTAGTTTTCTAATTTTTTTCTTCATTAAATTCATTAAATCTAGCTTAATTTTCTTCATTTAGTGCATTACCAAAATTCAAAATTGCATTTACAATATTTCATTTTTAGTCTATTGCATTGTGTAATCAATAAATTGCATTGTTTAGAATATAAAAATTGCATTTCATTCTAGGTCATTGCATTGCCTCTTTCCATTTCTGTAGGACAATTGTTGACATTTTTGAAGCATTGCATAAGTTATATAGCTTTCTTTTTCAATTTTGTATGTTTCCTTTTAAGATATGTGGTTTTGAGATGGTTAATAATGAGTTTCGTAAGTACAACATCCCCTCTTATGAGTTCAATTTAGAGTACAACAATGAGGTCATTAAGAAACATGTTAGCCATCCTTCCACTATCTTTCCTAGTTATGAGAACATCTTAGAAAAAGAATCAAATCATTGACACAATCCTTAATATTACCTTTCTTATCACAAACCCTATTATCTCTCGCATTTGTGAGGATGATATGATACAAAAGGATACAAGTATAAATAATCATGAAAACCATAATTGTTCTTCTCTCGATACCTCTCCTATTAGTGATGAAGGTATCTTGGTGAAAGAAGATATAATTTTTGAGAATCATGAAAGTATTGTTTGTCCCTCTCCTTCTCTTCATTGGGAAGATATTATGAAACAAGAAGATGATATCATTGAAACATTCCTTAACATTACTTTACCTAGTCTCCATTCATATCCCAACACCTCCCCTACTTGTGAGAGCGTTTTAGTGAAAAAGGATAAAATAGTGAATAATCATGCAAATCACATTTGTTCGTGCTAAGAGATCCAATGATTGAGATCTATGAAAATCCCACCTCTCCTACTTTGGAAGACATTATAGGACATTGGGATGTAGTTGTAGGTAACCATGATAATCAAAATTTTCCTTCTCCTAGTATCCCTCCTAGATGTGCAGATGACCGTTTGGTCTTAGAAGATATACTTATTAAGATTCATGAGAATCTTGTTCCTCCCTTCCTTAATTCTCCTACCATTTGGAAAGATCTATTTGAATTAAAAATTACAGTCATTATTAATCATGAAACTCATATTTGTTCTTCTCTTGATACCTCCCCAATTTGTGATGAAGCTACTTTACAAAATCTATCCACAAAATGTGATGAAAATCTTAAAATCTCCCCTCCTAGGGTAGATATTATTGCAAAAGAGAATGAGACTTTAGAGAAAAAGGATGAAATCATAGACAATTGTAACAATCATATTTTTCCCTCTCCTACTATCTCTCCTAGTTGTGAAGAAGATATTTTGGTGCTAGAAGATCAAACCAATAAGAGTCATGAGAATCCTCTTTGCCTCTCTTCCCTTAGAGAAAACATTGTTGAACAAGAGAATTCCATCATTGATAAGCAAGAAAATTCAACCATTGACAACTCCCTTACTTGTGATGAATTCATTTTAGAAGAACCAATAATTGAATGTCATGAACATCTAGTTTGTTTCTCTCCTAAAAAATCTCCTACTAGGTAAGATATCATGGTGGAAGAAAATGAGAACATTGACACATGTATTTCAAACAATAATGAAGAGGCTTTCTTAGATGAAGATGATGAAGTGATATTTGACTCTCCTTCACTAAGAGATCATGGAAATAAGGATAAGTCTTATGAGGTTATGCACATTAGATATCCCTTGAAGTACTCTCTTGAGCCTAAACTTATCATTTATCCACCCTCACAAGCACCATAAGTTCAAAATAAACCCATGCTTATCTTAGAACCACCTAAAAGGAAACATGATAATGTTTTACAACAACCAAGTTATAATACCATTGCTTCTACATATAACACTAGGAACAATCTGCAACCAAGAAAAACAACTCAAACATCCCTCCTATTGCCTAACCCTATCCTACCCAGTCCTCCCTATTTGCCTATAAAAATTGGAAAGGAGTATGACCCTATTGAACAACTTAAAAATACTTCTACTAAGATATCCTTAAGGGACCTTCTTCAAGCTTCACCTATTTATTATAGCATGCTTCAAATTGCTTTACAACAAGTTCCTACCCCTCCTAATGTGCAATCAAATGATGTGGCGGCCCAAATTCAAGCTATAACTCTAGCGAACTTAGACATTACATTTCATCAAGATGATTTACCCTCATTAGAAGAGAAAAAAACAAAATGTAGCTTTCATGATAATAGTTCACATTAATCGAATAACAATAAAGATAAATATTGTTGACAATGGCTCAACCCTTAACGTCTGTAGCATAAACCTTCTTGATAAGATTTACATAGACAAAATCCAAATTCAACTTGATTCTTTATCTATTCATGGGTTTGATAACACAAGAAAACAACCACTTGAAGTCATCACAATCCCCTATCACAACCAAACAACCACTCTTTCAAACCTTTAGACATCAATTGGTGGGTTTTCCTTCACAAACCCTCATTTTTCCTAGTAGCCTTTCAAAAAGGAATTTTTGGGCATAACTCTTAAAATATAACTGATCTACAAATAGGGAGGTTTTTTTTAAAATACCCATTTGGTTGTTCTCAAACATATCCAAAATCTAGGTAGCATTTCTTTGTACAGAATGCTTCAAAAATTGATTGTCCTATTTTCTTAACTAGGCCTAATTGACAAATAGGCATGCTAAAAATGGGTTTAGGGATTCAAAAGGATTCAAAAATTATTCCAATACTCTAGAAACACCATATGGGGTCTCAAAAAACTACTTGAATCACAAGAACCACTCTCCAATAATCTACAATCAAATTCACCAAGTTACTAAAGCTTTTACGACTGTCAACAAGGCCAAATTCGCCATACTATCATTAAATTCTCTGCCACACATCAAGACCCAGGCCTCGTACTTTGCAAGGGGATCAAAAGCATCAGGAAATAATTTTTTACAAATTTTTAGGGGTTGATCATGATTGAAACTCCAGATATGGCAATTTCATGGTTTATTTCAACCTTAGGTAGGGTTTGGAGCGAGTTTTAGTAAATCAATGATATCTCTTTCAATACTTCATGAAATTTAACCAAACTAGAAAGAAAAAAATATAGAACAATCTTTCACATCATACATCCATCATTCATACTGTACAAAGCATTTCTAGTAAATACAGATGTGAAAAAGATCTGTAGAATGTAGGAAAACAAAGATTTTTCACTATGAAATGCAACAAACTATCATTCATAAATTTCAAACAACACCAAATGAGGCTAATTGATCTAGTTATATTGTATATAACATAGTTATAGAATTTTCCACAAATTTTCATAAAGATCTAACAGTGGGAACAAAAGTTATGCCATTTTTCCCAAAACAGATAACCCTAGGTATAGATTCAGGCGAGTGTGAGTAAATTTGAAATATCTTTCAAAATACTCAATGAAAAGGAACCAAACCAAATGAAAATAAAATTTAGTTCATCCCTCTATCAAACAAAACCAATATTTAGACTGTAAAAATCCATACCAGTCCATACCATTCAATGGAACAGCAATATTGTAGTCAGATTACATAGGAAAATGCATAAAAATGTGTCTAATTGGTGTCTTATTCCTCCAAACTTCTCTCCAACCTTGGGATTCATGTTTACATCACATTTTATGCTATTAAAATCACATTTAACTTCCAAAATGACCATAAATTCTTTTATTAAGACTAATGACACTTTTACAATATTTGTTGCATTTTGACAACTTTGCAACTTTTACAATTTTGAAATTTTTTGACAACTTTTGAATTATGAGTCCAAAATATTCTAAAATAGTCTAGAATGACTCCAAATTTTCTTATATGACCTTATTTACTTGAAACAATATAAAAAAATAAAAAAATTCAAACTTTTCCTCCTATAGGCATTAGGTCCTAAGGGTGCTCCTACATCAGAAGAACATAAGAAGAACATTGATGAAGTCACTAAATTGTTAGAAGATGATAGGGATTTCTTAGATTTCAGACCAACATTCATGGGTGAGTACAAGCTCATAAAAAAAGAATCTAAAAAGGAAAAATAAAAATTATTAATGTCAACACAAAATTCAACACAAAACTTGAAAGCATCCACTTCAACTACATTAGGAGAAGAAGGAAATTATACAAAAAAAATTGATGAAGTTGACGAACCACCAAATCCAAAAGAAATGGAAAAGCTTAATGGAAGAGGTTATGAACTTATGAAGCAACTTGGTTAATGTAGCTTTTGGAAACATATGACCTGGCATAGGGTTTTCCAAGGAAAGCTCTCATGTCTAAGGAGAAAATATTGGCTACTTTAAAGTAGATGCTTACGGTAATGGTGTTAGCAATTGCTTTAAATTGGGGACATACATTGATGACATTTTTTGGAATATTTCATGGTGTGATTTTCTTTTTTCTTTTGATGTGTCCTTTTCTTGGTGGTTTCATTGGGTTTGATGTCCTCCAAGAGCGTGATATTTCTAAGCATACGATCTACCTTGGTGTCATGTTGTGAAACGAGAGGCATCCCATAAGTGGAAATCTAGTACTCTTTGACTTCTACTCTCTTGGAGACATTAGGCATGATGTTCTATAAGAAGAAGACCTTATATGAACAAAGAAAAATCCCCTTCAACAAAAACTTATAGACATAGCATTCAAAAGCATTCATAAAAGCATAGCATTGTTGTTCCTTATCAAAGTTGTCAAGAGGATAAATTTTGTATGGTATGTGAGGCTAATATGATTCTCTCATTTACCACCTCATTGGGATAAATCACCTAGTGGACAAATTGAGGTTCCACTACCCCAGAATGAGTGTGCATGTTCCACATTGTTTTGGAATGGTTGTGCTTGATCCTTTGTGTTTCTTTGTTTTTCTTGGTCTTTGATAGGGTATGACTAAGTATCTTTGTTATTGTTAAATACTTAAGCATCTTGAATTTATACTTTAGTGTGAGTTTAACATGGGGGAAAACTCTCACTAAAGTGGGGGAAAAATGTAGCATAAAAAAAAGTAACCCTTTTTCACACGTAGTTTGGAAATGTATAATTAATGATAAAATGTACTTAATTGTGCCTTATTTAGGGTGTTGTAAAGTGTTTTCTTACACTTCCATACTAATCTAGGGCTTTATTAATTAATTTTGGTTAATTGAGCTTAATTTTCTCTTTAATTCAAATCTAATCCTTATTAATTACATTTTTCCAAAGATCTATCCTCACACCCATTAATGATATTGCATAACATTTACATTAGAACATTTGGAGCCCTAGAAAACTATGCTAGGACCCATTCACCACTTTGGGTGAATGGGTCCTCATAACCTAGTACACCCCTTTTTGGGATATTTGAGGTGGGTTTTTGATGTTATTTAACCTCTTCAAAGCTAGGTCCTAGAAAATTATGCTAGGAACCATTCACCCAAGGTGATGAATGGGCCCTTCTTGCTTAGTACCTCCCTTTTTGAACTTATTTGTGGTGGGATTTAATGATTTTGAATTTTAGATTTGATGTCAACTTGAATTATTTGAATTTCAAGGTTAATCGTTTGACTTAGTATAAATACAAGGCTAATTCACATAGTTTCACCTAAGAATTATTATGTAAGAATCCTATGATCAAGTTTATGAGTTTAAGAGAATCATAGAGAATTTCAAAGGAATTCAATGGAAGATTATCAAAGTTTCATTGCATCAATTCAAGGTTATATCATCATATCAAAGGCATAGTTCATCAAACATGTTGTTGAGCTAGTGTGTTGATGTAGCATTGAAGATCCATTTGTAGTCATTGTTTCACATCCAATTCAAGATCAAGATCTACATTCTACATGGCCACTTCATGTTAGTTTGTAGATTTATAATCCAAGACACCATCGAAGGCATCACTATTTCATGTTTCCTATTTCCTATTTATATTTCATTGTTTCATCATAAGGTTTGATTACCTAAAAGGGGTTTGACAAAGGAAAACACCTATTCTCTAACAATCAACAAGTTTTTCTTCTTCCTTGATGTGTTTCTATAGGTTTTTAGGTTGAAGATAAATTGAAGAAAAATACTAAAGAAAAGTTGTCAAAATTAAAAAGTTGTAAAGTTGTCATCTACATTGCAAGATCATAAAAAGAGTTGTACAAAATTTATTTTAGACTTTTGAGAGCTGACCACCTAGGATCTGACCCTCTTAAAACCTACCTTTCTACATTTCCTTAAAAGAGGTGCATGAAGGAACTTGTGGGTCACATTCAAGTGGCATTACCTTGGTTGATAAGTTACTTAGAATGAGATACTACTGGCCAACCATGGAGAAAGAGTCCAATTAGTTTGTAAAGAAGTATTTGTAGTGTCCATAGCATGGGGACCTCATTGGATGCACTAGCTCAAGAGCTTCGACTGATCATGACACCATGGCCATTTCACAATGGGGGCTCAATCTCATAGGGAAGATTACTCCTACCTCCTCAAATGGGCATATATTCATAATTACTACCACTGGGTACTTTACCCAATGCATTATGTAACTAGAAAATAGATCTCAAAATTTATCCTAAACTATATCATTTTTTCTATAGTGTTCTATAGGACATTATCACACATAATGGAACACAATTCAAGAATTAGGATTTTAAAGAGTTACATAGCCAATTTAATATCAAACACCATCTCTCAACCCCTTATTACCCTCAAGAAAATATCCAAGATGAGGCTTCTAACAAACCATTATCAAGATCCTGGAAAGGACAGTCCATGATGCTAGTCAAAATTGGAACCTATAGTTAAACCCTACCTTGTGGGCTTATAGAACTAGAATTAGAATGCTCACTGGTGCTACCCAATTACTCCTTGTTTTACAATAATGATGCAATCTTACCCATTGAGTTTGATTTGTTTTCATTAAGGATACCATTTCCTCACCTAATAACAAAAGAGGAATACAAAGTGTCAAGGTTAAATGAGCTAGAACTATTAGATGAAAATCATCTAGAAGCCTTGAATTTCCTCCAAGTGTCCCAAAATTAACTCTATAGAAGCCATAACAAGAAAATCAAGGGTTGAAACTTCCAAGTTGGAGATCTTGTTATGAAGGAAAATCAAAAGAGTCTGTTAGATAAAAACAATAAGGGAAAGTTTGAACTAAATTGGTTAGGACCATTCAACATCACAAGTTAAAGATCATGAGCTTATCAACTCACAACACCTAAAGGAGATCCATTGAATGAACCAATCAATAGCATGAATCTCAAAAGGTTTTATGCCTAGCCCATGACGGGTACAATCTTTCCAAAAAAACAAAAAAAAAAAAGGATAAAATAGTAAAGAGAAAAGGCATCCTCTTGTGCAAACCACTTCAGTGGCACTATCGATAAGTACCTTGATGAAAACTTGGAAAATAGGAGCCTTGTTTAAATAAGTACTACCCATGATCTATCTGATACTCTCATCCTTCATCCATTTCATAGTAAATCAGTATTCATACATCCATATTCCATCCATTCATTCCCATCCCTATCATGGCTTGGTGTTTAATAAGTATCTATTTGTGCTATTTGGTCCTATCCCCAGGTTATCCTTGTAGTGTAGGAAAAAGAATCCCTTTTTCACACTTAATTTAAGAATTATTAACATTAAAATGAACCTAAGGTTTCCTTGATCTAATGTTGTAATATTTTTTACACATTCACATTAGGTTTAGGGCCATTTTAAGTAAAATAGACCTAAATTTTCCTTAATTTAGTGTTGTAAAGTATATTTATTTACACCTTCACATTAAGCTTTAAGACCTCTTTCATTTATGACCTTCATATCATCATTAATAGGCCCCTAAGACCCTTTATTATGCATCTCAAGGCTTATTTCAACCAAGATCCTGACATAATCAATAAATACACTCCATTTCCTAACTCCCATACATTTCCTCAAGCTAAAAAGGTCCGGTGGGACTCATATGCCACCTTGGGCATATGAGTCCCACCCAAATGGGATCTATACACCTCTTGTGTTGTATGAGTCCCATTTGGCCCCTTTTTAGGGTTTTGAGTGGAAATGAAGGTTTTGAATTCAAATTTCATGAATGTTGTCATCTAGGATCTAATAAATGGTAAGTTGGATGGATTGCTTATATTAACAAGGTTCCAAATCATTATTTCACCTAAGAAATCATGATATCATCCTAAGAGATCAAGAGTCAAGCATCCTAAGACTTCACAAGAGCATCATAGGATTTTCATTAGCATTTCTAAGGAATTCAAGTACAAATTTATTCATCATTTGTTGCAGAAATTCAAGATCCATCATCATATCAAAGTCATTAGGAATCAAGCATGTTGTTGACCTAGTTTTGTGATGTAGCATTCAAGATCCAAGCTTAAGCATTTTTCTACATCTAATTCAAGATCAAGATCTACATTCTTCATGACCACTTCATGTTAGATTATTGATTTACATCTCAAGACATCATTCTAGGTTTCATGTTTCATTGTTTCATCATAAGGTCTAATTACCTAAATAGGGTATGATCTAGGAGAAGACCTATCCTCTAACAATCAATAAGTTTTTCCGTCTCTCTACATGTGTGATTGTAGATCTAGGTTTCTTGGAGCTTGAAGTATCTTTGAAGACTAAGTTACAAGATTGAATAAAGTTGTCAAAGTTGTCTCCTTACTTGCAAGATCAAGGAAAGTCACCTATAGGTTGCAAATTAGTGTTTCAAAACTAGAGATTTGGTAGGAAGAAAGCTACAAGAAATCAGCAGAAAATAATAGAGTTTCAGCAAAACACTAATACTAGGACTAAATCGCCAATTATAGCATATGAGTCTGAGTACTAACATTTTTTGAGTTTCAAGAGATTCATATCTATCCCTATGAGATTCCAATTTTGGCATAGAAACCCTAGTCTAGGACTAAATCACCCAGATTGGCATATGACTCCCAATAGGCATCAAACAACATAATTTTAGGGTTTGAGAGATTTTTTTGGCCTCATCTTTCTTCTGGGCGTACCTTTGTTCATTCTTAGTTTGTTATCCTAATTTTTCAATTTCATTTCCTAGGTCATCTAGTTAGATTTTGCATGTTACATTCATTTCTTATATTTCCAAGCCCTAGCTTGGTGCTGAACTCCTCTTTAGTCTCTAATCACACTCCTAGGACAACCTTATTGCAAATCTCTTTCCTTCATTCCATTCTTGGATTGAGATCTCTAGGTTTTCCTTGAATCAAACTTGAAGAAAGTTGGTATAGGTCCCTAAACCCTAGTTAGTGTTCCACCTCCAAAAAGGTGGAACACCTATTTTATTCATTTCAATCCTATCTAGCTCATACGAAGGTAACCTAACACTTCACTAGGGGAATCTTCCTACTCATCATCATCAGATTAGATTCTTGTATACTACTTGAGTCATTTAATTTGTTGAAGATCCCAAAAACATCTAAGAAATGTCATAATCCAAAACATAGAAAATATGCCAACATCCCAAAAAACATATAAAACATGCCAAAACCTAAAACTTGCAAATACGCTAAAAAAAAAAAAAATCATTAGTCATCATGTGCTAATATCCCATGTTAGCATAATATTGTCATTGATGTCAAAGGGTACTTCAGTGGTGAGCCTCGATGTTATCATGATCAATGGATCAATTTATGGAAGAGTTGGTGATGATTGATGGAGAAAAGAGCATGGTTTTTCAATTATTGCAAAGTTTCTCAAAAAGTTGCAATATTGTCACGATATGTTGTCTCAATGTTACAAAGGTTGCTTCCAGATCTCTAAGGAAAAATCATAGTGCAGAATTGATATGGGTTTCTTGAAAGCTTCTCAAAAATATGGTCTACAAGTTCGAGAGTTGTATTATAAGCTCAAAAATGAGTTATTTGTGCACTCAGTCATAATTAGTGTTTGAAATTAAACCCTCAGGGTCACAATCATGGTGAATGAACATGTGTTATATTTTAATGTTGATTGTATATATGTGGTTGTAGGTCTTTCAAGTTACAACTTATTACTTTAAAGTTGTTGTGGTGACTGGCCCCATGTCCTAATGGTTATTGAATGTGTTTGTGGCATGTGCATCACATCAAGTTGTCTCATCATACTTTGGTGTCTACCATGCTTATGTGTTTGTGTGATGTGTGATGGGTTTATATGGAAGATCCAATGGTGCACATTCATGGTTGAAGATCCAATGACTATCGTGTGATGCATTTGCATTGCATTTTGGTGTCTACAGTTGTCTAGTGTTTGTTTGATACGTGATAGAGGAAGATCAATGGTTGAGATTAAATGGAGGAGATCTTATAAATATCACATGTGCTATTTTCATCAACCAACATTATCAACAATGAATTTTGATCAATGGAAATGATCAAACTTGATAGGTTGGACAATGCGCACGAGCCCATGGAATATTTGGTGGGTCTGTGTTTATCCTAGCAAGATAGTGGACTAAGGACACATGTTTGGTGGGACCAGTTAAATGAAAAGCATCGTTAGTGGAGTGTGATGTCATGAAGGATGCACGGTAGGATATCGCACCATCATTTCACATCATTATTGTGAAATGAAAAGAGTTGAGCTTCATCCAAGAAGTGATAGACTGTATACCTAATCCAATGGTGGAGGTTTTGAAGAGAAGATCAAATGAACATCATCATATCTCCTTATATCATGAATATGAAGGTCAAAGTCTATTCCAAGTAGTGATATGTTATGATGATGTGATGGACAACAAAGATTAAAAGTTGAAGATATGACAGTGATCACAATATTCCTTTGTATCATGGATTTTATTCTAAGATCTTAAAGCATCAGAGCAATAGCTATAAAGGGTGTGATAGAAATAAGTGGCTCAAATTTAAAGGAGTGAGATCAAACGATGATCACTATATCTATTCTCATCATATTTTGATAGCCTCGTGAGCTATATAGTTTTGCAATGTGTGATGAAAGGAGTTAGTGAGCCAAAGGACATATTTTTGATGTAGCGATAAGGTAGAAAAGTGTCCTAGAGGACATGTGGTGATAAATGATTACATCATAGTGTTTATTCACATCATTGTTGTGAATAAATGAGCACCAAGAGAAGTAGCGATGCACTAAGTGAACATCATGGATATGAATACAAAGGAGGATAGATCAATGTTGCTAGTTAGAAGATATATATCTAATAGTCATATTTTAAAGATAATATTCGATGATGGCTAAATGATCATGGCATGAAGGAAAGAGATCAATGACCTAGACCTTTGAATTTGAAGATCACAAATGATTAGGTTCATATGAAAGCGGGTTTCGATTGGTCGCTAGCATAGTGAGAAAAATTAATTAGTTCAATTGCTCTAGTGACCATTAGACTAATGATATGATTGGTAGAGTGGTGACATAGATTGTGATATTGCTTAGGATTAGAATCAAATCACATAATCAAGAGAATGTATTTAATGTATTATAGGGTTAGGGTTTTGTAGATCACCATACATAGTAAAATCCAATGAACTAGAATTTGAATTTGATGGCATGTGGCTTGACAAATAGGTAGCTTACTGATGAAGATAGAGAAAAACCCTAACAAAAGCTTCTAGATGTGTTGGATGGTGGTGCAAAGCTCGAGGCAGTAAATGCAGCTTGGCAGGGTTAATAAAAAATTACACAATAAAAAAATTGTCTAAGGGTAGAGGTGTGCATGATTCAGTAGTGAGAGTGAGAGAGAGCCAAGATGTAGATAGAGAATTCACATGCTGAGATAGAGTGAAACCCAAACAAAAAGTAGAACATCATCAAGGGTTAGCATTTTGAAGTGCAGAGTAGAAAAAGGGGAAGTGCAAAGCAGAGATTTGTGCTGTAGAGATTGTAGCAAACTGTGAGCAGTTGCAAATAGAGTTGCAAAATTGAATTGTGTTCAATAAAACAAATTTTAATATCTTGAATTGTAAATATAATTGGTGGGTGCCATCAGATATCTAGATAGGTGGTCAAATTAGGGAGTGGGTGCTTCCTTAGAGTCCTAAAACATGGGGGTTGGTGTCTAATTAGGGTTGGTTCCCTTAAACATTGTAATAGAACATTTCATTGTGAGGTTCTATTAGGATAGTAGATCCTAGTAGCATTTCTCACCATGGATTTTCCAACTGGTTTTTTCCACGTATTTATTGTGTTATGTGCTTTTGCGTGTGTGCATTTTTATGATTCAAGAGCATCTACCAAAAACACCAATCATCTAGGGTACTCAAGACCCAAACTCAAATTGAGAAGATCAAATTACAAAACACCAACAATTCACTATTCATTTCACCATGATTCATCAAATTCTCTTTGAACTACAAGGATGCCAATAAGCCAACTCGTCACATCAATATTACACTCCTTTAACAAATCCAAACACACATTAACCAACATCAAACTGACTGTATCAACACAAAACCTGATTAGAAACAAACAAAGCCATTCATCTCCTTCACTATCCATTCTTTCACCCTTCAATACAACTCTTTTCCCAAGGAAAATAGACAACTAATCATGCATTCTTTCTTACAAAATAACACCATATCTTCACATCACTGTAATCCTCATGAATTTAACTAAAACAACTAAGAACATATTCACATAACACTGTATTATCAAACCTGTTACCTTTTTGCAACCAAAACACCATTTTCCACAATAGGGTTCACCTCAAGCTCAATACATCAAAACCATCAAATCTACCTTCTAAACCTCTACCAGTGCATTTATACAACTTTACCAACAACACCAAAGAAAAAATAAACATAATCATCCACTCGTTGCTCTATTATAACAGATTTGTATCTTCTAGCAATCAAACCTCCATTTCTTAGTAGGTCAGCAAACCATCAAAATGAGTGATTCATCTTTAACCATTATGCAACAACAAACACCCAATTCATATTTAGAGACCCATTTCTTCCTATTTTAACATGCCACAAATTCATATACCATTGTTTTGAAACAATCATGAGGAAACCTGACTATACGCTACCAAATTACTCTGATTAGGTCAAAATTACAAAGGAGGTCCTCTTTAATCTTCACCAAAAAACTAAATGACTAAAAAGGGTATTTTATTATCTCTCAAAACTTAAGATTCAATTAGTTTTAGGGACTATAAGGCTCCACAAAATGCTATACCATCAAACCCTTGTTTCTATGCTTTTACAACACAAAAACTGAGGGTTTATTGAAATTAAGTGTTGCAAACCTCCATATGCTCTACCACCCCTTCAAAAAAATTTAGATAGATCTACCTATGCTTTAAAAACCATTTCCAAACCTCTACAACTAATTTTTCTTCAAACCCTAGATTGTAGGCACCAATCAATGCATACAAATCACTAAAATCTCCTTGGAGTAGCATCATAACATCAAACCATTTCCTTCCCTATCCTTGTCCACACGTAAATCACTTAAAAAATTCTAAATACATTCAAAACAATCCATCTCACCATTCTAAATAGTCTACAATGGTGGGATGGGGTGATACTTCTTACAAGACTCTCAACTCCTTGATTGATTTTCTTGTCAAAACACAAAAATTTAGCCTCTAAAACTGATGGAACCCTTTCAAGACTCCTTTAATTAATTGCTAACACCTTACACCAAGGAAAAATAATAATGATAAATCTTATAATCTGCTGTATAGTCCGTACAGGGACTGGTTCAAGAGATTAAACACTAGAAATATAGGAAATAGGGACTTTATTTAGTAAAATGTTTCAAGAATACAAAAGAATGATCTTTGGCCACCTTCTACCAGATTTTTAAAGATATTTCCAAACCATTAACTTCCTTTTCAACTTCCCTCATTGAATGAAACTTCCTAAAACTACCTCTTGACCTTTCAACTTCCTGATTTTTTCTTTTTTGCATCTTTTACATTATTGACAACTTTTAGCTTTTCTTTTTGCAAATTTTTCTTTTCCATTCTTTTGACCTCCTAGAAACATATAAATGACTCAAATACATAGGAATTGACTATTATATGGCCTTTTCATAAGGTTTTACAATTGAAAATTGAAATTTTGCAAATTTTCCTTTTAAAGGAATTTTGTGATCAAGGTGCTCCTGCACCATACAACCAACCAACAAAACCTTTCCAAGTCCCTTGGAAACATGTTATCTTGTTCTTTCACCTACAAAACAACTTCAAATCTGCCTTGGACTACTTCCTCTCTCTTTCTCTTCTCTTTTCTTTGTCTCTACCTTCAACTCTATCTTCATCTTTGATTCTTATTTGCCTTTTTCCATCACTTTCTTTGCCCATCAAGTTCACAATATTCTTCTCTTTCAAAAGGAAATAGGACTTCCCATTTACCACTCTCATCTTTCACAATTCATCCTTGACCTTCTCTAACCAATCATCTTCTCATCTACTCCCATCAATGGAGTACTCTTCAGGATGCAACCTCAAGTGCTTCTTTAGTCAGGTATCCATCTTCTTTACTACTCCACCACACAACTCACCAACTTGGAAAACCATCTGTAGACACGCAAAATATACTAATTGACATTACACATCTATTCCCAACCACTAACACCGTTTCATCCTAAATCATCCCTTGATCTAACAATTTAATCAAATACCTTTATGGGATTAAATTCATCAATATTCCTCTCTTAATTAAATAAATCATTTATCTAATTAAGTCATCATTTCCTACTAAATAAATCAATCAGTTTGATCTAATTATCCCTATTTAATTAAATAATCAATTTTATTTGATTAAATCTCTAAAGTCCATCCATTAAATTAAATAAATTAAAACCTTATTTAGTTGAATCTAACTTCATCTCCTTGGTTAAATAAAAAAATGTCTTTATTTAATTAATCTTAAAACCATATTCTTCTCATATTTTGATTTAAATCAATCCATAAATTTAAATCAATATGTCACATCATTTTGATTTCTCATTAAATTAATTAGCCTTGATTAATTTAATCTCCTCTCATGTCCCATCCTCTAGCTTTTGCAACTTGCACAAGAAAATAGATTTAATTCATTTATTAAATCTCTATTTTCTTTCAAAAGGCATAATAAAGGAATATTCCTCAAATTTGAATTCAAAAATCCAAGTGGACTTTGTCCTTCCAACAAGGCATTTACTCCACCTAGAGATCCTTTTTCCTTGACCCAAGTGGCATTTAATGCACCTTCTTTCCCTCTTAAATGTCATTTCAACAATTTCAAAATTTAAATATATGCATTTATTGACACATTCTTCAAAAATTGCACATCCTCCATCCACTCACATGTTGACAAGTGGCACCTTGCTATTTGTTGATTCTTAGTCCCACATTTCTCTCTTTTGGGAATTCTTCCAACTTGACATTTTATAAATAAGAGGCTAATCTCCTCATTTGATCATCCACAAATGGAGTAAACTTACTATACTCAAATTCGTAGCAATCTTTATCCATCTTATTGAGTTTTATAGCTAGGTTATGCAGATTTTGGTTTGGAGCACTCATCAATATTCAACAAAGTGGATCACAATCTTCATCAAATCATCAAATCTAGCATTGGAGTTGGGAAAGGGTTAATTTTCACATCAAATTGGCACCAACTCCCTCAAGATATTAAGAGTTTGATTTGTTTTAGAATAGGATTCAACATCTTTGTCTTAAGTTTATTGTGTTCTTCATTTTATTCCTTTTCTCTTGCATTCAAATGGATTTATTGAGGAATGTATATTCTAATTTGCATTAACCTTATTAATGTGTTCATTTGTTGTATTCTTGTAGGTGTAGAATATTGGTTCACATTTTGGCACTAGATGAAGAATATTCTACACATTTTGGTGTAGAATATTGGTTCACTGCAAAACCTCATCGCAGATGAAGAATACTAAGTATCAAGACTGAATGAGGTAGAGCTATTGGATGAGTGGTGTATAGATGTTTTAAACCATTTGCAAGTCTATCAGAACAAACTCAAGAGGAGTTATAACAAGAAAATTAGAAGCAGGACTTTCAAAGCTGGAGAACTAGTACTAAAGGAGAATTAGAAGAAAGTCCTAAATCCAAACAGCAAAGGAAAATTTGAACCCAATTGGTTAGGACCATTTTTTATCACAAAGAGCTATAAGTCAAGGGAATATCAGTTCTCAACACCCAAAGGGGAACCTCTGTAGGAGCCCATGAATAGCTCCCATCTTCAAAAAGTTTTATGCCTAAATATTTCAAGGTATAGAACCAAAAAAATAAAAAATAAAAAGAAAATGTCTTGAAAAAATGGTTACCTTGGTGAAAAATTGGCAAACAGACATCTTGGTAACAACAAAAAAAGAAAAAAGCAAACAATCCAAAAAAATTAGAAAAAGGATCAAAAATAGTAAAGAGAAAAATTGTCCTCTAGTGAAAACCACTTCGGTGGCACTTTGGGCAAGTACCTTGGTGAAATCCTGGCAAACAGGTGCCTTATGTAAATAAGCACATTCCATCCACTAGGATCTTCACGGCTTGTTTTGCATCACCCATCTTCCATCGCATTCCATACCTCCATCCATCACTCATCCACCCACATCTACACCATAGCTTGGTCTTGTGTTCACATCATGATCCCTCCTAGTACTACTCGACCCATCCCCAAGGTCAGTTTGTCCTACCTTTATTAGAGTAGTCTATTGCATCACGCTAGGGGAATGTTCTCATTGGATCAGATTCAATTATATTGTTGAATTCCTAAAATCAGAAAATCCAAAAACATTAGAAAATCATAAAATCTAAAAACATCAGAAAATAAGAAAAATATCCCAAAACATTCGAAACATATCAAAATCTCAAAAAAAGGTCAAAAAGTAAAAAAAGAGTCATCTTGTTGAACTACGGGTCTTTGAGCCTTGAGCATAGGCAAGGTTGATCTTTGATCATCCCCCAAGACACTTAGGTCAATCCTTTAGGAGCCGTCATAATAAACTGACATTTCATCATGTATATCTCCATTTGTAAATCGGTCAAGTTGTCAGTCGAACTATGTGGTCTCTGCATGTATAACGTAGGAAAGGCTAATCTATTGATCAACCTCGAGGCCCCTAGGATAGGTCTTTAGGTTATTATTTTGGTCAAAATCTCAAAAAACCCCAAAACATTTGAAAAATTCAAAAATCAAAACATTTTGTAAAATCTCAAAAAATACCAAAAATAGCCTCAAAACACTTCATAACATCAAAAACATCCAAATATTTGAAACAATTCATCCGTCTCATCTCACTTGCACCTGCAATAAACATCACTCATAATAAATCAAACATCATCCCCAACCTTTGGTGAAACAATCATAAACAAGTCTAGCAGGTCAAAAAATGAAAACTCAAAACATCAAAATCTCAAAATCTAGGTTAGTACGTAAACAAGTTGGCCAACTCTTTGTGTCAATAGCCTATCATCCAATTAGTCCCATATCAAATCATCTGATATCATCATGTCCTAGGATGCATCCTTCCTACAATGGACATCAACATCAGACATCACCATAGTTTAGTCTTGGCTAGCGGTATTGAAGAACATCAACTTGTTTGTTTACTGTATCTTTGTCTTCTGATTTATTTTATTTTACTCATTCCAAGGACCTCTCAATGATGTCCCCAATGAAGGGATTTAGAGAGATAGGAATGGGGCATGATCATTATCTTTTTATCTATTGTGCTTGTTGGAAATTCTTGTAATATAACCTCGGTGAATACTTGCTTTATTTAGGTATGTACAGAGGGTGTTTTAGATATTTTGTTGACCACATAGGAAGGCTTTCCTTTCTATGTTTTGGTCTGAGATGTTTGAAGTACCTGAAGTGCATCCTAGTAAGGTTTCCATATGTCAGGTGTGAACAAGGATACTCTTATTTGATTGTCGAGTCAAATTCCATCACACTAAATACAATGTCATCCTATTTCTTAATACTTTGATGCATCGTATTTATGTGTTATCAAAGATAAGATAATTGGACCTTTGAAAATCTCAACTCCATGGCAGATATTCATCATCATCATCATCATTTGTCTTGTTGAAATCTCTTCTTTCTTCCATTTCTTCTTGCTTTTCATGCTAACAAGGTAGTATGACAGTTAATCACCACCATCATTAATCTCGTGTCCACAAATTGTTAGCACAATGCATATCATATAGAAATATTGATCATCTCATATGCATATAATATAGATTTGTTATTCTAAGCATCTCATAATCATAACATTACATACACATTTGCATATAAATAAATATTCCATCACATCATCTATGGCATAATCATATAACCACCATTGCATCACATCAATAGGTCAAGCATTTTCATCCATTTGCATAAAGTATACATCATCATAAACATACATATCATCCATCATCCATCCATATCATATAGAACATCTCCTAAATCACCACATCGCAATCATTTTGCATTTCATTTTATAAATCATCCCATATCATTATAAGCATCCAATGCATAATTAAACAAAGAATAATAGGTACATAAACATTATAAACAATCCATTATATTAAGTGCATACATCCATCCATAATCATATAAAACATCTCATAAAAAGCATTCATTATGCCATCACATATACATCATAAGGTCATTATTCACATATCATTTTGCATATACACCATAAATCATCATCTCCATACCATCTTGCATAACATAGTGTCATATATAACATCACATCATAATCATCATCACAAGTGCATGTCATACATGGAAAATCACATAAATTCATCATTGCATAGCCGCATATCATGATCACTGCATTCACATCATCATCACCATCATAACAGAAAAAGAGATTGAAAAATAAATCATTGCATAAATAATCATATAGTTGCATCATCATATAAACATACATATCATCTATCATCCATCCATATCACATGTCATATAAATCCATTTGCATAGCATATATCATCATTCATTAGAGGCATAATATAGATCTTTTAGTCACATAACCATCACATAACACATACACCATCAGAAAGAAATGCATCCATATATCCATCACATAATACCATAACATTATTGCATAGCATATAGAAATAGAACCATCCATAAATGCATAATAAATAAATATTACACAACACATCACATCAACATCATCATCTCATATATATCATCAATTAACTATCATAGTACAAAATAATAATCAGATCATTGTACATGTGTGTATGTCAATAAATACAAAAAGGCCCAACGGGCTATAAAAAATGAGCCCATATGGCACGAAAGAATAATATCTCAATCAAAGTGAGGTCTAAACCTCCTATCTGCTGCCCTTGCCTCTGTCACTGTGACCCTCTGTCAGTCTATGGCTGGTCCGCTATGAGTAATCTGGGGCTCAAGTTGGTCTAGGTACGGCCTCATGGTAAAGTAACCGATAGTAATCCACCTCTCGGATGGCCTCCCTGTATGAGCAAAGAGGTATTGTGTTGTGAGAGGAGGAAGCCACCATACTCTCTAGTTGTTTTCTATGGCCCATCTTTGCAACCACCTATAACTCTGCGGCCTACCTCTGTAGAATCACCTGATCCCTCTTGACACAAGCCTAGTCTCTCTCTGCTATCAAGGCCTAAACCTAGGTCTGCAACTATAATATCATCCCGTCCCTTGGATCCGTCTGACCTGTTGGCTATCCTAATGGAGGCTACATGTGAGGCTGGTCCTCATCCCTGGCTTGCGGTGGTGTTGCGACCCGATGCTAGTGTCCATCATGTCCACCCTTCGGCCCCTGATCTCGGTCCTGCATATGTACATCAACATGAGTTTGATCCATCTGAGCCTATGCTGGTTGGACCCGTGTTGGCTAGTCCTGTGATGGCTGTCCTACTGGAGGATTGCCACCTCCTCATCCTTGACCTATTCCTCTACCCCTGGCTCTCTGTCGAACAGAGGGTGCACCTGGAACTGTCAAAAATAGAGGTAGTCATAACCAATCTATGTATGCCTGGGTCACTCCTAGATCTGTGACCCCCTGATCATATGCCCATGGCCACCAGCTGCTTGGAACTGTTGATTGCCTCAGAGGCAAAAATGCATCGCCCCCAAGAACCCTACAATACTGTGTGAGCAAAGATGGCCACGTAGTCATCATCTGGGTTGTCATGTACCTCCCCAAACTAAAATTAAACTCGTCCAGGCAGATATAGCTCAATCATAGTATGCTTCCACCCCTGCATAAACCAATCCTGGCAGGAAAAGAATAATTGTTGTACATCATCGGCCCATATAGACTGACCAAGGTAGGGACACCATGTAAATACTGTCATCTCATCAATGACCCTCCTCCAGTGAAGGATCCCATTCTCACCTGTGTGTGTGAAGGACACACCGCCCCTATAGTACCAAACCACTGGATCGTCAACTCTGATAGGCACTGGAACAACTCATGACTGAAGAATGGAAATATGCTCCCACACCAACACATGAAGGAGCATGACACCTACACCAAGTGCCCTATCATCCAAGTAGGCATACTCATGCAAATCCCTGTAAAGGGAGGAAAGAATAACCAGACCCCATGCAAAATGGACTGGCCTGTCGTAAACCATCCACTCCCAGCAAAGCCCCCAGCCAGGACTGAAGTACCAGCCTCATCAATCCAAAGCAACAAGACCTAAAATGATAGCAACTATCACTAGACAAAATGGTGATGTGAGCAACTGGTGACGCTCCAGCTCTATCTGGCCCTCGCAAAACATGACCTAATCTATGGCCAAGACTACATGGTAGGCATCCTATCCAACATCCATATCATAAATAACTTGATGACCATTAATCGACAATCTAAGGATGTGCCACACATCCTCCAAGGTAACAATGGCCTCACTAGTGGGAAGATGAAAGGATGATGTCTCACTATTCCATCTCTCAGCAAGCACAGACATCATACCAAGATGGGTCCGCACAAGTGCTATGTAGGTAATGTACCATAGCCCCATCTCTCGAAGTCGATCCTACTCCCTATTAGTCAGATCTCACAAGTAACTGAATATCTCTTGTGATCTATGCTTGTGAGAATAGAGCTCCCTTGCCCCCTCCTGCATCAGGAAAGATCACTGTGTTAAAATCATCAGGAAAATGTATCCCGAGCATTCAAAAAACTAGCCTAGTGTTGCAAACTATGAAGGTGTTGTAGTTTGAAATTGCAAATAGTGACACTAGCATCTTCAAATCCCAAACTGCACCGCAGCAGTGCACTTTGCTTAAGCATCCTGAACCCTAATTCTAAAGTCCACCATGATGTCGGAGTTTGAAATCTAGTGCTCCATTTCATGAAGGCGTCGGAGTTTGAGAAATATTTTCAAACTCCAAACTCCACCGTGGCAGTCTATCTTGTGATGGCGGTTCAGTTTGGAGGACCGAGCAGTCTAGTTTTAAATTTGAGTGGTGTTATATAGCACCACTGCAAATGACCTAGTTCTAAAAGAAATAAATAAGTGCGTAAAACAAAAAGTGAAGCTCAGGTAAGGATCACATACCGATGCCTCGATGTCGGGAGGTCATTGGTACATATGTACTCAGTAGGAGTTATGCAATGAGAGCTGTCATTGTTCCATCACATCAAGGTATCAAAGCTCAAATCATGAAATCTCTAAAGTCTATGTGTAAAAATGAATTGGAAGTTTCCTCCTAAGGCCTATTTAAGCTTGAAAATTAGGGTTTTTTGACCCTGTTCGGCCATCCTGCTAGGGTTTTGGACCCCCGATTCCATTTTTGTCCATCTGAAGGCCGTTTTGCACCATTTTTTGGCATTTTACCTCATTTTTTGACCTCTTGGAGCCTTTCTAGACCTGTTGAGTACCTTGTCCTCTTTTTTTGCAAGACCACACAAAAATCAGAATTTTCATTTGATCTCTCGAGGGGGCAGTATATTACCATAATTTCCTTTGTCGGGGCAGCAGTGAGGCAATTTTTAAAAAATTAGAAAAAAAATTGGCCTTTTGATTGAGACTGTTTATTCTTTGAACCAACACAATGAGTGCACTACTTCAAAGAGGGGCAAAATATAGACACATAAAATATACTAATTGACATTATGCATTTGATCCCAACCACTAACACTGTTTCATCCTAAATCATCCCTCAATCTAACCATTTAATCGAATGCCTTTATTGGATTAAATTCATCAATATTCCTCTCTTAATTAAATAAATCATTTATCTAATTAAGCCATCCTTTCCTACTAATTAAATCAATCAGTCTGATCTAATTATCCCTATTTAATTAAATAATCAATTTTATTTGATTAAATCTCTAAAGTCTGTCCATTACATTAAATAAATGAAAACCTTATTAAGTTTAATCTAACTTCATCTCCTTGGTTAAATAAATAAAAAAATCTTTATTTAATTAGTCTTAAAGCCATATTCTTCTCATATTTTGATTTTAATCAATCCATAAATTTAAATCAATATGTCACATCATTTTGATCTCTCATTAAATTAATTAACCTTGATTAATTTAATCTCCTCTCATGTCCCATGCTCTAGCTTTTGCAACTTGCACAAGAAAATAGATTTAATTCATTTATTAAATCTCTATTTTCTCTCGAAAGGCATAATAAAGGAATATTCCTCAAATTTGAATTCAAAAATCCAAGTGGACTTTGTCCATCCAACAAGGAATTTACTCCACCTAGAAGGTCCTTTTTCCTTGACCCAAGTGGCATTTAATGCACCTTCTTTCCCTCTTACATGTCATTTCAACAATTTCAAAATTCAAATATATGCATTTATTGACACATTCTTCAAAACTTGCACATCCTCCATCCACTCACATGTTGATAAGTGACACCTTGCTATTTGTCGATTCTTAGTCCCACATTGCTCTCTTTTGGGCATTCTTCCAACTTGGAATTCTATAAATAAGAGGCTAATCTCCTCATTTGATCATCCACAACTTGAGTAAACTTACTATACTCAAATTCATAGCAATCTCCATCCATCTTATTGAGTTTTATAGCTAGGTTATGCATATTTTGTTCTGGAGCACTCATCAATCTTCAACAAAGTGGATCACAATCTTCATCAAATCATCAAAGCTAGCACTAGAGTTGGGAAAGGGCCAATTTTCACATCAAATTAACTCCCTCAAGAGATTAAGAGTTTGATTCATTTTAGAATAGGATTCAACATCTCCGTTTTAATTTTATTGTGTTCTTCATTTTATTCCTTTTATCTTGCATTCAAATGGATTTCTTAAGGAATCTATATTCTAACTTGCATTGACCTTATTAATGTGTTCATTTGTTGTGTTCTTGCAGGTGTAGAATATTGGTTCACACCATCCATCTTACCCAACAACAAATCCTAGAAGATGTCTCACTCTCTCTTTTCACCTTCTACCCAATTTAATATCCATTGGAGGATGATGACCATAGACCTTAGCTTGTCTACCAACACACAACTCAGAAACCTTCCTCTTTGTAGCTAGATGGATCAAGCACCTGTAACCAACCACAACTCACAACAACTTCAACAAACTACTAGTTGAACAAATCATTAGAATCTTGCTAGATATGATACCAATTGATGCAAGAGAATCTACCAAAAACACCAATCATCTAGGGTACTCAAGACCCAAACTCAAACTGAGAAGATCAAATTACAAAACAACAACAATTCACTATTCATTTCACCATGATTCATCAAATTCTCTCTGAACTACAAGGCTTCCAATAAGCCAACTCATCACATCAATATTACACTCCTTTAACAAAGCCAAACACACATTAACCAACATCAAAATGATTGTATCAACACAAAACTTGATTAGAAACAAACAGATCCATTCATCTCCTTCACTATCCATTCTTTCACCCTTCAATACAACTCTTTTCCCAAGGAAAATAGACAAATAATCATGCATTCTTTCTTACAAACTAACACCTAACCTTCACATCATTGTAATCATCATCAATTTAACTAAAACAACTAAGAACATATTCACATAACACTGTATTATCAGACCCATTACCTTTTTGCAGCCAAAACACCATTTTCCACAATAAGGTTCACCTTGATCAATACATCAAAACCATCAAACCAACCTTCTAAACCTCTGCCAGTGCATTTATAACACTTTACCAACAACATAAAAGCATAAAAAAACATAATCATCCACTCATTGCTCTGTTATTACAGATTTCTATCTTCTAGCAAACCATCAAAAGGGATGATTCATCTTTAACCATTATGAAACAACACAAACCCAATTCATGATTAGAGACCCATTTCTGCCTATTTTAACATGCCACAAATTCATGTACCATTTTTTTGAAACAATCATGAGAAAACCTGACTGTATGCTGCCAAATTACTCTAATTAGGTCAAAATTACAAAGGAGTTCCTCTTTAATCTTCACAAAAACACTAAATTACTACAAATAGTCTTTTATCATCTCTCAAAACTTAAGATTCAATCATTTTTAGGGACTATAAGGCTCCAAAAAATGTTATACCATCAAACCCTTGTTTTGAGGCTTTTACAACATAAAAAGTGAGGGTTTATTGAAATTAAGTGTTGCAAACCTCCATATGCTCTACAATCTCTTTAAACACATTTAGATAGGTCTTCCCATGCTTTATAAATCATTTCCAAACCTTTGAAACTAATTTATCTTCAAACCCTAGACTATAGGCACCAATCAATGGATAAAAATCACTAAAATCTCCTTGGAGCAACATCATAACTTCATGTCCTTGCCTTCCTTGCCCCTGTCCACACACAAATCACTTAAAAAATTCTAACGACATTCAAAAGAATCCATCCCATCATTATGAATAGTCTACAATGGTGGGTTGAGGTGATACTTCTTACAAGACTCTCAACTCCTTGACTGGTTTTCTTGTCAAAACACAAAAATTTAGCCTCTAAAACTAATGGAACCCTTTCAAGAATCCTTTAATTAATTTCTAACACCCTACACCAAGAAAACACAACAATTATAAAGCTTATAATATGCTATGCAGTCCGTACAAGGACTGTTTCAAGAGATTAAACACTGAAATTACATGAAACATGGACTTTATTTAGTAAAATGTTTCAAGAATACAAAAGAATGATCTTTGCTCACCTTCTACCATCTTTTTAAAGATATTTCCTAACCATTAACTTCCTTTTCAACTTCCCTAATCTAATGAAACTTCCTAAAACTACCTCTTGACCTTTCAACTTCCTAATTTTTGCTTTTTTGCATCTTTTACATTATTGACAACTTTTAGCATTTTTTTTTGTAAATTTTTCTTTTTCCATCTTTTGACCTCCTAGAAACCTCTAAATGATTCAAATGCATAGGAATTGACCATTACATGACCTTTTCACAAGGTTTTACAATTGAAAATTGAAATTTTGCAATTTTTCCTTTTCAAGGCATTCTGTGATCAAGGTGCTCATGTACTAGTTTACCTCTCTGTTTGTTTAGTAAGTTTTCATAAATGGATAAAAGTAATTAGTTTCAATTGATCTACTGATTCACCTCCCCTCTCAGTAGATTGTTTTCTTCCAAAATCTCAATCCAATAAACAAAATATGAGGCCTCTATGTAGTTATGTAGGTAAGGCCATCTCTAATGATCCCTCGAGGCATAGGTCTTTCCCCTGGGTCTTTTTCTTGTTCTAACTCTTGGTAAATTCAAAAAAATTTAAAAATTTTGAAAACCAAAATAATCAAAAACATTTCAAAATTTCAAAAACATTAAAATATTGGAAAAAAAAGAATAGCCCATGTCATCTCACATTCACTTGTAATGAAATTTCAAACATAAAAAACATCATCACCTTCAAGCTTTGATAACATAAACCAAAACAAAAACAATAATCAATGAAACACAAAATAATTAGTCTAGATTATTACTCAAATATGTTAGTTAACATTCATATCAATAGCCTATTAAACATTTAGAAAAAAAATCAACATCCAAACATGTATTACACATATATCTTTCTTACAATAGAGATCACTAGATATCAACCAAAAATAACACGTCCTTTGGCATAACATTGACAATTTATTCATTTTGATCTTTTCTTATAATTTATCTTATTGGTTAATTTTGTTGATCTCTTGATGATGTATACCAAAAAAATTAGAAAGAAAGGAATGGGGTATTGATCATTGATTTCATTTGATGTTCTTGTTTGATATTCTTGTAATAAAACCTAGACGAATACTTTCCTTATGTGTGTAAGGATTGTCTCAAGTAAAACAATGGCTAGGAAATATCAAATTCTTTATACCTTTTGTGTATTAGTCTCCTTACTTTGATGGTTTTATTCTCTCACATTATCAAACAAGGTTTATTTATGTCAAGTATGAACAAGGATACTCCTATCTATTTGCAGAGTCAAAGTCCACACATTAGATACAAAGTTACCCTAGTTCATTATACCTTGGTGCATCGTGTCTATTTTCTATATGAAAAATTAGGATTACCAAGATGAAATTAAGCCTAGTCTAAAAGAAAAAGAAAAATCATCACTATCTCATCACACATCCAATAAAATCTGAAAATCCATCTTAATGATTATAGATTTGTTGTTATCTTGATCAATATAATTCATTCATTGTATTCTAAATCATTCCATTTTATCTTATACTTACTAACATTCATGTTTCATAAATAACAGAATGAATGTGCATCCACCCTGTATCCAAAAATTGTCACCATTACATCTCATACTATACATTGTGCATAATTATCATATATCATATAAAGATACAAAAAATAAATCAAGCATACATGTGTCCACCCCATATAAATAAATCATTAGACACATGCATATCTAATCATAAATATCATAATAAATTAATATCCATATCCATATCATTCCATACATTGAAACATCTACATCCATTCATACATGCATAATACATCCATAATCATAGTCATATATATACATCTTAACACAATAAAAAGATCAAAGAATGCATACACAATGTAATGATCACATCATAAATCACTCATCTCATATATATCAAAAAGATAAATATCATGGTATAGGTCAAGTGTGTGATATATCTCAAAAATATTCATGAGGCTATCAAAAAAAATTGATGAATGGATATACATCAAGTCTAGATCTATATCAAAATAAAATAGAAAATAGATATGCATAGTTATCCCCTGGTCCTCTCTATTAGTAGAGGGCTAGTGTGATGGTGATCCTCTCGATGGTCAATGATGTCCACCTGAATGGTTTGGAGCCTATGATGGCCCTGGTCTACCTCACTAGCCTACTAACCCATAATCTGACCTACTAGGCCCCAAGATACTCCTATGCAAGTACATTGATTGCCTCTTGTGTGCTAAAACCTGCATGAGATATATAGTCCTATAGTAGGAGAGCTCATCCTAAGCCACTCTTAGCTCTTGGGTATATCAGGAAAGAGGAATAGTATCTCCTTGAGCCTCCAACTACTATTATCAAGCAATCTCTTGAGATAACTGAAGCTCTAAATATTGACATCATGTTACCTCTACATCTAGCTAACTTTAGAGATGATCTTGCTTTGCAGTTCTCTAATCCCACTCCCTCCAAGTGTCATCCCTCTCCTATGTGAGGAATTGAATCCTTTAATCTACCTACTTTAGTAGCTATTATACCACATCCTATTGCTACTTTTGATTATGTCGATAATGTTAATCATGTACTGGTGGTGGTCCCTTAGGAGCCCTCTATGGATATACATGCCCATACACCTATACTCTATCATCTCATGGACCCTTTGCACCAACTCTAAGTTTAATGTCTCAAATGACTAGAATCACCCCTCTTTCTCTTGGGTACACCTATTTGATCTATAAATCTAAATGGCTTCTTGGCTGCAAACCATGCATCATAATTGGTCATAGTGTCAACATCAACTGGGCCTCCTATGCATACCCATGGAAAAGGAACAAGATGATCAAAATCTATGGTAGATGTCTTTACACCAATAAAATCTCTTGACTCTCTTTTCTCTTGGTCGGTATGAGAAAATATAACCATATAATCCACTGGTGGAATAGTTAGTGTCTCCCCAAACTATCTCATGCAATGAATGAGAAAGTATCACTCAATAATGGAAGTGGAATGGCTAGTAAGCCATTTGTTCTTAAAATAATAGGGAAGTTAATCAGTTTCATCATCCAAAGCCTCGACTCCTAGCCACAACCTCCAGGTAAACTCATAAAGCTCATAAATAACTTGTCTCAAATAAGATAACTCACCCATGTTGTGGTGAGTGAGTATACCCTCATAACAAAATACAAATGGCTCATTGTGTATGTGCAGGATCATGATGGGCCAAAAAGTGGCAATATGATGGGTATGTGTAGGGTATGTAGCTGACAACTTTTTTTTTACCCAAAATTGATGAAATGAAAAGGGTTTTTAAAGGAGATTCTCATATTTCCACCAATATAAATGATGCTTTACTTTGAATTTAATAAATAATTATTATTCATTTTCTATTTGAATTACGACTAAGGTCCTGATTGATAAGCTGATTGAAAAACATCTATAGCTTTCAAACGGTATCACATTTTTTGAATCTAAAATATGTGTCACATTCTATGTTTTGCATACTATAAGATTAAAAAATGGATTTCATGAAGTTTTGACCAAGTTAAGGTGGTCAAACATACGATTTTTTATATTTTTAAAATTGTAATAAAAAGTTCATAATTAATTATTTACTTGGAAAAGATTTACAAAAAATATGCATCACATTGGGACATGAGTCCTCTACTTATATCTAAAATTTTATAAAAAAATATTATCATTTTATTGTGGTTAGGATGGTCAGACAGACACCTACTTCTTATTTTTTCCCTGAAATTTAAGTACTACCAAATAAAAATTTCAAATTTTCACCAAATAGATTTAAAAAATAAAAAATAAACCTAGTAGTTTAGAAACTACATTCAATTTTCTATAGATTTTATTCTTACATATTTTTGAAATAATATAGATAACTTATTCAAATTTTTATGTCAAGTTGCCTAACTCTGATTTTTTTGAATTTTTCACTACTTAAGGGCCTATTTTTTCCACGATGATCCTACACATACCCCATCAATAGCTCAACATAAGGTACAAACTAGTCAAATCATAATGATCTAATCCCAAGCCCAAATATGTAAAAGTGTATAACCAATAGAAAAAGTAGCACTAGGGTAAGTGCACAAAGTTGAGTCCATGAAACGTGGAAGTTTTTTCCTTAACCAAAAAATTGAAATTGGCTTTGAGGAAACGGGATCCTGATTTTAATAAACGGGATCCCGATTTTTAAAAATTGGGATCTCGTTACAGTTCGGGATCCCGAGCCTAACACGGAACGAGATCCCACTTTTTAAAAATTGGGATCCCATTTCCCATAGGATCCTGAACTGATGGAAAAGGCACGGGATCCCAGTTGTCACGAAACGGGATCCCGATTACTACGACATAGGATCCTGATTTCTATAAATCGGGATCCCCTTTGGTAGAAATCGAGATCTCATTTTAAACTGTTATTTATTTAAAAAAAATAGATTTCACTACACAGTGGACGGGACCTCGAGTACTGGCGACGACCCCCACAATCAGCTATAGGTACCTACCTACACACCATTTTTTTGCATTTTTCTATTTTGAATTGAAATTTTGAAGAAAATAAGAGAATTTAGCATGTTTTTTTAATTTATTTCACGTTTTAAGCATTTTTTTAACTGTTATAGTAGAAATGAATAGTTTTAAAAATAGATGGAAAAATGCAATGAAACCTGAAGGTTTTTTAATAAAAATGAAAAAATGAACCTTGAATTGTGTTTTACAAACAAAATTTAACTTTTGAAACCTAAATTGTTTGATTAAACTTAAAAAAATTGAATTTGAAAACCCTAATTGAAACAAAACAAAAAATTTGCATTTCAAAACCCTAGAAATCAAAATGAAATAAAAACATTGCATTTACAAATCCAAATCAAGCTTTTTGAAACCCTGAATTCAAATCAAACGAAAAAAATTGAATTTGAAAACCCTAGTTTGAATTGAAACGAAAAAATTGCATTAAAAACCCTAATTGTTTAAAATTGAAACCCTAAATTGAATTGGAACAAAAGAAATTGTTAAAACCCTAAATTGAAATCGAACAGATCATTTTGCTTTTGAAAACTAGGTAATTTTGAGTTCAAAAAAATTTATTTGCATTGCTTAAATGTTTTAAATTTTATTTGCTTTGTATGGAAAAAATGATATATATTAAACTTTAGTTTCAAAGTTAAATTATAATTAGATTATAAAACAATATGTTAAAGAATAGTTAAAATTCATAAAGTTTATCTTGATGTCTGTTTGCAAATTTAGTTATCAAATTCGTAAATCTAAGCGCGTACAATCGATTCCAATTGACACTAACTTGCAAGTCTAAATTATGCCAAGGGCCACCCAAACTTCACCCTAAGTTTGCTAAACCCTAGACCCTAAACTATAAAATCTAAACCCTCAACACTAAAGCATTTGAATTTTGTCTTAGGACCTTAAAATGAAATTTGGTTGCCTTAAAAAACCCTCTATTGTCACCATTTAGTAGAGATTTTTGTAATGTTTTCACTTATTTGAACACATAATATATAAAAACTTTTGGTTTCTACAAGTTAGGGTTTAGGGTTTAGGGTTTATTAGGGTTCTAAATCATTGGAAGAAAACTGAGAGCATGAGTGAGAGTGCTATGGGTAAAGTTTCTTTCATTGGACATACCTAAAATTATGTAGGTTCAATGTCAAGAATGGTTCTATTTGGTAGATTTATGAAAACTATTTTGAATATCTAGAATTCCATAAAAGTATAATTATAGCAATTCCAACTGGAAACACTTGGGTACATATATATCATATGAAATTTAAATCTAGGAAGGTGTCTATTATATAGGAGAGTTGATAATATATGGAAAGAGGTTTGTATGGGAATATATGTATTAAGAAAAACATACCACATGACCTCTATAGGATTTTTAAGATGTGATCCTAGATAATAATCCACCCATGTCCTCAATCATAATGGATTCTTTAGCAATTAAGAGAGATTCAATAACCATAAAATTACCTATATTTTGATACTATATAGATTTATGTGGAAGGATAGAAATGCATCAATAAGGAGACCAAGATGGAACCATTTAACACCTACAAGGTACACCTATTACATGGGAAAGGGAGGAGGTACATGATGATAGGTTGGAGGAACTACATGATATTATTACAATTTAGAGATAGGAGGATGATTCATATAAAAGAAATATAATTAAATATTTATATTATTTAATATATTATATTTAATATAATATATTAAATAATATAAATATTTAATATCATAAAATATAATATAAGATTACAATTAAGGATAGGTAATGTTACAATTTACTTGGGGTTTTAATGAGGATTAGGCTTAAGATTCAATTAGGTTTGTAGTAAATAGTTAGGTTACAATTAGGAATATATAATAAATATTAATATAATTATAATACAAATATAAATTAATTTAAATATAATATAATATAATATAATATAGGAATACATTTAAGATTAGGTAAAGGTTATAATTTAATTAAGTTTCAATTAGGTTTACAATTCAATTAGGATATGGTTAGGGGTGGGGATCATTTAGCATTCTATTATTGGTTAGAGTATGGGTTACATTTAAGATTATTGTTATTTTTGTGATATGTATAGATTGATTCATTTTTAACATGATACTTTTTTTTATTAGAGGGGTAAACACTTTTGACCCAGAGCTAGATGGAACCAATGAGGCTAGATAGTATGACTAAATTTGGACCTCACTAGACATCTAGATCCCCTTAAACCATCCTATCACCTTAAATCGTAAATCAATTTCTTAAGGGGTCCCAATATGACAAATTTCTTAAGGGGATCAAAGAAGTTGTTAAAATTTGGTGAAGTTGCCCAAGGCAACCAAATTTAACAATAATAAGATCACACAAGATTATAATATGAATGAGATTTCATGATCTAGGTTGGTCAGTTGAAACAAGAGTAGATCTCAATCAACTATTCCACAAGAAAATGTTCTTCACTAACTTGCAAGTTCATTAAATATTCCAAGGGGCACCAAAACTTTACCCTAAGTTTTGTAAACCCTAAACCCTGAACTCTAAAATCTAAACCTAAACACTAAACCATTCATTTTGTCCTACCCACACTTTAAAGTGAAATTTTGTTGTATTAGGAAAATTCACCATATTTTATTCCCTTATGCCATGTAATTTTTTCCTAGGATCTTACTACATGTACATCCCCTTAAGTTATCCTATTACCCTAAACCCTAAACTCTAAAGTTTAAACCCTAAAACCTAAAGCCATCATTTTTTCTTTAAGGCCCTTAATGAAATTTGGTTTCCTTAGGAAACTTCACCATTTATTCACTTCGGGGCTCATGTCATTTTCTCCTAGGACCTCACTAGGCGTAAATCCCTTAATCCGTCACGATGCACCCTAAATGGTAATTCGTTGATTTCTTAGGGGGATCCAAAGTTCTTAAAAAATTTGGTGATCAAAGTTGCCATCGCCCAGTCTAGGTTGGTCATTTTGAAACAAAGAGTAGATCTCAATCAACTATTCCACAAGGAAAATGTTCTTCACTAGCACACTACAGAGTTCATTAAAATATTCCAAATTCTAAGGTCCACAAACCACAGACTCTAAATTCCTAAACCTAATCACTAAACCATTCATTTTGTCCTACCCGAGGTCTTAAAATTGAAATTTGGTTGTCTTAGGAAAATCCACCAAAATTCATTCCCTTATGCCATGTAATTTTGTCCTAGGATCTTACTACATATATCCCCTTAAGTTATCCTATTACCCTAAACCCTAAACTCTAAAGTCTAAACCGTAAACCATAAAGCCATCATTTTTTCTTAGGCTCTTAATGAAATTTGAAGTTTGCCTTAGGCAACTCCATAAATTCATTCCCTTATCTCATGTAATTTTTTTTTCCTAGGATCTTACTACATGTAGATCCCCTTAAAGCTATCCTATTACCCCTAAACCATAAAGCCATCATTTTTTCTTTAAAGGCTCTTAATGAAATTTGGTTGCCTTGGGCAACTTCACCAAATTTTATTCACTTGAGCCATGCCATTTTCTCCTAGGACCTCACTAGACGTAAATCCCCTTAAGCCATCATGTCACCCTAAATCATAATTCGATTTCTTAAGGGGTTCCAATGAAATTTCTTAAGGGGATCAAAGAAGTTCTTAAAATTTGGTGATCAAAGTTTCCCAAGGCCCAACCAAACTTAACAATAATAAGATCCTGCAAGATTATACAATATCAATACTTAATTTTATTTTCATTCAAGTAACACGTGCCTTAGACATATAAATGAGGCTTGTACATATAATTTTATCATTTGTATTCAATTATTTAAGGCCATTTATATTGAATGGTTTAAAGGTATTTCCTAAACATGTATCTTACATCTTGAAATTACAAATCTAATGCAAGTTCACTCATATCTTAAAGATCACATGGATCCATTCAATAATATTCACAATCCACCTCCACGCCATCCATCTCCAACACCTTCACCTCCACCTCCACCCACTCCACCTCGTAACCCCCCACCTCCACCACCTGGAATCAATGAACATGCTCGTTTGCAAGCACAAATCAATGCTTCTGCTAGAACCATCCAAGATCAAATCAACATTAATCAAAATGAAGAATGTGTCACACCTCCTGTGAGGATGTTTGCATCTAGGATGCAAACCCTTGTTGATGCTATGAGGGCCATGGATGGGATCGTAGATGAGCATTGACAATGGCTAGAGGAGAGGAGAACTCCTAATTTTGAAAAGGAAAACACAAAGAAATGAAGATCTATGCAGTAGAGAGAAACAATGATCTTAAATAGTTATGAATTTATAAATTTGGTGAATGATGGATATTTTGTGTGATGAATTTATAAATTTGGTTCCAAATGGATATTTTTAGTGACATGAAATTATGATTTTGGTTCTAGATGGATATTTTTAGTGACACGGATTTATGAATTTGGTGGAATTTATGAACTTATAATGAATAGTATATAATAGTATATATTTTATGACTATCTACTAGATCATGATTTCTCTTGCTAAAAAATTGTAATATATATGTATGTGTGTGTGTTAGACATAAAATGAGATTTTGTGAATGTCTCAAGTTTATTGTTTAGTATGTGTGTGCATGTATTAAAAATTTGCATATATAGTTCTTAAATTTTGAAATTTGTATGTATGTACATAGTTTAGTTTAATGATTTGTACGCATGCAAATTATGCATCATATTTTTTATTTTAAATGTACATGTACATACATTTAATTTTGAATTTTGTATGGACATGCTCTTGAGTTGAAAAATCAATGTATATATATGTGCATTTCAATTAAATATATGATCTTAATATATATGTTGCTCATCCTATTTCAATTAAATATATGGTCTTAATATATGTATGCACATGGACTATTTTGTATGATTTAATGCAGGTGCACATTTATATCGAGCATATCATGGATGATTTTAACATTGATGATATCATCAATCCACCACCTCATCCACAGCCACATCCACCTCCTCCCCCCTTCACCTCCACCTCCCCCTGCCCCTGCCCCTCCCCCTCCACTTAATATGCCACATCCAACACCTATCGCATCTAACGAGGCTCACTTGAGAGCACAAATAAATGATCAAGTTGCATCCTTACAAAATCAAATCAATCCTATGCAGATTCAAGCATTGATTCATCCACATGTGAGATGTTTTGCATCTGCAATGCAAAATGTTGTCGATTCCATCAGGATGATTGATTCTGATCTTGATAGGCATCGACGAGATAGAGAACAAATGAGACAATTTTATTCTGATAGTCTCTCTTACAAACAAATATTAGACCTTAAAATAATGAAAGCCCATCTAGCCCCCTACTTTCTTGACCCCGTTACTCGGCAACCCATTTCACCCAACAAATCTAGAATATCCATGAGGTGGTGCATACATCCACAGATGAGTGCACATTTTTGGGATTGATGGTATATGGTTTTTGATAGTCCCCCACATGCTAATTGGGAATGCCCATTGTATTTTTTGAGAAAATTGTATGTAGAGATTATTTTGGGGAAAAAGCCCAATTTTTTTGATTTTAGATCATTTCAGGGTGTTGGTGGCGGCATGCCACAACAGAGATTAGGGGCAAGGGTTGATCCCCGATGCCCCGTGCATGCACAACCCCTTGTTGTTGCTCCTGGTCCTCCCATTCCTGCACCTATACATCATCAAGCTCTGGTCTCAACATTAGGTTCCCTTAGTACACTCGCAGGAGACCTTGATTAGCACACTTCTGTGATAGCAAGTGGGGAGCATAGAGAGAATGATGATGATGGAGGAGTTTTTTATAGAGCTGGTTCGAGTACCACTCCATGAGTGTCAAGGCGCGTCCCCCATTTATGTACTAGTTGTCATCAAGTATGCTATGGACCTGATCAGGCCACAGCTAGTTCAGGTGGACGGGGAGATTCTGGTGGTTCATCTGGTGGCATCAGTTCATTTGTAGAGTTCCTCATTGTAGAACATTACCCTGAGGACACTACGACACAGGTATAAATATGCATCTAGATGTACGTTTATTTTATGAGAATTTTGATGGTTGTATATATCAAAGAAAAGTTTGCAATACATTTTAACAATCAAATTATTTGGTGTACAGATGACACTAATGATGCAAGGGCAATCATATGTTCCACAAGTACATACATCAACACTGGTCATACTCGGCAACCCTTATGGGGTATTTTGATTTCAATTTTTAAAATTATATATGAAATCATAAATTATTTAACTTGAGTTTTAAATTTATAATTGAATCACATATATGTTTCAAATATTTATGGTGGTTTAGGTGAGTCAATCAGCATCCACGTCGATTCCTCTTGAGGGATTGTCAAGCACTCCTCCACTATCGAGCATCATAGATCAGGGGCAGGTACATTCATATTTCAAATTTGTTTAAAGTTTACATTAGTATAGTTACAATTTTATGAGTTTTGAATTCATTAGATATATGAAACGCATGCATGTACACTTGTAAATATTATAAGCTTTAAATGTCTATGTACATGTATGTCTAGGTTGATACCACAATAAGAATGGGCATTGGGAAAACATTTGATGTTGAAGTTACTCGTGAGGAGCCAGCGATTTTAGGGTTGTCTACAAAACTTTCTACAAAATGTGCAAACTTGAATATATATATATATATATATATATATATATATATATATATATATATATATATATATATATATATATATATATATATATATATTAACCTAATTCAATTGTACATGCTTTAATTTTGATCTTGTAGGACTTTGTTAGTGCAACTTTCATACGACCGGAACATAGTTACACCACTAGGAGGACATGTAGAACAGGTTCTAGATCAAATGGTAATTTAATTATTTTTAAATTGTTATATTTAAAGTCAATTATAAATTTTAAATTGAATATATACATAATATGAGATTTTTACATATTCTTTTTCTTTTATAGCATGAGACACATCTTGTAGTTGAGCATGTACAGACAGTTCCTAGAGAAGAGCCTAGTGCACAAGCATTGAGGAGCAGCCGAGACTTAGAAAATAACCCACAAACAAGAGAATAATTTTATTATTCAAAAAATGGAGCTTCTTACATGCAGAGGATCTCAAATCCCCAAGTTCTACATCACATGCAAGTTACAGAAAGCTAGAGAATCACCCTTTTGCAATATGCGAGCTTGTCCCCAAAAAGTTACCCAAAAATTAGAAACCTACCCATAAATAGAGCTCCTCTTTAGTTTGGAGCCAAAAAAACATTCAAATTTGAGTTTAGGCAGTTTGGCACCAAAAAATTACAACTTGAAGTTCAAATTTCAAAATAACATTTGCAATTGTATCTTCTAGAAAGTGCGCCAACTTCTCGGGGCCATAACTTTTGATCCAGGACTCCGATTTGTGAACTGTTTGAACCATTGGAAAAGTCGCAAAGTCAATAACGCACTTGAAATCTACTATGCCAATTTCAAAAAGTTTTGGGGCCATTATAGGAACTCTAAGTACCTCAAATCTAACTTGGAATATTTTCAGGTGCAAATCTAGGAAACTAAAAACTGCGATATCTTTCAACCCAGGAATAGAAAATAAAACCAGTAAATTGGGAATTTCATTATGATGAAAAGGTTATCCAAAAATGTAAAAACATCTAAAACTGAGAAACTTGAAATTTAACTATTTTTGGGTGATGCAAGATTGCCCTTACACCACTGGATGCTCCTGCATCAGACACCCAGGGTAATTTGAGAAGTGACCTGTCATGTCTCAGATGGTTGAGGAAAACCCAACTAGTCAACCATTGCCTTAGATAGCCAGGATGAATCTTCCACAGGCCTTCCTCTCCATTTCCTTAGATATTCTTCATCACGCCTATTTCTGGTACTCCTTCCCACACAACTATCCAAGATTGCTTCAATCTCCTCCCTTTCTGAAGAAGGTGTTGGAATTCCATACTGCCCTATTGCTGGTGCTTCCTCCGTTCCACCTTCATGATACTCTATCAAATCTGAAATGTTGAACACATGGGAAATGTTGATTCCATCATGAAACTCTACCTCATATGCATTCCCTGAATCATGCTTCTTCAAAATCTTATAGGAACCGAATTTCTTCATCTTCAATTTATTATAGGTTCCCATGGGAAACCTTTCTTTCCTCAAGTGGACCATTACTTCATCGCCAGTCTAAAACTCCTTATTCCTCCTTTTCTGATCTACCTTAGCCTTATATTGCATATTCATCTTATTAATGTGTTCTCGTACCTTCTCATATATATTCTTGATGTGCTCTGCAAAATCTTCGGCTTCAGCACTTATTTTCTTCTCTTGGTCCATCTTCCTCAATTTTGGAGCTATTCTAGGGCTACCTCCATACACAATCTGGAATGGTGATCTACCAGTGCTTCTGTTGATAGAATTATTGTAAGAAAATTATGCTTGGGGTAAGATCAAGTCCCATCCCTTGGGTTTATCTCCTACCAAACATCTTAGTAGGTTACCTAGACTCCTGTTAACAACCTCTGTCTACCCATCTGTTTGTGGATGGTGTGTAGAACTGAACTTCAACTCTGTCTTCAGCTTCTTCCACAAAGTCCTCCAAAAGTACCCCACAAATTTGGTGTCATGATCTGAAATGATACTCTTTGGCAGACTATGTAGCCTCACCACCTCTTTGAAGAACAAGTTAGCAATGTGGATTGCATCATGGGTCTTTTGACATGGAATGAAATATGCCATCTTCAAAAACCTATCAACCACCACAAAGACTAAATCATTCCCTCATTGTGTCCTTGGCAAACCAAGAACAAATTCCATACTTATATCCTCCCATGACTTCTCTGGTATAGGTAAGGGCTGATATAAGCCTGTATTCTGGCTCACTCCTTTAGCCATTTGACATACCCTACAACTTTGTACAAAATTCTTCACATCCTGTGACAACTGAGGCCAATAATAATGCTCACTGATAATGGCAATTATGGTCTTATCCCGACCAAAATGTCCTACCATTCCTCCAATATGCTTCTCCTTTATTAGGTTCTCACTCATGGAACTCCTCGGGATACACAATTGACTTCCCTTAAATAACATGCCATCTTGGATTATGAAATCTAGCCACCTTGTCCTGTCCACTATAACAGGTTCCTCGCAAGCTTTCCAATCCTCTGCAAAATTAGGATCTTCTGCGTACAATGTCTTAAGTTCATTGAACCCAACCACTTCAATCTGCATCTTTGTTATCAATGTATGCCTCCTACTTAAGGCATCTACAACCCTATTTGACTTCCCACTCCTATGTTTCAAAACAAAGGTATAACTCTGCAAAAAATCTACCCATTTCATATGCCTCTGATTTAATTTTCCCTGACTATTTAGGTACTGCAAGGCGATGATCGTATATAGAACAAACTTGAACTATTGCATAAAACTCTAATCATATACAAAATACTTCCTCTTGGCATCATTTAACTTTTCACTGAAATAGGCAATGGGCTTACCTTCTTGGCTCAACACTGCTCCAATGGCACAACCACTGGCATCACAATCCACCTGAAACACCTTGTTGAAATCTGGGAGGGCTAGAACAGGTTGCTCTATTACCTTCTGCTTCAACAATTCAAAACTCTTTGCCGCTCTAGTGCTCCACTTGAATTCTTTTCTATCCCCTCTCATTGTTTCAGTCAGGGGTCCATAAATACTACTGAAGTTTCTAATGAACTTTCTATAAAAACTAGCCAAACCATGGAAAGATCTCACCTCGGTAGTAGTTCTTTGGGTAGGCCATTCTAGAATAGCCTTCACCTTCTCTGGGTCCATCTTGAGACCTTCTGCTGAGACAACAATCCCCAAGTACACTAACTCCCTCTTCACAAAACTACACTTCTTCAGATTAATCAATAGTTTCTCTTCTCTTAACTTCTCAAAGGCTCTCTGAATATGCATCAGATGCTCATCCAACGTCTTACTGAAAATCAAAATATCATCTAAATACACAATAACAAAACTTCCCAGAAATTCTTTTAGTACCTCGTTCATGAGCCGCATGAATGTGCTCAGTGCATTGGTTAGCCCAAAAGGCATGACTAACCACTCATACAGGCCCTCTTTGGTCTTGAAGTCAGTCTTCCATTCATCTCCCTCTCGAATCCAGATTTGGTGATACCCACTCTTCAGATCAATCTTTGTGAAGTATTGAGCTCCACTCAAATAGTCCATCAAGTCATCCATCCTTGGCAGGGGAAATCTGTACTTGATTGTTATCTTTTTTATGGCCGGGAATCTGTACACATCCTCCACTCCCCATCCTTTTTTGGTGCTAGTACTGCAGATACTGCACATGGACTCAAACTCTCCTGTATCAAACCCTTTCGCAAAAACTCTTGAACTTGTCTATTCAACTCATTTTCTGCTAGAGTCATTCTATGAGCTACCTTATTTGGTAAACTAGCTCCAGGAATCAAGTCAATCTGATGACTGATCTTCCTTATTGGTGGTAAACCCTCAGGTACATTATCAGAAACAATATCCTGAAACTCATCCAACATCCCAGAAACTTCTTCTGGAACCTTCTCACTATCCTCCTTACTCACTCTAGGAATCAATGCATAACACACATGCTCATGCTTCATACCTTCTAAAAATTTTCTTCCATGATCTACATAACAAATTCTAGCACTACTGCATACCTTTTCTTCTGTCTCCTTCAGGGGTTTCAACTTGTGATGAACCCCATCCTTTGTTAAGGAATAAGTATTTGTATGGCCATCATGTATAGGTCGCCTATCGAACTGCCACGACCTCCCCAACATGTGACATGCATCCATGGGGATGATATCACAAAGTACCTCATCATGGTAGCTCCCAATCTTGAACTTTACTAAGCACTGCTCATTGACCAAAACTTTGTGGTCTTTCTGCAACCAGGCAATCTGATATGGATGCAGGTTCCTTTCCCTCTTCAACTTCAACTTTGTGACCATCTCTTTTGACACTAGATTATCGGTGCTCCCACCGTCAATAATGACATCACAACATTTTCCTTCACACTTGCACCTTGTGCGAAATAGATTCTTCCTCTGTTCTAGTTTCTTTTCCTCAATCACCAGTGCTCTCCTAATCACTAGGGCTTCTCCCCTTTCTGCATCATCTGAATGTTCAGATTGGGCCTCCTCATCTACATGTGCAACCCTTCCATGACCTTCTGGCCTTTTGTCTACCCTTCCTTAGTGTTGTGGACATTCATATGCTTGATGCCCTTCTTCACTACACTGGAAACACATTCCTTTGAAACCACCTCTTCTAGATCCTTTTCCATATCTCCCTCATTCTCTACCTCTTTGATCACCATTGTTTTGATCATGAGGGTGGTAGAAGTTGTCATTCCTTTGGCTTCGGCTGGTACCCACATCTTCACTTTTCTTTTCATCATCATTTCGGCTTCCTGAAAGTTTTCCACTGCCCCTTCCACTTTGACCTCCTCATCCTTTTTTCTTTCCATCAAATCTTTTGTTCAACTTCTCTTCTACAGAGCAAACTGATACACATCCTCAATGGTGGTCATTCTGACTAGGCTTAAGTCCTGAATGCTCGGTCGTAACCCATTAAGATATCAGGCTACCTTCTCCTTATTGGTCTCTATGTGGCCCATTCTGATGATTATCTTGTGAAAATCTTTAGTAAATTTTTTCACAGATCTACTTTGTTTCAACCCTTGCAATTTCTTCAACAGATATAACTCATAGTCCACTGGTATGAACTGCTTCTTTAGTTTCTCTACCATGCGATCCCATCTAGTGATATTTCCTTTTCCTCTTCGATTTCTTTCCAACTGGACCTCTTTCCACCAAATATTGGCATGGCCCTTCAGCTTCATTTTCGCAAACTTAACCCAATCTGGGTCCTCTATTTCCTCATACTCAAAATATTCTTCTAGCTCGTTGATCTAGTCGATCAACTCTTCCGGGTTCAGACTTTCAGAATAACTGGGGACTTCTGCTCTGGGTCTTTTCCTAATCTTTGAAATGGCCCTTATTAGCTACATTTGGTCTTGATCAATTGCTTCTTCTTACTCTCCTTCATCTTCACTTTCCTCCCTCAAATTTAACCCTCTTCTCAACTGCTCTTGTAATGCATCAATCTATCTTTGGAGGGCTACCAGTGCATCTCTTCCACCAACATTTTTGCTGCCTCGACCACCTCTGGAACCACCATGCCTACCAGGCATCACTCTTGGAGGCATCTTTCTTGACCTCAACTGAAAACCATAGTCCTGGTGCGAACTGCCTCACGATCGATGATCTGTCCACACGCTCAAGAAAACCTGGCTCTGATACCACTTGATGAGGGCACAACCCGAGACTTAGAAAATAACCCACAAATAAGAGAATAATTTTATTATTCAGAAAATGGAGCTTCTTACATGTAGAGGATATCAAATTCCCAAGTTCTACATCACATGCAAGTTACAGAAAGCTACAGAATCACCCTTTCGCAATATGTGAGCTTGTCCCCAAAAAGTTACCCAAATTAGAAACCTGCCCATAAATAGAGCTCCTCTTTAGTTTGGACCCAAAACAACATTCAAATTTGAGTTTAGGCGGTTTGGCACCAAAAAATTACAACTTGAAGTTCAAATTTCAAAAGAACATTTGCAATTGTATCTTCTAGAAAGTGTGCCAACTTCCCGGGGCCATAACTTTTGATCCAGGACTCCAATTTGTAAACTGTTTGAACCATTGGAAAGGTCTCGAAGTCAATAATGTGCTCAAAATTTGCAACGCCAATTTCAAAAAGTTTTATGGCCATTCTGGGAACTCTAAGTGCCTCAAATCTAACTCAGAAGATTTTCAAGTGCAAATCTGGGAAACTAAAACTACAATATCTTTCAACCCAGGAATAGAAAATAAAAACCATAAACTGGGAATTTCATTATGATGAAAATGGTATCCAAAAATGTAAAAAAATCTAAAAACTGAGAAACTTGAAATTTAACTAGTTTTGGGTGATGCAAGATTGCCCTTACACCACCGGATACTCCTACATCAACAACCTCATAATACGGTACAATTAAAATATGATAAATTATAAATTAAATTGAATTAAAAAAAAAGTAATTATAGAGTTGTACATCTAATTTTGAATTTCTTTGTCTTGTTTATGTAGATTGATTTAGAGAATTTAGAGGTTGCTTCAGGTGCACTAGAGCATCCAGATGTAGATATGATGGTAATTTAATTTTATGACGGATTATAAATTAAATTGTCATTAAATTATTTTTTATTGTCTTACATCTAATTTCATCTTTCTCTTATACAGAGTGTTTTAGGTCATCCACATAGTCTGCATGGTGTGAAGAGGTCTCTTGATTATAGAGACAGTACATGACCTAGAAACATGTGATTTTATGTGTTATATTTGTTTATTTCATGGACTATATTTCTTGTTTCTCATGTACTTTGTTGGACTTTATTTCATGCGCTTAATATATTGGTTTCATGCACTTAATATGTTACATAAATTATGGACTTTATTATTGTTTGAAATTTTAATTTACACATGTACATTTATGCATTTTATGTTTATAGTCAAGACATTAATATAGGACATTAATGTGAAATTTAGTGATCTCATACATTGATTAATATAGGACATTTTAATATTTATACTTTGCAAATTTAGTGATTTCATACATGATATACATGATATGTACATTCAATAAATAGCGATAATTACTCAATGAATATATTCAATTCACGCCAATCAATAATCAGTCAATAAATCATAATTTACAAACAAAAGCAATCTATTTATATACCAAAAAGGATAAAATTTTAAGAAATAAACAATACCGTAGAAGATTAGAGAATAAAAGCACTAATAAATACTATAAATAATAGTTCATCTAACACTAATTTATAAGTTGTCAAAACAAATAATGATGTCTTAAGGGGGTCTCTAAAGGGGTCATAATAGAATTTCTTAAGGGGAGTCTTAAGGGGTTATAATACGTCTTAAGGGGATGTCTAAAGGGGTCATAATAGAACGTGTTAATTAAGGGGATGTCTTAAGGGGATGTCTAAAAGGGTCATAATAGAACGTCTTAAGGGGATGTCTTAAGGGGTCATAATATGCCTAAATGGGATGTCTTAAGGGGTCTTAAGGGGGTGTCTTAAGGGGATGTCTAAAAGGGTCATAATAGAACGTCTTAAGGGGATGTCTTAAGGGGTCATAATATGCCTAAATGGGATGTCTTAAGGGGTCTTAAGGGGGTGTCTTAAGGGGATGTATTAAGGGGTCATAATAAGTCTTAAGGATATAATTGATTTAACAATAATGTATGCATGATATTTAGTGATTATACACATAAACATAAAGTTTCAAAGTAGGAAAACATGCACATTTAAGAAACAAAATATATAGAATATTGATTTGATACATAGTACATAGAGTATGTTTAATTTTGTAAGTATGTATGTACATATATGTCATATCAAAACAATGTTTACAAAATTTGTATATGCCATCTCAAGAACATCTCAAACTTGTGGCTAGAATGTAGTAGGTCTTCACACCACCTAATATCAAAAAGGTACAAGAAATATCAATGAAATCATCAAAACATATATATTTTAATTTATATAAAACTATCTATATGTACAGAACTCAAATACCTACATTTAAAAGTATTCCACACATGTTTGTAGGTTGAATCCAGGCATCCTCTCCTTTTTGTTTCAAAGTATGAGATCAATGCAATAATGGCTTTAGGATACAAAAAATGACAATAAATCAATTTTAACTATTAATGTCCAAGTAATATCAATATGTAATCAAAACATGTATTTAAATATAATTTAACTAATAATTACTTGTTTTTACCAAGTATTCCATGTTGTCTAGGTTGAATCTGCATGGACTAGATCTTTTTTGTGATTATGCCTTAAGGATATATAAAAGAACAATTTAAATCAATTTCAACTAATAACACACTTGACCAATGTCAAAACATGTATTTAATGTATTTAAAAGGACAAAATAAAATTAAAACTATATTTACCTATATTTACTTATTCCATTGTACCATCTGCATCCTCTTTTTTTTGCAATGCATCTATGATTGCCTCATCCTCTTCCATAGAAATTGACCATAGCAATTTTTTTGAAGGTCTTCCATGATACTGCTCTAGTTTTATATTTGTTGCCACCACCAAATGTGAATAATGCATAATCTTTTTATGTGTTTCATAGTCTTCAAATGTATGTAGACCATTCTTTTTTCTCAAGTATTTTCATAGCCAAGTGCCAACAACCACCACCGATCCTATTGGAAAACATGTTCAAAAACCATCATCAAATAAGTTCTCAAAATTTTCTTAAGGGGATCAAAGACTTGTTTTAAAAAATTTCTTAAGGCAATCTAAAACTTGTTATCAAAATTTGCTTAATGAGGTGTCTTAAGGGGATCACCGTACCTGTTGGATAATGAAATCCATCATCATCTTCTCAAGGTGTTATCAACTTATGTTTAGTTTCCACACAACGAGCCAACCAATATTTG